>CANSNZ010000297.1:0-182500 GCA_947646795.1 Beta lomatogona | reverse complement strand
CTTCAATGTAATCATTTGCATTTATAAGTTTAACTCGAGCAGAAGACCATTGAGTATTTTGCGCTCTGGGTTTGTAGAGACTTATTGAACCATCAACTCCAAAAAATCTCTTGGTTGCATCTGCTTTTGTATGAACTACCGCAACCTGCACCAATTGACAATGAAGTACACCAATAAATGTGTGTGAGAGGAAATAATAAGTAAAGTAAAAGTTACATTAGAAATAAGGACTAACATAACTTGATTTCAAAAAATAAGGCATGTTAGCGTTTCAAAAGTAATTAGAGTAAGAAAATTGATATGCATAACTGGTTGATTAGCCACATTGGTAAACAAAAATAAAACAAACATAAAGACGATAGCGCCAAATTGGTAAATAAAATGCAATGGTAAAAAAAAAAACCCCAAATTTTTGACCTTGGATATTATGCGTGTATTATAAAGACGATAGGTTATTGAAAAACAATTGTGGGTATACGGAAGAAAAAAAAGTCTTACACATTGTTCTTCTGAATTAGAAGGGGGTGAATGTGGTTGAGAAAAGTCGCCATAATTTGAAATTGTTCTTAAAACGGGAATAGTCCCTATAGGGCAACCACCCTCTAAGAGTCCAAAACCATCGGTTATTCTTCCTTGATGTTCTGCCAAATTTGGTACAACCTGTGCATGAAAATTGTGATTATACACTTCTAGAATACAATAATCTCCAATTAAAATTTCAGGGAAATGTTTCTTTTATCCTTCCAATCGATAGTCTATTTACTACTACTATATGTTTAATTCGTGGAATCTAACTCAATAACAATAATTTTCTTGATAATTTATCTTTCTACTAGCTTAGGTGTCATAATCTTCAAATAGAGAACAGATGAAAAGAAACGGAGAGGATCTTAATACAAATTTTGGTACCTATTTCCATTTTCCAATGATATTGCTTACTAGACAAATATATCAACCTTCAAAAATCTCGATTAGTTATAAAAGTATGGAGTAACAAACTAAACTTGCCTTGGATGTGAGGTTTTTAAGCAACGAATGATTAAATGCTGGTTGCTTGTAAAAGTCTATGCAGTCATAAACACCATATTTAGTCTGCATGAGAAACAAAAAGAAAGAAAGAATGAGGAATACTAATACTAGGTAACACAACTTTTTTTTTGTCAATGGAACATACCTTGATAGTACGCACTTGTTTGTTAGATAATGATGTGTTACATAATCCACTCAATACAAAAGAAGATAGAATCACTAAAAATATAAGAGAAGGCATTCTTAAAGCCATGATTATGACTATAACTCAATCCGATTAGAGTGTGATTTAAAAAAGAAGAGTTGAGGTAACGTTATCTCAGTGCCTTCAGCTTTTTTTCTTTTTTTGAGGGAGCCTTCAGTTTCTAACTGTTGCTTAAATAGAGCATTTAAGGATCAAAATATCAGAAAAGATTTCAACATGTTTGGACACATTTTACTCTGTATTAATTAGGGATCCCAATCCAATAGGCAATAGGGGTATTCTACCATAAAAGGAACATTGAAATCATACTGGATTGGTAAGATATCATCTATCAACCGTTTTTTTTTTCATGATATGTAGGGAGTTAGTCCCTGTTTTTTTTTTTTTTATTACTGAATTTGACTGATTTAAACTGAAGTGAAGTGAAGTGAAGTGAAGGAGTTCAAGTGTTCAATATAACATAATTAAACTGAATAATAATAATAATAATAATTATTATTATTATTTATTTATTTATTTCAAAGACAGATTCCGAATGGTTTCATAAATTACTTGCAGCCAGTTGCATCCTTAGCACATCCCTGAGTCCGAGCCTCAAAGGTGAATTTTTTTTTGGGGAGGGGGGGTTGTTTATTAACGGTTGTTATGTCATATAAGACTAGCTTAGTACAATATATTCGAGTTAACATGATACCAAAATCGTTAATAACCTACTAACCATATCTATACAAATATATTAAAAGGCGTGCTTAACAACGTCTATGTGCCACGTGGCACCCTCCACCTGCCACCAGAATTTTGCCACATGTCAATTAACCAACCAAGTCAAGTAGTCATTATTTAAAAAATAAATATGCGGAAGCCTTGGCTCGAACCCCTGACCTTATGTAAGGATTTCCAATGAATTACCATCTGATCTAACATTTTTTAGTGATTCATGTTTACACAAAATTACAGATATCTTTGTAATTAGTAATATGGCAGTCAAGACCTACTTGCAACCATAAACGTCATTAGTTACTTTTGTACATTAACTCATCTCCTTGCTCCATCTACCCTTTCGAAATTCACCATGAACGGTAGACTCTTCTATTTCGTAATTAATGGGCTTGCGAACTAATAAAGTTAAATCTAAGCTAATATTACTTTTTGCGTTTGAAACATCATTTTAAAGTAAAATATTAATAATGAAAATTATAAGTACCCGGGCATAGCCCGGGCCTACAAACTAGTTTAACCATTAAATTACAGTTAGTAAAAATATGTAGTTGCTGACTTGCTGCAATGGTTTAATCAAATCGCCAACGCTAATGGTTGTCAACATTCTCAATTTTGAAGTAGAAAAGGTTTACCAAAAAAATTGGAGCTTCCATGGAAAAATCATAAAGCTCTTTGAGAATGTTGACAACCAATTGACTACTTCAAATTGAAGCAAAGTCTACAAACATCATATAATGATCCATCATTCGGATGCAGTTCATCTTCTACCGAATGTAATCTAATATAGATCATATGGTAGATCCATCATTCTGAATTCAGATGCAGCTCATCTTCTGTTGACTCTGATGAATTTAGAAGCTAGTTTAGAAAGGTTTAAAGGTTTCAAAGTGAAAATATGAGCAACAATATCCATTTTCTGTGAGAATGTCTGTATCTAGTGTAACTTTTTTTGAAAGACTTTCATCTAATAATGCATATCATATATACAACTAACAGAATCATACCAAATTTCGAAGATCTTTATACATTTCTCAACAGCTTTGGTAGTTCTCAAGCAAAAATCTTTTGACTCACAGCAGAAGCACAATGGATCAAGGTTTTGAAACTAGTCCACAGCTAAATCTTCACTGGCCGATATGAACAGTCTGAAGTAGGCATTTGACATTATTAAGACGAGCATGCATTTCCTCGTTGGTTGTATCAATCATCCTCAGCTCTTTTATCTCTTCCTGCCATTTCTCGATCTGCTCCTTGTGGATCCTGTAACAAACAACCAAAAGACTAGGAAAATTAAATAACCTTCCCAAATGTGTATAGTCAAGTATTCATATTGTGAAGCTCTGTACATGAGAACTCGTTCTTCAAAGTCCTGGTTTAGCTTGGTAAACAGTGACTTGCCAGATTCCAACATCTCCGAAACCTGAAAAAAGATTGAAGATTACATGATTTTGAATACTTCATATGTCCCACAACAACTCGATCAGAGCTGCAACTATTACTGAATTGAGGACTTAGCAGTATAAATCAGGTTAAACTACTTCATAAAATACAGGGGGCGCATAGCATATTTTGCAAAGCATGATTATTGTACCTGTTGATTAAAAGCCTCAACTTTCTCAAGAATGCGAGCAATGCCAAGCCTCATCTCTTCAGACCCAGAGAAGTTCATCTCACTTTCTTCTTCTTCTCCATTTTGTTCATCTGCTTCAACTCTGTCCTCACTTCTTTCATGTTCCATCTAGCAAAAGTTGTTTAGAAATGAGCTGAATGGAAAGGATGAGCCTAACAGCTAAAGCTTTAATCATTCATTACACTTCTAAAGACTAAAGCATACAGTGTCCATCTTGCGCTTCCTTTCTATTTGAGTATCTTTCTCCTCCATGTTGAATTGTTGATTACTGATTTGCTATTCTGCATCCATAAGTACAGAATTATAAGGGTTATGTTGCACGTATCAGGCAAGTATTTGCTTACTGTATCAGGAGAGCAAGAACAAAAGAAAGAATTGTGCATCAGGTGAGGGCTAAAACCAACACATGGACACGCAGTATTATGCTAGCTTAATTCATTTGATAGCAGGGGACTTTGAGCAGCATAAAGCATAGTGGCAAAGTTATGATTGTTTATCCCCTGATTAAGGTTCTGGAATAGAGTTCCATGAAGGATCCAGTTGCTGTTTACATGAACTCTGAAGATTTAAATACTCACTAACGGGGTCAATAAAATTATACTTGAACCAAAAATATCAGACACACAGAAACCAAGTAGAAATCCCAACTGCAAAGGAACAAGATCAATGAAATCCTTATACTATCTGCATTTCTTTTCAATGGTTACACTTTGTGTTTAACGGTCACAATTTGAAAATTTGGACTGGATATAAATATCAAAACATATCTCATTAAAATTTGTTTCAGTATATATTTTCAGAATGTCAACTTAATATAAAATTTACTACTAAAAACTATACTAATGGTAAAAGGTCCGTGAAACAGCAAGTGTAACCCTTAAAAAGCAAGAGAGGGATTATCAAAGTAATGGACAAATAAAACACAGTTAATACTAACACATAACCTTCATTTCAGAATAATTGTCCACAACAGTAATTGAGTACTTTTGAGCCAGGAAAGGGAGGATGCATATTACGAATTAAAAGTTCGAAACCTATCAAATGCGTAAAATAACTTTATACTCACACACGACTAACAATGAAAATTCGTTTTCACATGATAGTTCAGAATTCAAAGTTCTAACTATTATAAAAGCACAACCGTAACTAATTTTGTTCAATTCGAGCTTCCGAATTGAATATAGACAATAAACACACTTATCCTTCACTAAATTCGAACGCAAAATGTTGTATATGTGAAAGCAAAACTAGCATTCAGGTCACATTGACAAGCAGTGAAAATTTCAGCACCAAAATTGCAAAACTTCTCTTCATTGTATAACTCCTTTAATAGATGATCATCACTGAAATCCTTACTGTAAGACAATTTTACATAGTCTAACACTTACATCAGTGATCATGCTACTTAAATTTGAACTTAGTCAAATTGACAACAACGCTGACATGAAATTTGTGCCAATCATATAAAAATTCGACCTCAACTTGAAAATTTTCGTCAATTTTTCACAATCGAGGAAATTTGATATAAAAAAAAAGCGTATAACTGCCATCGATTTGATTAGATTAGGATCAACTACTACAAATTCCTGAAATTAAACTCATCAACCTAAATTAATTGCGCTAAGAGTTCAAGACGATAAATCAATTATCCAAATCACAAACTAGCAATTCCACTAACAAAACCAAAAGTTAATTGAATTCAACGATCTCGTAAATCAACTAGTTTATGAAATTAGGTTTTCTCAGTTGATCAATTATCATAATTATGAAAAAAGATTCAAAACAAGAGCAGAAAATTTTGAAATTCAATGATTTAGATGGACTGAGTTAGCAGATTACCTCGGTTTGAAGAGCGCGCGATTCGAGAAATCGAGCTTACAAATTCAAGAATTACAGAAATGTATTAGAATATCGGAATTAGTGAATTGATGTAATTGAGTTTGATAAATTTTAAAGAGAGATATAGAGAGAACCTGTTGCTTGCTCAATTGTAGAGCGCCAAAATTTCAAGCAGAAAGAAATGAAAGGGAAAACAAAGTGAAATGGTGGTTTGAACTTCGAATCTACGAATTTATACGGGCCAGACCTAATGAAATAAACGAGGTTGAAGGTCCAATCACACATATGGCCGACCCACATATAATTCAGGTGGTTTCTCTTTTCCTCCTTTGAGGTAATCTTCCCCTCAATTTATTAAAACTAGTATTTTTGCAGTGATATTGTACATGTTTCTTTTATTTTAAAAAATCAGGAAGTTACTTTCACTAAAAAAAATGTGGTAGTTTTTTAGGGGGGAAATATGGCAGTTACATTAGAGTTTTTTTTAAAAAAGTTATATGACTTTTTTTGCCCTCATTAGTTATCTTGGAAGAATAAAAACATAAAGGGTATTTTAGGGAATTCAAGTGGACACCAAACTCCTCAAGAGTTCCCATATATAATAGAGATATGTTTTAATAAGAATAAGTTCTGCGAAAATAAGTTCAATTCAGCAAAAATAAGACAGATTTAGCAAAAAAATATTATAAGTATCAACAAAAATAAATTTAGTAAAAATAAGTTCAGCAAAGCTCAACAAAAATAAGTTCAGTAAAAATAAGTTGATTTCAGCCAAAATAAGCCAAGGAGAACATAACCTAAAGCGTTTTTTTTCTTAGGTCTAACTAGAGATGGCAGTGGGTAATGGACCCTACCCGGATCTGTGGATCCTCAAATTTTGGACCCTATTGATCCGGGTAGGATCTGGATCCTCCTTGGAAAAAACGGGTCTGGATCGGGTCCTAAATTATTATTATTTTGCATTATAATATTTGTTATTACATGTAATAACGGATTTTTGCTTGAATTTCGAATTATTGTTCTAATTGATGTGCGAATTTACTGGATTATTGAGTTCGAAAAATCGGTTTATAATTGTTAATCTTCAGAAATAGTTGATTGATCTACAATTTGATAATTAAATAGTTGTAAATGGTTGCAATGGTTATTTTTGAGAAATTAAATGAAATTTTTGGTTGATATTAGATGACTTTATTGTTTAAAATCTTTAATTATTGTGAAAATTAGGGTAGTTTGAAGAAAATAGGCAAGGATCCATTTTGGATCCGTTTAGGACCCAGATCCGTAGGATCCATACGGATATGGATCTGGATCCTCATTCTTATTACCCAATGGATCTAGGTAGGATCTGGATCTTACCTAAAAAACGGATCTGGATCTGGATCTTAGAGGACCCTGTCCAGATCCTACCCATTGCCATCTCTAGGTCTAACTGTTTAAGAGCACCATTATTCATGAACCACAACATGATAGTTTTCACTTTTACCACAGGCTCCATTTTTTCTTATAAGATCACCTCAATTTTTTATGTACATTGGCACCCTTTTCTACCGGGAAAATTCAAATTAAAATTTGATGGATTAATAATTTCATCCTCTGCGGCTAGTGGAGTTATTGTTCACAATAGTATAGGGTCATCTCATGGTAGCACAAGCATATCAATTTGGTTAGACGTATGCTCTAATTGCTGAAGCTTGAGAGATTAAGAATGATCTTCTATTGGCTCTAAGATATAGCATACGTTATCTATATATAGAAGGAGACAACCAAATTGTGAAGCTCATTTTGCAAGACCACTACTCTTACACGTGGTCCCTCTAGACTCTAATTGAAGATATTCATATATTGCTTCAACCTTTTACCATTGTTCCCATTGATATGATCACGTGTTTCGGACGCAAACAGGATAGCAAATCTATACTAAGTAATTGTTGACCCGGGCTATTCCCCGAGATTAATCTATATATTGCATTATATTTCAGTTATTTAAGATGGTTAATGTCGTTTTTTTTTTCCTTGTTTCGTTAAAGAATGTAACCGATTAATGAGAGTTTGTTGTTTAGCGGTGTTCATAATCGGTTACCTTGTTATTCGGGTATCAAATATGCGGTACCAGACTGCGTGGGTACCCCCTTTTCAGGTAGCTAGAAAAGCAGCCCATGACTCGAACCTGAATAATCGGGTGCCGCAAAAGTGTCATTGCTTTTTTTTATGAAAAAAAAATCATTGGAAGAGCGATAGAAGAAGCTAATACTATGAGTATCAACTGCGGATCCATGTTGATTACAGTGTTTTGGAGTACTACCATGAGTGACAATTGTCAATTGCATGCCAATTCTGATGCTCATTCCTCAAAATGATCTATCATAACGTAAATATTCTCACTTGCATATTGCATCACAACTAATTTTTTCATTAACATGTTGATTCATCCGATCCATTTTTTTACATGTTGATTCATCTGATCCAACTTCTCCTGTAAAATGTTGATTCTTTTTATTATTCATATTTTCTTTCCGCTCTGAAAGTCACAAGCACAACAACGTGGTATTGGGTAGCTTATAAGATAACTCAATACATTTTCACAATTGTTTCTGATCTTATAAGAGGATATTAAAGTTACTGTGAAAAAAAAACGAGAAAAAATATATAACGATGCGCTTATTTATCGGGATACACGAGTAACTTAAAAGCAAGCTCATTAACTGGCCTGTTTTTTGCAGCTTTTTCCCGAGTCGGGTACCCGACCCATAAAAATGAAATTTCATATTTATTCCTTTTTCGGGTGACATGTCAACATGATTGGTCAAACATATCAGGTCTCCTAAACACCCCTACTTACAATTTGGTTCTTAAATTAGAAGCAATGTAGTTAATTGTATGTAATGTTGGGCCTCCTTAATAATTGTGGGGTATATTGTGGGATGTAAGTTACCATATCGTTAAATGTTTTTCTTAGACGTATGTTATAGTTTTTTTTTCTCCCCATAAAAAGTAAAAAAAAAAATTGTAGATTAGTGGTTAGTATGTTTGTATTTCAAGTGAGAGGTTGCGTGTTCGAGCCTTCATACATATAATTTTGTTGATTACTTTGTATCATTTGTTTGGGAGGGGGAGGTACATGTGGCAGCATGACATTTGTTTTCTTTGAGTTATATGTATATATATATATATATATATATATATATATATATATATATATATATATATATATATATATATATATATATATATATACTGTGCTACGTGACGTTATCCCTTAGAGTTTTTCATGCACTCCATATACAATAAAAAAATTAGATTATGCATGGTATAAGATATGATCCCATGACCTCAAGCTTGTGTACTAATGTCTTAACCACTAAACTTAGTAATATTTGGTGTTATAATTTCAATGTAAAATACTAATAAATGAAATATATAAGTACCCGGGCATATCCCTGGCCTAAAACTAGTTATTTATATAAAAAATGGTCACATGATTGTTGCTGCATGCTACGATGTTGATGTTGGAACTAACCCCGTTTTAGATTATTAATCTTAATCTTTTAGATTCATAAGGTGTCTCCCTTAGGAGAAGAGTGCCCTAACAAAGTATTGTACCTTTTTTTTATCTGAGCAATTATTGGACTTTTGGAGACATATGACAAACACTATTAACATTTTGCTCGAGTTAATTTCAATAAACTCAAAAGTAATGTGATTGAAAACTAAACATATCTCAACTATTCGCACAAAAAAAAAAACATATCTCAACTATACTTAAGGGCCCGTTCGTTATCGTTTTTTGTTTTCAGTGAAAACTAAAAACCAAAAACAGGAAACCAGAAAAAATAGTTTTCACTTTTTAGTTGTCAGTTTTCAAAATCATCATGTTCCCAATAAAATTGACTAATTTTTTATTCATAATAGGACATATATCATATGACTTTGAAAATCAAAAAATCAAAAAACAGAAAACCACAATAATACCGAACGGGCCCTAAGATTTTCTTTTTCCGTTTTCTATTCCTGGTTAAGGTAATGTAATGGTACCTCCACTGAAAATACTTATTCTAAAATATTTAATTTATTACCTCCCTTCTTAAAGCTAAAAAAGAGGATAAGAATAACGTTTGTTGCATTTTCTACAGTTTAACAGTACATCTTCACATGCTAATTATAATTACACCCTTGAATTGACAACATTACAAAGGGTGCTTTTTTGATAGTTAAATTATTAACTACTCCATCCGGTTTTATTAGTTTATCCGTTTTGACTTTTGATACTATTCACATACACGACTTTGACTATCTCTTGTGATCTGTACTTAAGGATAAATATACACATGTGAGATCTTGTTAGATTCATCTCAATGTGTATTATCCAAATATCAATTTTTTTTATAATTTTTGCTTATTGATAATTAGAGATATTAAGGTTCAAATTAGGGTATCGGCAAATGTGCCCCATATAAATGGGTAAACTAATAAAAACCAGGGGGAGTATTATGAATTAGAGGAACTAATGTGAAAAAATTAAGTGTATCAATTTGAAATTACATGTTAAAAAGTTTAGTATATCAGGGTTCTAATGTAGATCACCTCGTATCTTCTCACAAGCTTGTATATGGTAACAATTCCTTTTTTTTCTCAACTTAAATTCAAATTCTTAGTTTTTTTGTTCTCCTCTATCGTGACTATTATTTGTTAATATAATACTACTTCCTTTATCTGTAATAAGTAAAACGCTTCTATCTAAAAGCTCTCACATTAAAAAAAAAACATTTCATTTATTTCATAACGAATGAAGGGCATGTTCTATTCAAATTATTTTTGCTTATCTGAATTTATCTGAACTTAACTGAACTTATGCAAACTTATTAGACCTTATTAGTCCTTATCGAACCTTATTATTAGACCTTATTTTTTGAGAGTGCTAGAACTTATCCGAAATTATCAGCCCTTATTAGTCCTTATGTGTATTTTTTTTTTAATAAAAACTGAAAATAAGGTGCACACAACAAACTAGAAGTATCTCTATTATACGTATGGCAACACATGGGAGACATAAAAAAATTGAAAAAGGAAAAAAAGAAAAAAAAAGGGGAATAAACTGATTCGATTAAACGAAAAAAGGAGGGAAAAAAGTACCACATTTAGATTGTACAACAATTTTTTTTAAAGAGCCCGTTAACGGATGCTCCGGGGCGCTAGATAAGAAAAATATTGTTCTACTTAATTACTCATATTTATATAAAATAATAGAATAATAGATAATTCTAATGCAAAACATTTAATGTTTTTGAATAGGAAAGAGAAAAACATTAAATGCATGGCATTAGAATTATTATTTTATATAATTATGAGTAATTAAGTAGACAATATATTTCTTATCTAGCATCTCGGGGGCGTCCGTTAGCTTTTGCCAATTACGAATAATTAGATAGAACAATATATTTCTTATCTAGCGTCCTGAAGGCGTCCGTTAGTTTTTGTCTTTTTAAAAAAAATACAATGCAAAAACAGTTTACACACATTGTGCGCATACCACACTAGTTAATTTTATAAAGAAAAGCTCGTAAGTCTCAATCATGGAAGACCCAAAGCAAATAATGTTCACTCACTTAAACCCAAGGTATCCACCTCACAACTTATAAACTTAAGTCCAATAATTCATAAAAGATGAGGCTCTCACAGGAAAAACAAAGCAAAAAAAAAAAAAAATCAATAATGGTGTCGAATATTAGACCATGAATATCCGGAAGATATTTCGTCAACAAAAGCGCAGTTAAAACCTGAATTGCATTCATCATCATAATTCCATATACAATCCATTTTAGTCAATCCTACCCCCTTGTGCCATACTAGTCAACGACTCCCGCACTTCTCCTTAGACAAATCGGGTCCCACATACACTAATGCGCATAATGCACATCCCTTTCTACCAATAATCTCTCTCCTACGTGTCAACGTCACATGCGTATCTTGCACGTTGTGTACTTTTGCATACTTTAGCATACCCAGTCAATCACACACCCCTATTTTCTAAATTGCACTATCAAGTAGTAATTGATCTAGTAAGGCCCTGTTCTTTTGGACTTATTTTCAGCAAAAATAAGTAAAAATAAGTTCAGTTCAGCAAAAATAAGTTCAGTTCAGCAAAAATAAGTAAAAATAAGTTCAGTTCAGCAAAAATAAGTTCAGTTCAAGAAAATAAGTAAAAATAAGTTCGGTTCAGAAAAATAAGTAAAAATGAGTTCGGTTCAAAAAAATAAGTTCGGTTCAGCAAAAAAAAGACTTGTCTTATCTAATGTTGTAATTATTATTTTTATTTTCAATATTACTATTAATATTGTTATTATTATTAATATTATAATTATAATAATGATGAATTTCTATTTTTTATTTTTTATTTTTTTTACTTTTTTTACTTTCTTTATTTTTTTTTTATTTTTTTTTTTTTTTTTTTTTTTTTTTTTTTTTTTTATTTTTTTTTATTTTTTTATTTTTTATTTTTTATTTTTTTAATTCTTTTATTCTTTTATTTTTTTTATTTTTTTTATTTTTTATTTTTTATTTATTATTTATTATTATTATTTATTATTTATTATTATTATTTATTATTTATTATTTATTATTTATTATTTATTATTTATTATTTATTATTTATTATTTATTATTATTACTATTATTTATTATTATTATTATTATTTATTATTATTTATTATTTATTATTTATTATTTATTATTTATTATTTCTTATTTATTATTTATTATTTATTATTATTTATTATTTATTATTTATTATTTATTATTTATTATTTATTATTATTACTATTATTTATTATTATTATTATTATTATTATTATTATTATTATTTATTATTATTATTATTTATTATTTATTATTTATTATTGATTATTTATTATTTATTATTTATTATTTATTATTTATTATTTATTATTTATTATTTATTATTTATTATTTATTATTTATTATTTATTATTTATTATTTATTATTTATTATTTATTATTTATTATTTATTATTTATTATTTATTATTTATTATTATTTATTATTTATTATTTATTATTATTTATTATCATTTATTATTATTATTTATTATTTATTATTATAAAATAATAAAAAAATAATAATAATAAGTATTGATAATATTATGTTAATATTTATTGACTATTATAATAATGAGTATTGATAATATTATGTTAATACGATTTAGTTCGGAAAAAATAAGTTCGGTTCAACCTAAAAATAAGTTCGGTTCAAGAAAAAATAAGTAAAAATAAGTTCGGTTCGGCAAAAAATAAGTTCGGTTCAAAAAAAATAAGTAAAAATAAGTTCGGTTCAAGAAAAAATAAGTTCGGTTCAAAAAAAATAAAATAAGTTCGCCCGGTTCAACCAAAATAAGTTCAAAAGAACAGGGCCTAAGACGCTCTCCGTTTTCTTATTGCTACATTGGTCTTGTTTGGCGAACAGAGTTTAGAGTTTAGGGCTCGTTCGTTATCGTTTTCTGTTTTCAGTTTTCGGTTTTTTTGAAAACCAAAAACAAAAATATGAAAACCACAAAAAGTAGTTTTCAGTTTTCTGTTGTCAGTTTTCAAATTTGGCATGTTTAGTATAAGTATAACTAATTTTAAGTTTATTATAGCCCTTATATAATATGACTTTTATATTCATAAAACCAAAAACTAGAAACTTAAGTGATGCCGAACGGGCCCTTAGCAGTTAGAGTTTAGAGTTTGTTGTTAGAGTTTTAACTGAGTTTTAACTTTTTGTTCAACAGATTTAAGTGCTGATTTGACAATTTTTTATTATAAATGTGTTTTGTAACAATTATCTAATTGCTAAAAACGTATTGCCATTTGTTTGTGTGAAATGACATTTATAGACATTTTAATACATATGTGTAGTATTATTATTAGAGGCAAAAAAAGTCATTGAACATATTTTTACCTAATCCTCTAAAGAAAAGGTTCCTATTATGAGCTTTTTCATTTTGAGAGTTTTTATTCCAAAAGGCTATCTAAAACTCTCTTTTACCAAACACTCTTTTTGCTCCAAAACTTTAATTGCCAAACACCCCCATTGTTTTTTCATATAATTTTATTCAATTTTTTTTGGAAGGTATTCTTTGATCTATTTAATGTACACTAAGAGGGAAAAGTAAAAAAAAAAAAAAAACTTTTTATTAAAAAAAGTGAAAAACAAAAAAAATATTATTATATTTGGCGGGTCAAGTACTTCAAATAAAGAAAGTTTAAACAATACAACAATTAATAAGAAACAACCATCTAAGAAAAATGTAGCAATTAAAAAAATCGGAGGAAATATATATCTAACAAACTTAAAGCTGTGGGATCAAACGCACTAGAAGCAATTTGGGATGGAATTTCCTCATCTTTCATATTTTCATTTACTTCTAAAAAAAACTTTACCTGTGTAGCTAGATCGTAGAGGTGATTATAGGCCAAACCATTCTTCAAAAAAATTGCACACTGATTGGGTCGTGCTGAACCAAAAACCCGGGCCAAATTTTTGTGCCCAAAGCCCACTATTTCGAGTAAAAAATATCGGTATTTTCGGGCAAAAATTGAACCGGGCCGAAATTTAAATTTAAAAGTTATTTTCGTCTTGCTCAAAAGCCCGTCCCATAGCTAAAAAAAGTCGGGTAGGGCCAGACCCGAAAACGGGCCAAAAATTTCTGCCCATGCCCAAGAAAAATTCGGACCGGGACGAGACAGACGCGCGAGCCGGACTAATCTGATCACCTCTACTAGATCGGTTTGATCAGCCGACCTAGTAATAGGAGGGCACTTGTCCTTACCAACTAAAAAAATTTCTATCTCGCGCCTCCTCACGTGCACCTCAACCCAATTTTTCAACGGCGCGTGATTTCTCCCTCCAATTGGCGTTGACTGTTGTTAGTTTGTTACTTTCTTATTATTTTCTAAACTCACATCCTGTCACATTTAATTTCGTCACCCCTGGTTTCCTACTGGCTGAAACCGTGGACCCCACCTTGAGCTGTGATACATTTGCAGAGGTTGATAAAAGCAAACTTATACACTGCATCGTAATTTTTTTTCCATTTTCTCTCTCTTCTCATTTCTTCCATTTTTCTCTCTCATGGATCGCAGTCTTCGAGCTTTTTCGTCGGTAAATTCTTCGCTTAATTTTAATTTAATTTAATTCTTTTTTACCTTATTCAGCTCTTGTATCTGTAAAATATCTGTTAATTTTCGGAAATTAGGGTTTTAGATCTGTGAAAGAGGGAAAAATCGAGGGTTTTATGTTTTATGTTTTACATCTTAATGTTGTGGATTAGTATTACTACTTGTTGTTGTATGTAAAATTAGAAATTAATTGTGATAAAAAATGAAGAGATTGAGATCGTATGGTGATGATTTGGCGTCGGTCGGAGAGAAGGAGCTCGACCGAACGACGTCATTTTCGTCGTCGTCGCATCACCGGAGATTTTATTCAAAAGGGCCGGAAAACGGTCGGAATAGACCTTCTCCGGTGATCGATGATGATCGTGAAAGAGAGGGTTCGTCGTCGAGGGGAATAAGTTTGAGGAAGAGGATGGAGCATGATATGGATGGGTTTGATGAGAGGGAGAGTTCTAGAGGGTTTAGGAAGAGAGGGGAGCATGAGTTTTCGGAGGGTTTCGAAGAACGGGAGGGTTTTAGAGGGGTGAGGAAGAGAGTGGAGCATGAGAATGATGGGTTTGATAGGAGGAAAGGGTTTGATCGGTATAGGGATCGAGATGGGATGGCGGGTTCGTCAATGGTGTCGCCACGAGGTGGTGGGTATGGGGTGGAGAGGGAGAGGGAGAGAGAGAGGGAGAGGGAAAGGGATAGGGACAGGGAGAGGATTCATCGGTCTGAGAGCTTTTGTGTGTCGAGGAGAGATTTTCCGAAAGGGTTTAGGTCGGAGAGGCATTGGTCGAGGAGGGAGGATGGGGGTTCGTCCTCGTGGAGGAGGTTTGATAGTAGAAACAGGAAGGATGTTGAGGAGGATGCGAGGAGTTCACCGGTTGAGAAGGGTGCGAGTAGTAGCAGCAAAGGTGGGGGGCCGGATAGTGGTGGTGTTACTAGTAGCAAAGAGAGTTTGAAGTCCCCTCGAGGAATTAAAGATGTCAAGTCACCAACGTGGTCGAAAGATTCAGCTAGGGATTCGAAGGATTCAGTGGGTGAGCCTCTGAAAGATAACAAGAAGAATGAGAGTATGGTGGCAGACAGTGGTGTGAGTGCAAATGGTGTGGGAAGTAGAAGCGGTAGTGGAACTGGAAGTGGCAGTGAGATGGAGGAAGGAGAGCTTCAACCAGAATTAAATCAGATTCAAGCGCCAGAAGATCGGATTGATTCTGAACAGAATGGGGAAAATGCTGAACAATGTGCTGAGAAACCTCAAGCAGACAGGGATATTGGGAAAAAGCTACATGAGCATAATGTTAGTCAAATGGTGGAGTCAGGAGCAGCTGATTCTGTTGCTAAGGACAGAAAATTGGCTCAAGAGGATGAGAAACTGTCGCTTGACGCAGATGTTGTCGACAGGAATCAGGTGGCCGGGGTTAAATCAGCAAACGATGAAAAAGTGAAAGCAACTGAGAAGCTCTTGACAAGCCAAAATCATTTTGTGGACAAGGCTTCTGGTTCTGAAGAATCTAAAGTGTCAGTGCTTAAAGGTTTTGAGAATGCAGCTGCGAATGATGGAAAATTGAGGGAGAATCAACCTGAGTCTTCCGCCCTTGGAAATATCAGCCTTGAGGGTCAGGTGAAAGTGGAAGAGCATGATACAAGAAGCATGGACCAGTTATTACCAGAGAAAGAGAACCCAACAATTAATTTTCATCTTGAAGTTGGTTTGGGCGAGTCAAATAAAACCATTGTAGAAGAAATCCAAAAAGAACCTGAAGCATGTGTCCCTGTCCTGAAAGACAAAGGTAAAGGTGTGGCTGTATGCTCTCCAGGTGAGGCTAGTCCTAGAGAAAACAGTTTGCTGGTCGAAAGGAACTTCATTTCCTGCCAAGATGATGCGATGGAAGGCCCTAGCGTACGTGGCTTTGAGCTTTTCTCTAGCTCTGCTGGAATCAAAGCGGAGTGTGTCAACAGGAGTAGTGGCTCTAAAACAGAAGCTGAGAAGCTGAAGTTGGAACCTTTAGACCTCTCTCTTGGACTGCCTAATGTTTCAGTTCCTGCTGCTTCCCGTGGTGCTGCTGCACCTCCGAGCTCTCCTCCACGTGCAAGGAGTGTTCAGTCATTTGCTACCTCTTTCAGAACTGGCTCAGATTGTTTCACAACATCAATTTCTTTCTCTGGCTCACAATTTATTCATAATCCAAGCTGTTCACTCACTCATAATTCAGTTGATCATGACTTTGAGCAATCTGTGAAAAGCCGCCCGTTGTTTCAAGGTGTTGATTGGCAGGCATTAAGTGCTAATGACTCTTTGCCAAAGGAAGTTATTGCGAAAACAAAATTAGTTTCAAATAGTAATGGTAATGGGTCTCTACAATTTTCGCAGTCGTCCCAAGGCATGTTGAATGGTCGAGCTGTACAACAGCAACCAGTGGTTGTTGGAGTAGAACAGTCAGGCAATCTCCAGAAACAGCCCTCTGGAAAGATACATTATCAAGATGATTTCAGGTCACCTGCCCAGAGTGCAGGATCTCATGATACTAGATCAGAATATGGCAAAGATAAAAAGCGGGTAACTGGGGAAGAAAGTGCAAGTAGGCTTTTCAGGAGCAGTAGTCAGAGAGAGATGGAAGTTGCAGGTGAAAGAGATCTTGTGGAGCGGTTAATTTATTTCGTTGCTTCTGAACCAATCCAAACGATGGCGTGGAAAGTTAACGAAATGCCAGAGCGTTCGGTTGCTTTTTTGAAGGATAGTGTATGTGAAATTATATTGAAAGAAGATAACCACAGAAAGCTACGTTCCCTTCAGGATGTGCTGCGGAAAAGGTCTGATCTTAATTTGGAGACTCTGTTGAAGTCACACCGCGTTCAGTTGCAGATTTTGGTGGCTCTAAAGACCAGTCTTCCAGACTTCATACAGCGTGCTGACAGTATTTCTTCTAGCGATTTGGCAGAGATATATCTGAATTTGAAGTGCAGAAATATTGACTGCCGAAGTGCATTGCCTGTTGATGAATGTGATTGTAAATTTTGCTCCCAGAAAGATGGTTTCTGCAGTTCATGTATGTGCCTTGTCTGTTCGAAGTTTGACACTGCCTCCAACACATGTGGTTGGGTTGGATGTGATGTGTGCGACCATTGGTGCCATACTGATTGTGGGTTGCTGAAATCCTATATTAGAAATGGTAGAAGTGATGCTGCGGCTCAGGGTATATCTGAACTGCAATTTTACTGTCTTGCTTGTGAAAATCCTTCTGAAATGTTTGGCTTCGTGAAGGATGTCTTCAAATTATGTGCTACTGAATGGAAATCTGAGATACTCCTCAAGGAACTTGAATATGTAAGGAGGATATTTAATGCCAGCAATGATTACAGAGGAAAAGTATTGCATGATGCTGCTAGGCAGCTGATTGCTAGATTGCAAAGCGGGGCCAATACTGTGGAGATATGTAATCAAATTATGGCGTTTCTCAATGGTAAGTTCATCTAGCAATTTTTTTTATAGCCGTATATTGTTTAGGATTCGTTCTTTGTTGCATGGTTTCCTTGCAACCTTTGTTTCTCATGTTATTCCATTTTAAAGTCAGGATACTTTTATCTGCTTTCATATTTCAGAAATTTGTCCGAGATTAATTTTTTCTTCTGCTTGGCGACCTCATCTCAGTTCAAAATTGCTTGCTTCATTTGGACATAGTTTGCAGAGGAATAATTAGCTCTAAAAACCCCGTGTTTGAAACTTCCTGATTGACCAATACTTGCCAAGCTTGTTCTTGACTCAATTCCTGCAACCCCTTCCCTCTTGAGTAGATCTAATATAATCAGAAAGAATAAGAGTGATTTTGAAGTTTGAAGTTTCTCTTGAGTAGCTTTGTCCCCGACAACTCATATTCTGCTGCAGCTCTCATGAGTTGTTGAACGAAACATGAGGTGATCTTTGTTTTAATGTGGAAACGATGAACTTAAACTGTGTTTGATATTGCAGAGGGTGATTCGAAATCTGCCAATGCAATGATATCTTCTGTAAGGGACCAACTCCAACCTCAGCCCCTTGAGAATAACAGAGGAAATGTTCTTGACGGGAGGGTTACTTCACTCACTCAAGATCCCATTTGGTCAAAACCCAATAATTCTACGAAGGAACTCTCCCAAATGGAAAATATCGGAGTTACTATTCCAAGTATTGAGGGGAGTGCAGTTGGTGGTGGTTTGTGGAGTACCGAGACCCTGATGGGAACGAGCAAAAATCCGGGAGATGAGCTAGACAGCATCGTCAAGATTAAGCTGGCAGAATCTCAATTATTCCAAAAACGTGCTGATGATGCTCGCAGAGAGGCGGAAGCTCTTCAACGCATAGCAATTGCCAAGAATGCGAAAGTTGAAGAAGAGTATGTAAGCAGGATAACAAAATTACGGCTGTCAGAGGTGGAAGAGAGACGCAGGTTGAAGCATGAAGAATTGCAAATGTTGGAAAGAAGTCATCGGGAATACTTCAATATGAAAACTAGGATGGAAACCGACATCAAGGATTTATTACTGAAAATGGAAGCAACAAGACGGAATCTCAGTACCTAATATTAAGGTTTTCTGAAGACGTTGTTATGCCATGTAGATTACCAAGGCAACTCTCGAAGATTTTGTCGATATTGCCTCACACCTGTATTCATAAAACCCTACGAGCCCCTGATATCGGAGCAGATTGTGGCGGTGTAGAAGTGTATGTATTTTGCAGAGTGATCTCCTCTAGGTAAAGTATTCTAAGTGAGATTTTCGAAAGCAATATGTTCTTCTGTACTGTCCTTCTGTAGGTTTTTATTTATTTATTAATATTCAGGATCTCTTAGTCAATCAGGTCTAGACACTGATTGCTCTTTTGCCTTATCGTTTTCACTTGTAGTAGTATCTAACTGAAGCCTGTACAGAAATAGCTGTTAGCTTCACCTTGTTATAAACATTTGGCATATATTGATCTCCAATTAAGGAAGGAGTTCTCCTTTTCTAATTGATTCCCCATCTTTTTTATTGTATATGGCTATCTGCTAATGCTAAACATTCCCACCTGAAAGATGGGCAATGTGGCTGGCTAAACCAATGAAGCAAAATGTGTTCCCTCTCTCTTCAGTTACTTTGCCCGTCTGGCTTGGCTGTTGGCACTAAGTTTAAGAGTACGCTGCTCGAAAAATAAGTTTAGATAAGTTTCAATAGATTACAAAAATAAGTTTAGATAAGTTTCAATAGATTACAAAAATAATCTCCAATACAAAAATTATGACAAATTCAATTGAGTTGATTATTTGGAAAAGTGGGTTTGCTTTTTTCTTTGTTTGGTTTTTTGAAGAGTTGAAAAAAGTTTTTCTAATGATGGAATATGTTTTCAATTCTAAAGAAAAGATGCCATATTTCTCTTCCTACTTGCTCCCTTCGTTTCTTTTTAATCTACACACTTTTCTATTTCGTCTGTTTCTTTCTAATGTACACACTGTTGCTCTTTCTCTTATTTTGTCCATGCTCTTGTAACATTTCCTGTTTACTTTTCTGTGAGCAATCAAATAAAGGAAAACAAATTGTGTTATCTTTTGGAAATTGTTTAAAATGTTTTTTTTGTTGAACTAGACAGAGTTAGAGTAGATAAGTACTTGATTTAACTATTTAGACTCATTCCAAACAAGAAAATAGGAAAACAATTTTAGTACTTTATCGCAAATGTCTTTGGATTTGGTAAAGTTTGAGATTTAAAATATCATGTTTTTGGATTGTTTGAAAAGTGGGTGACTTTTATTGACTTTATATGTACATTTTTTTTCATATGGTCAAATAACCAATAAAAGAATTGGTAAGTGGATTGTTTAATCCCAATATAAGAATTAATGTCCAAGAAAGTCATTTCTGCATCAAACAAGCAATATTTATAAACCGTCGTAAGCAAACAACCAATATAAACAATTGATCAAATCAAACACGTAAACCGTCAACAAGGCAAGTAGGCAACAACCAATCGACAAACCCCCTTTCCATAATTTCTACAATTTTTGTGTCATTAATTCTAAATTAGACGAGTAATTTGGGTGGAGAATGAGGCCCTGTTTTTTTGGAGTTATTTTCAGTTCAGTTCAGATTAGCCTTGTTTCGTTCAGTTCAGTTACTCTCTTCATTTCAATTTCTCGCAGTTCAGTTCAATTCAATTCAGTCCAAAAGAACGGGGTCTAAGACTATAAGAGTGTACAATTTAAACAATTCACCCACATTAGCTCATCATTTTAGGCCTCTATGAAATGTTTAGCCCAAAAAACGCAAAACAACCTTCTATGTTCTATCCTGATAAGCCCAGAATCACGTTCTTCTTCGCACACCAATAACAGACCTCTCTCTTTCTCTCTCTAGAAAGTTGCCCTACCTTACTTCTGTCTCTCTCTTCGGTAAGTTTCTCTCTCCTCCAAATTTATCATTTCAATTTTTTTTACATGATTGAAAATTTCTTCTGCTTCTAATTTCGACCTAAATCGTTTCTCAATTTCTTCGATTGATCTGCAATTTTTTTTCAATTCGCTACTTTTCGACGCATTTTTACAGCTTTGAAGTTCAGCTATGGCGGGTAAATACATCGTTGGATCTCTCGTCGGATCCTTTGTCATTGCTTATGCTTGCGATTACATAATGTCTGACCAGAAGATTTTTGGAGGTAAATTATACTCAAAATTAACACAAATCGCAATTTTTCTCATGTTTTTATCTTCAATTTATTTTCTCGATCTAGCGAAATATGACAAAATTTGAAAAAATCGATTATCGATTATTTATAGGAACGACGCCATCAACTGTATCTAACAAAGAATGGTTTGAAGAAACGGACAAGAAATTCCAGGCATGGCCGCGAACTGCTGGACCTCCAGTGGTGATGAACCCTATCAGTCGTCAAAACTTCATCATTAAATCGACTGATTCTTGAAGGTGCTGATTCATAATATATGTTTTTTTTTGTCGATTGTCATCATAAATTGGAACAAGAAATGGAAAAATTGTATTGATGTTTGGTCAGTAGAGTGGAACTCTTTCTATTGGATCTGAAATAATGATGCTATGAAACAGGTTGCTTAGAAAAATTTGACGATTTTGATTTTCTGCTCCTTTTTTGGTGTGGAGTTTTCGTAAATGTTACATAGAGATTGTTGCTATCTATGTATATTTTGGTGGTGGTGTTGTTTAATTGGAGTTTGCTTGAAATTGAATGGAAATTAGGGTGATTTGGGTTTGAGGTGTGTTATGAAATGAGCCAAATGGCCTTTACTTGTAGTGGCAAATCTTTTGCGGCTATTGTTGATGTTTATGTGAATTTTGGTGTTTTGTTTCAACTTTGATTTTATATTGGATAGGAAGTTTGAGTTAAGGTGTCACGTGAAATGGAATTCCTGTTGTAGATTGTTTATGTGAAGTTTAGTAGTCTCCTTGAAATTCAATTTGTTTGATCAGGAGTCAAGCTGGAATTGAATGAATTCTAGGATGAGTTACATTTGAGGCGGGATGTGGTGAAACTGTTAATTGTTTTTGGCTTAGTATTTTCGGAAACGATTATTGTGTTTAATGATATCTTAGTTTGTTTTGCTTGGGTGATGGCGACCTGAAGTGGTGCTCTTTCATTCTTTTTTGAATTTTTTTGGGTGAGCCGTGAGTATACTGTTGAGGAAAATAGGGAGGAAATTAACTTGGAGGGTATGCTGAGTCTAAAGACAGGGAAGGATTGGACTCCTGAGTGCAGTTTCTCATTAGGGTATGCTGCTTTTAAAGACAGGGAAGGATTGGACTCCTGAGTGTAGTTTCTTATTTTCCTTTCTTCACAACGTTCCCCCATCTTGTGTTAGGAAATGCCCAGATACCCTCTACTTTTGTCTTAGTTAGTCTGAAAGCTAGATTTGCTTCATTTACTTGTTTCTTTCTTCCAGCTTTCTCTAAGTTAGCTTCTTAGGGAAGTGATTACTTTGAAATGTCCCAGATAGACAGAGATGTATCTATTAAACATTTTACCATCTTGTGAAGGTATTAGGTATATACTACTTCTATAGGTTAGCTTTAGTAGGGTTAGGGGTTACCCTTTTTTCTACTAATTAGGGGGATAATTTTGTGAGGTGAGACATGATGGATGAGCATTTCAGCATATTGTGGCTGTGAACAAGTTGGAAAGTCTGCATCATATCTCACACAGTTTCTAAGAACCATGGAAATGTGCATTCAAAAGATTTTGTTATTTGATAGGGTGCCATGAGATTTGGAGAATTAGTCGAGCGTTTTATGGCAGATTGTAATAAGGTTAGAGTGAACAACGTGAGGGAGTAGAAGAGTATAAACAGGTCTGAAAGGGCTTGCATGTTATGGCAACAAGTTCGCAACCAGAGCAGTTTTCTTGGTTAAGCAATTTAAAGTTTTAAACTATGGCCTTGGTTGGTACAGGATTATTCACCTGTTATGGTATTAGACCTTATTGACATTTCAAGCCGTGAAGGGTGGCCTGTACCTCTTAATTTCTTTTATTGCAGTCTCTAATAATGCATTGTTTTCATGAGTTATATCTATATCCTCTCTTCTGCTATGGGAATGTGGAACGCTTTCATTGGGGGACTTGTAGCTCTTCCTCTATGCTATCCTTTCATGAACTTGTGTTTGTTCATGAGATAATAGGACTCGTTGTGAGCTTACATCTCTAAATATTAAGGGGGCGTGGTCTTCACCTTAGTTTCTTCACATAGAGGAGAGCTCGGAAGGCAAATCAGACGACACTTGCCTGCCTTTGATGCACTGAATTGTATTAGTATTGGAGTGTCTATTTTGAGATGGACACTGTAGTTATGTATTTCGGTCTTATATATCTACTGTCTTTTTAGTTGTATTCGAGTGATTGGTTATTTAGGTCGACTTCAGGTTGGTTGTATTAACTGCTATACTCCGCTTCACTTTATGATGACTTGTCCTACATGCACGCGATGCGTGCGAAAGCATATAAATTCTTCTTATATAATAGAGATTGAAATTTTGTTATCCTTTTTTTTTAGTTAAAGCAGGTAGTAGTTAACCTACATTTTTTTTCTTTTATTTTCCATTTTCTATTTTTTGGTGTCCCCCGTGTGTTGCCTTATACAATAGAGATCCCCTATGGGCTGCAGCCTGCATGTACCGGCTTTATATGAAAAAACATTGTGTAACTTCTCAGTTTGCTCCTTACTCCACTTCAGAGCATCTATGAAGGCACGTTTTGCTTAATGACTAATGTATTTTATGCTATGTATACATCTGGATATTAGAGCGACATAGCCATCATAATGTCCTAAACCTGGGGCTCCGCCTATTAGTTGAGTGAATGGTATCCGAGTGGTGAAAGTCACCCCCAAGTTTGTAAAAAAAGTTGTCACATTCTCATACGAGACTTTGTTTCCCATCACCAACTACCAAGGCAGTTCTTGCTTAGGCTTGGATAATAGTAATAATGTAATATTTTGTTAGTTTTATTTAATAGTGTGGCAGTAGTGTTTGCTATGTGAAATAATGTGGTACTTTATATATGAAATCGAGTTTATACTTCTCAAGATATAGTACTTCCTACATACAACCAAACGACCATTAGTTATAATAAGTGTGGTACTTGATATATGAAATTGAGTTTTACTACCTTTTGTGACTTCTTATAGATGGAAAAAACACAATACCTCCCAATCTTCTTTTGAAAAAGAACACAAGATTCCTTATGTAGACAAAATGAAACCTGTACTTCTTTTGTGTTGTTTTAATTGCAAGATTTTAATCTCCATGAGTACCATTTTGGCTATTTATGCCTTTGCTTATTAATTTTACATGATAATTGATAAATATATAGCTCGAGGATGCTCCAACAAAAAAATATTGTCAAGGTTCGAACATAAATAGGTTAATAGTCAAAGTGTTGTGATAAAAAGAAGTGAGTAATTAGTATCCCCATAAGAACATTGACAGATAATAAGGATGTCTGGTCATTACCTTTGTGAAAAACTTTACATACTTACATGTCAATTCAAGAGAATATTTGGTGTCTCCATAGACTTATATTTCAAAGATTAAGATATTTAGCCATTTTCTTATTTCATCAGGCATATCTTGAGAATAAAGATGAGATTCTGAAGGAAAACAGAGTAATAAAAAAGCGCGGTATTATTCTCATTTCGCACACATCTATTCTTGGCGTTACTATTTTGAAGATGTCTTTGATTCTTCACATGTTCTATTTTAAAGTTGTTGAAATTTTATCATGTAATTCTGGAATTTTTTTAGGGTGTTTGGTGTGGGAAAATTTGATGTAGGAAATGGATTCAAATAAACGTTCCCATTTCTTGCTTGGTATGAGTGTTGAGTAACAAATATCGTTTCCGGAGGGAAACATAATCCCTCCATTTGTTACCCTTATCAAACTAGTGGAAACAAATTACGTTTCCTTCATCAATCATAAACCTCTCATTGTTTTCATTACACTAGGATACCAAACAACTATTAAAGGTAACAACTATTATTTCCATTTCACCTCCTTATCCAAATCCTTTCCATTTCGTTTACATTAATTATACCAAACGCCTCCTTATTGGTTCTCTTAACACATACGTAGTTCTATATTCCAAAATATAGATCATTCAAGTAATTAGTAGTTGAAAAATGAGATTGACTGAAGCATTATAGTCAACATCATACACAAAACTAGGTTATATATCCGGACAATCAGTATGTTAGCCGTGCATTTTTATTTCTCCAATTAAAAGATCATAATTTTGAAACTAAAATATTATCCGTAAAATTTCTAACTTGTCTACTTATTATGGGCGAGATCATCAACTTAGGTCTATGTACAGATAATCACTACTTAGAAGTTAATTTACATACCATAACCTTTATTTTTGAGTGTGGATATTTGGAAAACTGTTCTCAACCAAGATTTGGAAAAAGGGTCTTTTGATAAATTCACTTAGTATAATGTTAATTCCTCCTTTTTTGAGGGAAAAGTTAGAACGAACTATTATTGCAAATCAAGCTCCAACAAAGTAGCCATACTTTGTGGGAAAGGGTTCATACAAATAATTTCTGAACTACTACGCATGTCCCGTCCCGCAACAAGATGAGCTATCGTATTACCTGCTCGCCTAACACTAGAAGCCACAAAACATCAAAAGATTTTGAGATCCCACTAATGTAAATTCCCTCCTTTTCTCTTTGGAAGAAAATAATGTAGCGAAAGTTTGGTACTTAAAAGTTAAAAGTCGCAAAAAGCAGATACAATATACTCCCTCTGTTTCTTTTTAATTTACACACTTTCCTTTTTGGTCCGTTTCTTTTTAATTTACACACTGTTGCTTTTTTTATTTTTGGTAACATGTCACATCTACTTTTTCCTCTTTTTCCACCCATGTCATCTACTTTCTAATATTCTAACCCACTTTTTAATTTATCTCTCTCACTTTTCAATTTCTCTCTCCACCTTTTCAGTTTATCTCTCATACTTTTGCTGCACTTTCTCCTTGGTTCTCCCCCAAGGTGAAGTGAGTAAATTAAAATGAAACGGAAGGAGTAATATCCTACACAAATATATATGTTTTCCTAGATTTTTTTTTTTTTGGGGACCACACCCTTAGCAAAATAGATGAATAAGTCCAAGTAATATAGGATCAAAAAGTCGATGAGGGTTGAAGAAGACACAATCCAAGCAGCAGCCAGCAGTATTTCAGTAAAGCCGTTTCTGTGGTGGGGATAGAACTTTGAAAAGTTCTTGTATGGTAGTGTTATACACGTGTAATAGTGGTAACCAACTAAAACCCTAATTGAACATATATTTATAACTCCAACAGCCGCAGTATCCATTTTAGAGTACTCTTCTTGTAAAGGAATAAACCATGAGAGCCACCATAGTTTATCAATGTTCTATGTTTTGCAAACAAACTAATGTTTAGTTTCATTTGTTTGGATCTCTTCATTGGAATGGGGGGTCTTGGGAATTCGACATGAGCCATCTATTGAAGAGGTAAGAGTTTGTCGACTACTATGCTCGTTTGCTAGCACACATGGCAACCACTCTGCATATCAATAACTCTATGGCTTGTGGTTTCACGGAAATCTTATGAAACTATGTCGTGGTGTATCTAAAACTTCAGCGCTCAATCATAAACTCCGCATGGGTTCATTTTAGAGGTGTAGTAAATGTTCAAGTATATTAAATTTAGTAGTATACTGTTTTTATCTTAGTATTCTAGATATAATAAATGCTAATCAGTGTTGTTTAGATATTGTTTATTTCTGAAAACTTGCATAAAAGTACCCCCAAAAGAAATTGTGATAGTATTCATTTCTGAATCACCACTGTGATTCACTTCTTACTTTCTTGTTTGAGTGTTCTTTAAACCAATTATATGGTTAGTTAAACTTTTATGCTGTTAGAAAAGTAGCAGCTAGAAGTTCAGGAAACAGGAAAATGCTTTCAGGATCAGAAAACATCTTGTTTTTTACAGAAATCTTCTAGCAGGGAAATTAAATGTCAAATGAAGTGACAGTCTTCATGATTATGCAGCTAGGTGAGAATTATGTGTTTGTGTGTGCTGCCTATGACAGTACAGATTGCAGGTGCTGCATTGCAGATATTCATGGAAGATTACAGAACATTTACCAACAGACACCTGCAGTAGATTTTATGACCCCGATGACATGATAGTTTTTTTCCCCTTAGAGACGTGGTAATCCAAAGTCTACTAGAATCGGAGTATTTTTTATCAAGTCGGGATTCTTAAGCTAGAACAACTCCTTACCAGCTGGTCCAAACACTTGTTGGCTATGATATGATAGGCTATCTTTTTTATTTGATTGAATTTGAATTCCACCTTGGTAATCTAAAGCCTAGTAGACTTCGACTAATCCGTATTGAGCCGGAAACTCACGACTTTTGGTGAAGTTGGAACAACCTCCTTACTTCCTCTCAAAAAAGAAAAACAAGTTGATCTAAGCACTTGTTGGTTATGACACGATGGGTTAATTAGTGAGATTCGTGAATAGTGCTAAATTTTAGAGGCATTCCTTGTGACGGTTGAGAAATCTTGGTGATTAACTAGTATTTTTTCACCCTTTAAACTAAGGGACACGCGGCCCCTTTTTGCCCCTTTTGGCATGAATAATCAGGAAAAACAACTGAAAAGAATACCCCTAAAAGGAGATTAAGATGACCACTCCTTTTTCTTTTTGTCTTCATTTATTTTTAACACAAGATAGTGGCCTGCATTCTAAAGTTGGGAATGTCTAGTTGTACTTTTCTTTTAGTCTTATGCTCTGTACTTTGGAGAATGATCTTATGAATTTAGTTGATACTTTTGATACAAAATATAAGAGTAAGTCAAGTTTAGATAAAAAGGGGACTTTTTATGTATAATACATATTGAAGTTCTTAACACCGTATAACTCAGAAATTTGCGGAAAGTATTCCCATCAAATTTACATAATAACACTAACATATAAAACGCAACAGAACAATCAAACACTAATGAACTTCTTCTCGATCAAGCATTCGACAGTTTCCTTGAGGCTGACTTCGACAGGAATGTAGTCGATTCCTAAGCTTTCGACTTTTTCCTTAGAAACCTTGTATGGTGGATTAATAGGCTTGTCATCTGAGGGCCTGCAAGTGTGCATGGAGTTTATTAAAGGTTGTATAAAGAGCGAAACTTGGAAACTATGAAGTGCAGAGAAGAAAGAACAAGCTTACTTGTTAGGGACATTGAAATTGGGGTAAAGCTCCCTTAACATTTTTACAATTTCTGACATATGATGAACACTTTCATTCAACATATACCTCCCATTTGCTGAAGGACTCTCAAACGTTAAAATGTGTGCTTCGGCTACATTTTTGACATGGACCCATCCATAGGTCGCATTCTTATAGGTTTCGGAGCCTGAAATACTCGGAAAACAAAGAGTTGATGATTAAAATAGCGGAATTATGCTTTTACATACTGAGGGCACCTGTTCTCTTCAACTCCAATACAAAATGCAGTATTCAAAAATAGTTTCAGTTCAGTAAAAGTAGGAGAAGAGATCAGGTCTGTTAGTCTGTATCAGCATAAAAGCAGGATGTTCATACCATTGATCAAGTTCAAAATAGCAAGAACACTAGAATTTAGCGTGGGCTGCAGTATAGGACCGATCACGATTCCTGGGTTAATCGATACCATATCGATGCCATTTTCTTTGACGAATTTCCAGGCAGCTTCTTCAGCTAATGTCTTTGACAGTAGATACCACTTCTGCATATCATCAAAGCCAGGTTTTAGTTTATCTTTTCCCCCTCTTCTGTTCCAGCCAGAATATGTGTAAGATCAGAATTTTATGATAAAGGGGCAAGTATACTAACCAATGGTAGGATCTTACAAATTTCTGGGACAGAAAACCATGTTTCATCAACTATAGTTTCAGCTGTCAGAGGGTTAAAAGTGCACAAAACTGTAGCCATGGATGATGTAAAAATCACGCGTTTGATGGTCGAAACTCCAGCACAGGATGCAAGAACATTCAGTGTTCCTTTTACTGCTGGATCAATTAGTTCAGCCTAAGAACACAAGAATCAATCAAACGCGCTATTAAGGAACAGGACATGAAACTACTAAAATTAAGCAAACCAAAGTATTGAAACACAATTATAGATCAGGAAGAACAAAAGCATACTAACATCTTTAGTTCTTTAAAATCACAACAAAAAAACAAGGGAAAAATTGGAGTTTAAAGGGATTTTAGATGATTAACCTGAGGATCGGAGACATCGAGTTTCACAGGACATGCAGTATGGAAAACACCATCACAACCATGAATAGCAGAATCAAAGGAACCTTCCTCCAAGAGATTGGCTTCAAATAGGTGGAGTCTTTCCTTTGCTCCATCTAATGCAAGCAAGTGATCTACTTCATTGGGATTATCTGTACAACATAACAAAAACAATTGTAGAGAGTAGATATTGGACAAAGACTACATGTATACAGTATATACTACTAATAGCATAGATAAAATCGAAAAGTCGCAAATTGTTACAGTAAACCAATATAGTAGTATGATAAAAGCACATCAAGATACAATGAAAAGAACATTAACCAAGAGCGTATGTATTGCACATCACAAATACTATATAATGTTTCATGTATGTTATACTCAATTTACCTACATGTATACCAAGCAAGGTTTGGTTTTATGACTTCAAGGTCATGGGATCAAACCCCAGTAGGGGTTCTTTAGAGGTGAGGTTTCCCTTACCATCACTCCTCCCTCCAAAGGAGTCTGACCTACAAACTTGGTTGGTTATACCTGTGCGAGATGCTAGTTCAGTATGGTAACTTAAAAAAAAAAATTCATCTTACCAACTTTAATAAAAAAAAATTTACCTACATGCACTGGCGGATCCAGAATATGTATGAAGTGGTGTCGAAATAAATTACTACCTCCGTTTTTTTAGTTGCAACAAATACCTTTTTGCACAAATATTAAGAAAAGAAGAGAGTAAAATTTAACCCAATTACCCATACTTTTTGCATGTGGGGTAGTTAAAGTGAAGAAAAAATTGTCAAATTATCCCAAAACCTTTACCAAGAAGAAGTATATAATCTATTAACCAAATCAAGAAAATATCCATATTGTATATATTTTCTATTTATAACTCTGTCTCAAATTTATTTCAAACGTGCAACAACTTTCTAATGCAAGATCAAATATTTCTAATGCAAGATCAAATATTAACCGTATACATTAAGCAAAAGTGTCAAGAATGTGTCTTGGCGCTATTAATCTTTGAGGAAAATTAGTTCACCTTTAGTCAATGTTATCAAAATAAACATGACCTTGATTTTATTAACAAAAGAATATTGAATTTAAGAGTAAGAAGACATACTTAGGCTAAGAACGGTGCCATTAACAGTATAACCTCGATTAAGCAAGAGTTTAACAATCCAAGAACCAATAAAACCAGAAGAACCAGTTACACAAACTTTCATCCCTTCTCCTTTGGAATTCATTAATCTCTCCTCTTCTCTCTCTTTTTTTTTTTTTTTACTATGTTGTTTTTAGTGCTCCCTTAATTTATCAAAATAACCCTAAAAACACCCTTTTATATGTTTGGACTGTAAACATTATCTTACACGTTTTTTTTCTCTGAGATGATTTATTATTCAAGTTAGATTTATTTATTTTTTTAATAATTTTTTTCTTTTGACTAGATCTATGGAAAAAGGATAATGATAAGACATGGGGTGGGTTAGTTAATGACATGTATGTTAGAAATTATATAATATCTTTAGGATATTATTTGATCCTCCATAATATAATCTCTTTTTTATTGTTCTATATTTTTAGTTATCCGTTATTACATTTATGTAAGATCAACCTTTTGTAATTTTTTCTTATTGATAATTAGAAATATTAAGGTTCGATCCATTAGCGTCTCGACAAGTGTGCAACTAATAAAAAACAGAAGAACTATATCTTTATTATTCTTATCTATCTTTTATATGTCATAGTTGTACTATAGACAGGTTGTAAACCTTTCTGATACAATTAAGCTATCTCATTCTATCAATGTATAACCTTTATTTAATGTTATGATTAATTTTTAGAACATGATTATTTTTCATTATATGATAAAAAAAAAACAATTGCATACATATTTCATCAAGGGTCGTTGTAATTTATATTCTTGCACAAGACCTGTATATTATTGAGACGTCGTGACCTCAGTTTGAACACCATATGTACTTCTCAAAACCAAAAAAAAAAGGCACATGACATGTGGCACATCAAATGTTCTCTTAGAAAGGCACATCAAAATTTAGAGGTAATTCAGTTAAACAGTTCAGTTATGGTTATAACCAAACAGTTCAGTTGATATCAGTTCAGTTTATACCAGTTGGAAAAATTAACAGTTCAGTTCAGTTCAGTTAACAAACTTTTCAGTTCAGTTTAATTCAGTTTTGTACCTTTCCATTTTCAGTTCAGTTCAGTTGCAGTTTAAATCAGTTTTATCCAAACAGTTAAACCAACCAACGGTTGAATCCATAACAGTTAAAATTTGTTGCGGTTATTTTCAGTTTCGTTTCGGTTAATTTCAGTTATTGACGAAAACCACATAACTTCGGCGATAACCGCACCGGTTCGGGTAGGAGCTGATCACACTCTTGTATTTGTTGGGGAAAAAATGAGCTTCCTGTCGGGTTTTGGCCAGGTGTTTTTTCGGGTCCGAATAAAAATTAATGCAACAAATAAGTGTTGTCGGCACTTCCGCAATTGCCTCGAAAAAAAATAGTTGTACTTCATAAAAACGTGTATGAAAGTGCCATTAGTAAAAGTGTATTTTATTGCTGATATATATGATTTGGAATAAGACAAATTTATATAAGTCGATATTCAAACTTTTAGTTGTATGCAAATCATATCATATTTGATTTAAAAAGGACGTCTCGTATCAATATAAATTATTATAAACTTCCTCAAAAGACGAGTTAGACTTTTTAAAAAAGTTTATTATATTAATGTCTTACTTTAACTATAAGGGCTTACTATAACTCTATAAGTATATAATGATACTAGTCATTGAGGCTGAAAAACATATAATCGACGTAAAATAAGTTAATATTATATCAGATCAAGGTATCTATGTGTGACAGTAAAGTAATTGAAAATCACTTTGCTTAATTTAAAGTAAGATTAAGTTGTATCCATTTTGATTTTAAAACATAATATTCGAGTGAACCAATTTGATATTGGATTACAACGAATCTCGAACTACAACGATTAAAGAATGTGAGAGCCAAATGGATTGAACTTGTCACTAATTAGATTAAACTAGTCACTATATTACAAAGATGGTTTGTTCTCTTCTTAATATTGGGATTGGACCGTTGTCCAGTTTAAAATTAAGAGTATGTTGTCTCTTACAAGTTACAAGACCAATTGATTGAACATAACATTGCTCCATGCCTCCATTACGATACCGAAAATAATATTGAAGTGAAACAAGTTCGTATCAATGTGAAACGATAACATAAATGAATATAAGAACACTCCAACGTAGTAATCGTTTATAAGTTACAATTATTTTAAATTTCAAATATCTAATTTAACTGAAACAAGTTGATACTAGATTATATAATGTATCAATGTAAACTTACAATGTAACTGAAAAAGGCAATGATCTATTAAAATAAACCTTGCTTAAGCTTTATGTGTCGCAAATACAAAACATATTGCTAAAGCAAAACAAGTTGATAAGTGAAGTTGTTACTAACTTATTCGATTAGACGTTATATATGCGAATACATCTAAACACATAAACAAATTGAAACAATATGTTATTGCACAAGACTAATGTATACTGAATTACTGATATTGCATTAGATATTTTGATCTATATATTGATATAAGTCGATTAGTTAATTGGTGTATATGATTTACATGGACTGTTTATGTTAAAGATACTTTGTATTATGAAATACTTTGTATTCTGTTTACATTGACCATTTATGTTAAAGATACTTTATACTCGGTAAACTCTTTATTTCTCTACTGAACATAACAACGGTCTATATAATTTGATCGTTTTTAGTAAATAAACTCATTAAAGTTATACGATTGAAATAAAATAATATGTTATTAGATAACATCAATTCATCAATGTAAGCCAAAAGTTTAATTAAATAATTCAAAACACCATTCAAATTAATCGTCTCCATGTAACACTAATTTCGTAGCAAAAGTATTTATTTTAATTCATGATATGCAACAACTAACAAATTATTATTGAATAATAATAATAATAATAATAATAATAATAATAATAATAATAATAATAATGATAATAAAATAATAATACAATTTTAAATAATGACTTAAATAACAAATTATTACCCTTTAAAATAATATCCAATGCCACAATGGGCCGGCCCATTTTAATTAAAACCAACTGTTGGACGTTGTTGGTTGCCCTAGCCCTTAGCCCTAAATCCCTCACTTGGCTCACTATATAAAGAACAAGACTAAACTGTTCCCCTCACTCAGTCACTCTCTATTTGACCTAACCCTAACTAAATCTAAAACGGCGAGAGGAGAGAGAGAGACACTCAGATCTCAGTCCTCAGACACACAATTCTTCAAGGTGCCCTAATTCTCTCAATTTTCTCCATCTCTCTCACACACAAAATCTTTTCATCAATATCTCCTCTTCAAATTTCATTTGAATGTCGAAATATTTGCCCTAATTCTCTCAATTATCTCCATCTCTAAGTCTCCACTAAATGGCTCCACATTTTCTGGCACGCAGAGACGACGGTTAAGCGGAGTTTCTGGCGACGGTGACGACAGCGGGCAAACGACGACGGTGGGGCTAACGACTTTGAAGGCTTTAATCTTGAAGGAAGGTTATGTATCTTCCTTGTTTTAGCCTTTTTTTTTGTTAAAATTAAATGGTTTACATTATCTGAACGTTTTTTGTTTATTTATGCTTAGATCTGAAAGTTTTTTTTTTTTTTGAATTTTATGTCTTAGATCTGTGACATTTTAGGGTTTTTAAAGTTTCAATAATGTTTACATGCGGTTTTTTATCTGTCTATTTATTTAGTTTTTTTATAGAATTTTCGTCGATGATTTCTATTTAGTGCTTAGATCCGAATGTTTTAGGAATTTTTTATTTGTTTTATTACTTAGATCTGAAAATTTTAGAATTTTTATGCTATATGCTATCAGTTATTGTTAATTTTTTTTTTATTTTTTAAAGAATTTCTTGAAATTTTAGTCGATATTTTATATATGTCTTAGATCTGAATGTTTTAGGATTATTTCTTAGATCTGAACGTTTTAGGTTTTTTTACGTATATGTTATTGTTGCTTTATTTATATTTTTAAATAATTTTCAGTTGATATTTTATATTTTATATTTTATGCCTTAGATCAGATTTGTACGTTTTAGGGTTTGTTTAATTATTTATGCTTTAGATCTGAACGTTTTAGGGTTTGTTTAATTATGAATCCTTTAGATCTGAATGTCTTAGGGTTTTTAATTTTTTATGGCTTATGTTAATTTTTTTCTTGATAATTTGATTCGAATTTTCAGACAATATTTTAGGGTTTTTTGATTTATTAACTGGAAATTAAATTTATTAAATTTTAATTACATTATTTATATCAGTAATTTATTATAATTTATGGCCTGGGTCAGATTTTGATTTTATTAAATTAAAATATGATTAGAAAAAGCAATCAAAAACCCTAAATTTACTAACTGACCCAGGCCCCATTTGACCTTGCCTGACGTCTTGACCCAGGCCCAACATACATGCCCAGGCCCATCTTACCTGACCCAGTACATGACCCAGTGTTTGACCCAGGCCCACCTGACCTGACCTGACCTGACCCAGGCCCACCTGACCTGACCTGACCCAGGCCCACCCGACCGACCCGACCCAGCCCACCCGACCCGACCCAGCCCACCTCGACCCGACCCGACCCAGGATCTGTTTTTTTTGTTGAATTTTGGTCTTTGCTGGTATTTTGACTGCCTAGTCTTACTTTATCCAGGCCTTCTGTTTTTTAGTTTAATTTTTGTTTCGGTTGTTGTTTGATCGATTTCAATTACTTCCAAAGTATCATATTCATGGATCCCGATTCACTTGGACCACCCGGTTTTTCCCAAGGTATTTTGTTTTTCATCAGTTTTCTTTCATTTTCTGTTTTATTTATGTTAAGTTATACATCTCTGATTTTCTTTCTTGCTGTTTGCAGAGGAGATTGAGACCATTGGGTCCAACAGGACCGCAATAGACACTTCTCCTGTTGTCTCCAGCAAACTAAAAAGGAAGCGACAGTCTCCACCAGAAGGTAAGAGAAGAGCTCCAATATGGGCTCATTACACATTCGCCATGGTGGAAGGTAAAGATGGTAAGATTATGCCTCAGGCAACTTGTAACTATTGCCATATTGCTAAATATTGTGCTGACCCTTCGTATGGCACCTCTAATGCTACTAATCACATTGAAAAGTGTCCTGCTTATGCTAAACACAAAGCTGAAAATCCTAATGTGTGTTCTGAGTTTGATCAAAAAACCTATTGTAGATTGTTTGCCGAGGCTATAATGTGTCATTCATATTCGCTTAGAATAGTTGAGCATGAGAAGCTTAGGGAATTGCATTCTTATCTTAACCCAAATGTTAGACACATTACTAGAAATACAATATTGAAATATTGTGTTTTACAGCATAATGATATGAAGTCTTCTTTGCAAACATCTCTTTCTTTGGTTAATAGTAGGGTATGTTTTACTTGTGATTGTTGGACATCTGGAGTATCTTCTCGTGGTTATCTTGCTTTGACAGTGCATTATGTTGATAATAATTGGAATCTAAGATCCCACATTCTGAATTTTAAGTACTTTCCCCCACCACATAGAGGTATTGATATATACATGTTTGTTTTGGGGTTGATTAAGGAATGGAAATTAGAGGGAAAAACATTTTCAATGACATGTGATAATGCTAGTTCTATGGATGTTATGATAAGTAGGTTGAAATCTGATTTGCATACACGTTCTGGTTTACCTTCAAATGGTAATTTCTTCCATGTGAGATGTTGTGCTCATGTTTTAAATTTGATTGTGCAAGCTGGCATGAATGTTGTTCATGATTGTGTGAAAAAGTTACGTGGTGCTGTGAATTATATTGATGGATCTGATTCAAGGTTGACAAAATTTGAACAATGTATTGTTGATTCTCATATTGCATTTTACGGAAAGTTGAGGTTGGATGTTCCCACTAGGTGGAATTCCACCTATTTGATGATTATGAGTACTCTCCAAGCTAGGGGAGGCTATTGATTTATTTGCTATTAGAGAGTCCTCTTTTGATTATGGGTTAACTTTTGATGAATGGGAGATTGTTAAGTACGTTTGTGACTTTCTTGAGCCTTTTTACCATATTACTGTTTTGTTTTCTGGTTCTGAATATCCAACTGCTAATTTATATTTTAAGAATATACTTGCAATTCAAAGATTATTAGAAGTTGGTCATATTCATGAAGTTGAGAGTATTAGGGAAATGGCTAAGGAAATGTTGAAAAAATTTGAGAAGTATTGGGCTGATTATTCACTTGTTCTTTCTATTGCTGTTTTGCTTGATCCTCGCTATAAGTTGAAGTTTGTTCAAAGTATGTTTGGTTGTTTGGTTGTGGGAATTGAAATGGAGAAGAAAGTAAAAGTTGTTTATAATGCATTTGTGGAGCTTTACAAATTCTATGACAACGTTTCTACCACTCCCTCATCCACTTCTTACTCCAGTTCTACATCTTCTCAAACAATGGCAAGCATGATTCAGGTGTTTATTTTGAACAGTTGAGTTATTTTTGTTTTTGTGAATGTTGTGAATATGCTGTCTTATTATGTCTATTCTGTTTTTTTTAGCAATTCGAGGCCAATAATTATAGTGGCTCCGATGCTGAAAGTGGTGTAGATGCATATCTAAATGCACCTTTGATTCCACGCAGTGATGTGGATTTTGATGTACTTAAGTTTTGGCAATCTTCTGCTTCTATATATCCTGTTTTGTCTAGGATGGCCAAAGATATTTTGGCAATCCCTATTACTTCGGTTGCTTCGGAATCCTCATTCAGCATGGGTGGGAGAGTTTTGACCAAGTACAGGTCATCTCTTCTTCCCAAAAATGTTGAGGCTTTTGTGACAACCCAAAACTGGTTGTTTGGATACTTAAAAGAAGAGGAAGTTGATGAATGTTTTGAGGTTGTTAAAGATGCAGTTTCTGACAATGTAGATTTATCACCAGATTGTTGAATGGTGTCCCCACTGTACTGATTAGTGGGTTTTTGTTGCTCATCAGTGCTCAAGTGTTGCTAACACTTGATATCCGCAACTTTTGGTTGCTCATTTTTTTGGTGGATTTTAGGTGGTGATAAATATAATCTTTTGTGTTCTTTTGATGGCCTTTTTTGGTGATGGTTGCTGAAGTGTTGTGTTTGATGAGCCCCTTTTGTTCTGTTGGGCTTGTATTCACTTCATTGTTTGGCTGGTTTTCAGTGCCTTTGTGTTTGATGAGCCCCTTTTGTTCTGTTGGGCTTGTATTCACTTCATTGTTGGGCTGGTTTTCAGTGCTTGAGGAATATGCCCCTTTTGGTGATGGTTCTTTGAAGTGTTGTGTTTGATGAGCCCCTTTTGTTCCGTTGGGCTTGTATTCACTTCATTGTTTGGCTGGTTTTCGGTGCCTTTGTGTTTGATGAGCCCCTTTTGTTCTGTTGGGCTTGTATTCACTTCATTGTTTGGTTGGTTTTCGGTGCCTTTGTGTTTGATGAGCCCCTTTTGTTCCGTTGGGCTTGTATTCACTTCATTGTTTGGCTGGTTTTCAGTGCCTTTGTGTTTGATGAGCCCCTTTTGTTCTGTTGGGCTTGTATTCACTTCATTGTTGGGCTGGTTTTCAGTGCTTGAGGAATATGCCCCTTTTGTCTTGTTGGGCTGGTTATCTATACCGCTATATTGCTGCTGTCCTTATATTCTGTTGAGCTTGATGAATAAGGTCCCGAATGGTTTCCATAACTATCAGTTTTTGTTGTGACCCTTGGATTCTTGTGTTGGGAACTCTTCTTTTTGGTGTATTTTTGGGTTTATATTAAAGAGATGCCCATAGGCTTCCTTGCTGGATGCACTAAAGCTGATTGGTTGTGGGAATTATTTGGGAATAAAGTCCCGAATGGTGTCCTTAACTATCAGTTTTGGTTGTGACCCTTGGATTCCTATGTTGGGAACTCTTCTTTTTGGGGTATTTGGGTTTATGTAAAAGAGATGCCCATAGGTTTCCTTGTTGGATGCACTAAAGGCGATTGGTTATGGGAGTTATTTGGGACGATGCTCGATCGATGATGATATTTTTCATGTAACAAAGTTGGGCTTTTAAGCCTTGTCATTCTTTGTTATCTGATCTGAGAGCCCAATACATTAAATAATATTAATCTTTTTAATGGCGATGGTAAGTTTAAAGGTAATTTGTTAGCAACTTAGCATCATTTTTTTATATGAAGTTGTTTATAAGTTTGTGTTCTGATCCAGTTTTTGTTCTGATCAAGTTTTTGTTCGTTTATTGCCAAGATTATGGCAAGTGTTTGAGAGGAAGGCAGATGTTCTAATGTATGGCAGTAAATGAAGATTAGTTGCATGTTTATTGTATGGTGGTAGCATGTGTTTGATCAGAAATGCAGAGTAAGCTATTGAGGAATAGCACTATCTTCGACGAGATTAAACTCGAGCTGCTGATTCGAGTATGGTGGTTGAGCAGTGTCTGCATTGTTTATAATGTTATTGCTTGAGAAATAATCTAGTACATGAGAACTCAATGGCTGATTCAATTCAGAGAAATTTGTAAATAGTTCCATATTTGAGTTCAGCTGTGAGAAAGCAGCTGTAGGTTTAAGTACTTTCTGAATGTCACTTGTGAACTCTTCCATATTAGAAGGGAAGTTGTATAAAAAAGGGCTTTATAAAAATAGGAGTGTTGTGTAATTTTTATTACGATTTTGTGATTTGATTTTCTGTATGAATATTGGGGAATAAATAAATTAGCAATTTTGTCCTAGTTTGCTCTTTTTATTGAAATGTTTTTCTTCATAGTAATTTAAGTGTGAATGTTCTTTAAAGCTCATAGCATTCAAACTACCTAAAGGTGTGAGATAACATTTTCAACAGGAAGTTTATTAGTTGAAATTATTTAATATTAAAAGAAGGTTTTTGATATGCAATTTGTGAAGGTATGTTGAGAAATATGCAATTTGTGAAGGTATGTTGAGAAATAAAAGACGACTAATTTAGGTAGTAGATATAATTATATAAATCATCTTAATGTAAAATGATAAATGGGTAAAATTTCTTGTTTTTAAAAAGATCTTGTCATGGGAAGATATTAGGATTAATATTTCAAATATGTTGTGGCTCAAATTTTCAATGAAATAAAAAAAGGTTTAATAGATATGAACATATCATTTTATAATGAGATATAGCGAATTAGCGATAATGTCTTAACTTTATATTAATAATATAATATCATAATAAATTTATGTGAGTATTAATATTATCATCATAAATTCCGTGAATTGGAATACTATCACTAATTTAGGTAATATGTAAATTCAGTTCGTTATAGTAAAAATTCGTTTATAACAATTGCAACTTAAATCGGTTTTAGTTCAGTTTCGGTTTCAGTTCAGTTTCGATTCGATTCGATTCGGTTTCGGTTCGATTCGGTTTCGGTTTCGGTTTGAATCGGTTCGATTAATTCAGTTACATATTCGGTTCGGTTGATCGATCAACTTTTCGGTTTTTCACGATTATTTTCGATTCTGATTTGTTTCGGTTCGATTTGCGATTCAGTTTTGGTTATTTATTTACAGTTTATTTCGGTTTCAGTTTATCATTTTTCGATTGATTTCGATTCTGATTAATCGCGAGTTCAGTTTAATTCAGTTCAAATTTCAGTTATTTCAGTTCAACCAACAGTTTATTAACCAAACTGACAGCTCTACATCAAATGTCAATTGAACAACAGTCTCCTACAAGTATAGGTATAGAACAAAATAATAGGTTAATCAAAGTTATTAAAATCACGATTCAAATCTTAAAATCTTACGATTTTACCATTCAAAATATGGTAGACGATTCGATTCACGATTCTAGACAATTCTATATATTTCTACTGACTAACAAAAACCTCGCAAATTTAAATCATGCTAACAAAGCAAATAATAGATATATATTGTTAGTTATTGCTAATATAGTGGGTAAACAACTATTTTTTCTAATTTTTAGGTCTTTTAACTTATAATTTTAGCATTTTCAATGAAGATTGAGTGTAATATCTTGATTATACGTGTTTGTAGAATCTTACGGTTCTACAATTCGATTTTACGATTCGATTGTATAGGTCGTTTCCGATTCAAACTAGAATCTCGATTTTAACAACTTTGAGGTTAATAACTAAGACATAATTGTTGTGTTTCTAGTCATGAGTAGTGGGTATTGCGTTGCTTTGTATCTACTTGCTGCCAAAAAAAAAAAACTGAGATCTATGAATTAATAGTACCATATTTTGGTGACAATTCCGCATAAGTTTATCCAACTTGATTGAAAGGTTTTCGGCAGAGATGTGAAAACAATGCGTATTTACTTCACTTGGCTCCAGAGTTCCTAATCAGAAGAAGGGATCAACATCAACTAGATGTAATAGGAGAGGATTAATTACCTTAATTGTTAGTTAGTCTCCCCTTAAAACGAGGAAGTTTGTTAGATTTTCTGTTTTGATATTTTGTTGGGAAAAGCTGTTAGTTCCTCTTCTATAAATAACATAGTAAAGTCCAATTGTAAAGTACAATTGATGACATAACATTTCTCTTCTTCTCTCAATTCTGTTTCTCTCTGTCTCTCAATTGCTTAGTTGGAGGTTACCTCCATTTCTATCATATTCTCTTCATTAACACGAATCGTTGAGCTCACTGTTACTCTAGAGTTCAATAACACACATTAAACTTGTTACATTATGTGGGTACAATTGAAGATTGTGATTCTGAAAATATAGACTGTAGTCAATCAGATTTACATATGACATGTAAGGGAAGAATCAAACACTAACGAACTTCTTCTCGATCAAGCAATCGACAGTTTCCTTGAGGCTAACTTTCAAGGGAATGTAGGTGATGCCTAAGCTTTCAACTTTTTCCTTGGAGACCTTGTATGTTGGATCAAAAGGCTTGTCATCTGAGGGCCTATAATGTGCATGAAGTTCATTAATAAAGGCCACATAAAAAGTGAAACTTGATAAAAATTACTAAGGGCAGAAAAGAAGGAACAGATTAACTTACTTGTTAGGGAGTTTGAGATCAGGGTAAAGCTCTTTCAAAATTTTAACAACTTCGGAAACATGATGAACACTTTCATTCAACAGGTATCTCCCATTTGCCGAAGGAATCTCAAATGCTCGAATATGTGCTTCAGCTACGTCTTTGACATGAACCCATCCGAAACTTACATTTTGGTACGTTTCTGATCCTGTACATATGTGAGAATAATCATCAGCTCACCTTCTAGGAGCTTCGGCATTCAGATAGATAGCAAGACATATTTATAGTATATATATACCAATAAATCCTTATGTGTTCACTATTACAAGTAAATTAGAAAATATAATATTACATGTAAACTCTAGTGTATAATAATGATATGCATATTATAGATTCACAGGATCCCCAAAACACTGAAATATATTTGAAGCATATCATGGTATAAACTTGCCAAAGTAAAATTTAACCAAGAGATTCATACCATTGATCAAGCTTAAAACAGTAATAGAACTGGCATTGAGTGTTGGCTGCAGTAAAGGACCTATCACGACTGCAGGGTTGATCGACACCATATCGATGCCATTTTCTTTGACAAATTTCCAGGCAGCTTCTTCAGCTAATGTCTTTGATATAAGATACCACTTCTGCAAACCAAATCCAGGTTTTAGTTGGTAACTTTCCCCTCGTTTATCCTAACCAGAATGTAAGATCAGAAAAGTTACAGCAAGTATACAAACCATTTGTAATTTCTCGCAGATTTCTGGGACTGAAAACCATGTTTCATCGACTACAGTTTCAGGAGTCAAAGGTCTAAGAGTGCACAAAACTGCAGCCATTGAAGATGTTAAAACTACGCGTTTGATGGTTCGAACTTTGGCACAGGATGCTAGGACATTCAGTGTTCCTTTCACTGCAGGATCAATTAGTTCAGCCTGCAATAAAGGAGTGGTTCAAGATCGTTTTCTTTTTCTTTTGAGTTCTCAGATTTTTGTAGAAACTAAACCAATACTATAGAAACTAGAAAATTGAGTAGTTTCTAGTTTTCTGTTTCACTTTCTATACAAACATCAACATGATTAACATTATTGAATATGGTATGATACCTATTTCATTTTCACGTAGGAAATACTAAAATGATCAAGTATTTGATTCATCAATTTTGTACGAAATGTAACATAAAAAAAAGGATTAAAACAGCAAAGAAGCAAATGATTAAGGCATTAAGCACTAAAGGAGCACAAGATTGACATACTTCCTCTATTTTGAATTACTTGCAACACTGTGACCAAAAATGTGAGAGCTTTTGGTCAAAGTGTTGCAACTAATATAGAACGGAGGAATTATAAACAACCCTTCAAACTAATGACAATAATAAAGGGTTCAAGCGGCGTTACCTAGTTCGCTAAACCTCGGAAACTATGATCAGAGAAAAAACGAATTGGTACACTTGATACTTTTAGGTGGATGATTTACCTGAGGGTTGGAGGAATCCAGTTTAATAGGGGATGCAGTATGAAAAACACCATCACATCCACGAATGGCGGAATCAAAAGAACCTTCCTCTAAGAGATTAGCTTCAAACAAGTGGAGTCTCTTCTTTGCTCCATCCAATGCAAGCAAGTGGTCTACTTTCTTTGGATCATCTTTACAACATAACCAAAAATGAAAAGAATTTAATGGTGTATAAATAAGATCAGAAAGTGAAAAATTCGAAATTGCCCACAATACATCACTTCAATATAGGCAATTATGAAATGTAATTAAGCACTCTACTTGTATCCATTGAATTATTGATCATGGGAATCCAGAGATTAGGACCCGTTCTTTTGGACTTATTTTCAGTTTAATTCATTTATTCTCAGCAGTTCAGTTTCTCCCAGTCCAAAAGAATGGACCTTTAATTGATTAGAATGATTACTCATATAAACTTGCAAACTTTCAATGAATGAAATTTAAGGAGTTGATCATTAAATCATGCATGTAGGTTTTAAGAATGTAGTTTGCACTTATAATCTTTATATGCCTAGACCTCGCAATAAAATTTATCTGGCTTGTAAACCGGATTATGGTCCGCCTCAAATATAGGGTCCAATTTTTCTACCCGAAATTTAAAGTAACTGGAAAAATATTGAAAGAAAAGGATCGACTCTAAAGTGATTCGGAAACCAAATATTACTAAACTCGAATTTACCCGACCCAAAATCAACCTGACAGTCAAATTTCACAATTCTGCCTAGCTATCTTATGTCATCATACTCCTTAAGATTGTAGTACTGAACAGCTTGAATGCTTGATGCATGTGATGTTTAACCACTTTGAAATAAACACGAAAGAGACAAATACTTGTAGTAAAAGTTGTCACTTCTACACATTGATACATAGACACCCATATGGCGACATTAATTCTCTATCCATAGTTGGGCAAGAAAGGTTCGTTACAACTTTACAACATGTAACGCTACAGCTCAAAAGTGCATGCACTGGACCATCAAATAATGTTAACCTCTAAAAGAACAAAACTTCATGCAAGTTGTATTTTTGGCAAAATTGGCCTCAACACATGAACTATAGCTCGGGTGCACCCAACACCACCAACTACGACTAGTAGCCTAAACACCACCAACTATGGGGTGGGGTGCATTCCGTAGCATAAATGAGGTCGGAAGCCTAAAATGTTGCCGAAGATGGTGGGTTTTTATGGTACAGACTGCACCCCATCCCGTAGTTGGTGGTACAAACTGCACCCCACCCCGTAGTTGGTGGTGTTTAGGCTACTAGTCATAGTTGGTGGTGTTGGGTGCACCCGAGCTATAGTTCAGGGTGTTGAGATGTTTCAGCTGAATAATGTGTTTCATTTTTATTTTGGATTCATAAGAAAAATTTAATTAAGGCTAGAGTAAATTAACTAAATTTCCAGCTAAATATCAACAACAATAACACCAAAGCGTTAATCCTAAAAGAAGTTGGTCCTGCATAGTCATAGATGTGACTAAATTTTAAGTTGGTTGTCACTTACTGCAACCCTCCTCCTTAATCTCGGTTTGAATCCAATCTCTATTATATATGGGAACTCTTGAGGACTTTGGTGTCCACATGAGTTTCCTAAAATACCCTTTATGTTTTTATTCTTCCAAGATAACTAATGAGGGCAAAAAAGTAAAACTTTTTTTTAAAAAAAGCTCTAATGTAACTGTCAGATTTTTCCCCTAAAAAAACTGCCACATTTTTAAAAGTGAAAGTAACTTCCTGATTTTTGAAAACTAAAGAACATGTACAATATCACCGCAATGTTCACGCACGCATCACGTGCAAAAAACACTAGTAACGATTAAGCTAAACAATTTATTACAATATTAAGGTTATATTTGGTTCAACCAAGATCGTTCTACGATAATATTTATATCATTAATCAATACTAACATCGTCATATCTTCCAAACACATACGACCTCCGTTTCACAATGCCTGGACCAATTTTATATGATACACAAACCAAGGGTGAGGAGAGCGAGAGTGTTGTGATTGAATTTCAAACCCATATGATTATGCATGTTTAAAGGAGGGGATGTATTGTGAACATCCAGAAGATCAGGAAATGATGCATGCATTATGAAACATCCAAAAGAGGAAAATGACGCATGCATTGTGAAACATCTAAGAAGAGTTAAATGACGCATGAATTGTGAAACGGAAGTAGTACAATATAGTCCCCCCTCAAATAAACATAATTCATATAAAAAACTAAAGCAAAAAAGAAGAAGAAAATATATAAGGAGTAGTAACATTGCATACTTAGACTCCGCACGGTGGCATTAACAGTGTAACCACGATCAAGCAAAAGTTTAACTATCCAAGAAGCAATATAACCTGAAGCTCCAGTAACACACACTTTCTTCTTTCCTTCTTCTCCTATGAAATCCATCACTATATTCTTCTTTTTCTTTCTTCTCACTTTTCTTAATTCTATGAATAAATTAATTCTATGAATAAAAACCAAGCAAAATTCTATGAATAAAACCAAGCAAAATTCTATGAATAATTATAAACTAAGGTGGGAAACTGGGAATATTTTATAGGGAAAAGAAGTTAGAATTACATTTACTAAAAGCCATGCACCCACCTACTAAAGAGCCGGGTCTCGTGCATTGAATAGTTGCTAACTAATAACGGCGTTTAAACCATTTAATAACTGTTGGGAAATTACCAAGTAAGTGTTGGCCCAGTAGTGATGGTGACTGGCTTTGGTAGTATGGACCCGTGTTCGAATCCCCGCAACACCCTTGGGAGAGGAATGAAACCTAACCACCCCGAACTTGGCCTCGATCCGGATGTAGCCCGAAGGATGAACCGGGTGCAAACACCAAAAAAAAAAAAAACTGTTGGGAAAGTGATGGAATTTTAATAATGGAAATACTCCTCACCTTTCTTTTTATCTCTTCCTCTTTTTATTACTTTTATATATGTTTCCCTTTTAATGCATGGAATTGGGACTAACTATAGGTGTGAAATTTAAGTTTCATGATTTAATAGTTTGAAAATTGAAAGTGTGACAAGTGTGTGAAAGTGATGTGGAAGAAGAGACAAGGAGAGAAAGGACTAGATTTTTCCTTGAGGAGAAGGATGATATAGTATTTTATGTCTGTCTCATAATATAGTTTCTGTTTTTCATCTTTCATGAAAATTAAGGAATGTGGAAAGAATTGAATGATTTTTCCTATTTTTTTAAACAAAAAACAATATTAATTGAAGGCTTTTGATGAGTTGTGTTGATTGTTTAAACCAATAAAATTAACTTAAATGAACAAAATAACAAATAAAATGTCAACAAAGTAAATAATTAAAGTACTTTTTTTTTGAATTAGGAACATTTTTTTGGGGCACTTAAAAAGAAAGAGAGAATTATATTGGGACAGTGACAGTAGTAAACTTTGTTGCCGCGATTTGGAAATAATTGTAGTCTTGGCTTATCAAATTTAAACTAATTAGTGGACCGAGGGATGTCCCGTGTTGTTGTATGTTCTATATTTGTCGAATGGCGTGCTATGAACAATTGTTGTTATCAATCTATTAGTGGTGCTAGTTTGGTCAAGTATGTACAATTGTCGTAACAAAAGGGACTACATCATTTTATTTATATTATATATTTTATATTTAGATATAGCTTAACTTTTGATTCTTATTTAAAATCCATAATACTTCCTCCGTTATTTTATTATTGTAACATTTTCCTTATTTGGAAATTTCATATTAATTGCAACATTACTAAATTGACTATGTTTCTCTCTATCTCTCTCCATGTCACATGGGTTCCTTTTTTCATCTCTCTCTTCTCATTAAAAAATGTACAACCCCTATATGTTGTAATTATTAAAGAATAAAGGAAGTATATCTTTATTTTTATGAGAGAGGCAATAAAATTTCGTGTAGATGTGTAGGAGAAACTCTTGGCATCTCACTGTTGGAGTCCATTTTGGACTTCAGCAGGGGTATTTTAGTAATTTTATAGGCTAGAGGTACCAACGTAAAGTGTAAGCTGGTACTAAAGCGCAGTAAAAGTCACTTTGGTATTGGTATTATCACAATGACTATTAATCTATTACGATACCAACTTTACAGTAATTTGGTACTAACTTACATTTACTTTGATACTCAAATATATAAAATTACTTTCCTATCCTTCTTGGAGTCTAAAATGAACTCCAATAATGAGATGTCAATTCAGTCTCGATGTGGAGTGGAGTGGAGTACTAGATTACCATAGTCCATAGATATGAAAAAAATTTATAAGAAATTTTGAATCAAATATTATCACAATTCACAACCTCCTACATTTATTAAAAGATCACTTCTTCCAATTAACAAAATCTTAAGCGCTTTATGGTGATATATGGGCAATGAATGTGACACATTTGTGCTATAAGTTGTGGGTTTCCTCTTAGTGTCGTGTAACTGCGAAATGCAGACCTTTTTCTTCTAGATTTGATATGATGATAACTGAGACAAGTCAGTTTGCATGCACTTTGAAACTTCACAGAAGCTTTTAATTAAAGTAATCAATTTATAATTTATTTAGGTCACAAACAAATGAATTAACGACACGAAGCTACGAAGTCCAAGTGCTAAGAAATAGTAGTATATGTGTTTATTTACTTCATTCATTTTTTTATATTTATTTCCACTATGTTGGTTCAGTTGTATGTCATCTAGTCATCTTTGAATGTGAAAGATATTACATTATTTCTCATAGTTTAAGATTGTTGTAACAAATACTTTGAGAGTTTGAAATATGATTTATGTTAATATGTACAACCACTACAGAAAGAAGAGTGTATGGATAAATTTTTACGCCAAAAAGTTGATTATGACCAAGAAAATTTGGATTTTAGTGTGGAAATTTTAGAAAAGTTTAAGCTTCCAAGGAGTTAACTATCGTCACCAAGGCCCAAGGGTCTATATGCTGATGATCATGCATGACTTTTTTTTGTGTGTGTGGAAAGGATCAAGATAAGGGGTAATTTGAATTTTTTTAGGTAAAATTAAGGGGCCTACTTGAAGGGATAGGAAATTCCTCAAATGAGTCTCATAAGGTTTGATTCCTGGACCTCAGGGATACGATCCTTGAGGTGAGAAGTGATACCATTACTCTACAACCTCAACCTCAAAAAGACAATTTGAAAATTGTAATAGAGACAAATTGTCAATTTATAAAAGAAAATATTACAATTTTTTTATATAAAACATAACCATCATTCAAATTGGATTAAATGACCACACGCCTAATATAACCATGTAGATTGTAGCTCTGTCCATGAATTCAATACAACAATTTAAATTCAGACATAAAACACACAAAAAAAAACAATGAATAAACACCACCCAAGATTACTTGCAACACCATCATAAATCTTTATAAACCTTGCTGCACTTGTTGCCTACACTTAACAAATAACAATCTCCATAAAATTATTCTCAAGTCCCTAGCTTTGCATCCCTAATTAAGGACACCCCTTCCGTTTCAATTCTTCTATGCTTAGGTATTTACTTATAAAAAAAAGGTTGCTGAAGTCATTCAGCTTCGACCCATCATATACTACCTCCGTTTCTTAATAAGTACAACATTTTCTTTATTTGGAATAGTCACAATAAGTGCAACCAAGCTCAAAATGGTAAAAAAAAATTCAATATTATTACAAATATGCCACCAAAAAGCAAGAGGGGACCACAACTTTGTTGTTTGATCACTTAAATTACTCTACTTTATTGTGGTCTCAACTTTCTATCTCAACATTCCTTGGTATTCCCCCACTTTCTCTATATTGCACTTATTAAGAAACGAATACCAAACCAGGCTTGGTCTAGTGGTAAAGGTTTGGCCTTATGACTTCAAGGTCATGGGATCAAACCTCACCAGGGGCTCTTTGGGGGTGAGGTTTCTCTTACCACCCCCCTCCCTCCAAGGAGTCTGACCTGCAAACCTGGCTGGTTATAACCGTGCGAGGTACCAATTCAGTAGGGTCCTTCATCTTACCAACTTTAAAAAAAAAAGTTATTAAGAAACGGAGGAAGTACATATCAAACACTTATATTGAACTTCTCCTTTAAGCACTCAACGGTTTCCTTGAGAGCAATTTTCAAGGGGATGTAGTCAATGCCTAAGGTTTTTGCTTTGTCCTGCGAAATCTTGTAAGTCGGATCCAGTGGCAAATCATCTTCGCACCTAAAAGCCATACATCATACAGACATACATGCATGAGTATATTTCACAAAGTACAATAACAACAAAAGCTTGCGAACCATAGTAGTAAATTCTAGAAGCAAATGGCTACAACAGTTGCATTATGTAAAAAGGAAAGTGGCATTGACTTACCTGTTGGGGAGCTTGAGATTCGGGTAAAGCTCGTGCAAAATTTTGACGATATCTGAAAAATGTGCGACAGTTTCGCTCAATATGTACCTTCCTTTAGCAGAAGGAATCTCCAAGGCACGTATGTGTGCTTCAGCAACGTCTTTTACATGAATCCACCCAAAAGTTAGATTTGGATAGGTTTCTGACCCTGAAACAAACCCGAAACATATAAAAAGTAAGCTGATGTTCGATCAAAGTCCTTACAGCATCAAATTAACACTCAAATATTTAATGTCTGTTTATGAGTAAGATAAGTAAGGTGTAATACCATTAATTAAGTTAAAAACATAGAGTAAAGTAGTAAGATTCATTGTTGGTTGCAACATTGGGCCTATTACAGCTGCAGGATTCACTGATATCATGTCAATGCCCTTCTCTTTGGCAAATTTCCAAGCAGCATCCTCTGCTAACGTCTTTGAGACCAAATAACACTCCTGTAAGATACATTCGGAAAATAATTATCATGTAAGTAAAAAACGTTACTCTCATAAATTATACATACATCTTTCTGTAATGTCAAAGACCCTTTGCTCTAGGGGCAACCGAGCAATTGCTTCCATCTTTGGTGGAAGACCCAGGATTGCACCCGCAGGGAAGCAATTTGGGGAAGGGGGGGGGTCGGGCCTTTACCCGAGATTTATAAATTTTATTGTACCTAACACAAGCCCACGTTGGAGGAGAGTTTGACCACAGATAAGCTTATATGAGGTTCCATCGTAAAACGAATTGGTAATAGGAGTAGCCCATGAAGCTTATATGTTAATCATTATCTCTTTACCTAAGATAGGTGGTCCGGCCCAAGCCTACATTAAAAAATAAATAGATATAATTACATACCCCTAGTTTCCCCTTGCAGCTCTCTGGAGAAGAAAACCAAGTTTCATCAACTATTGTTTCATCGGTTGGAGGATTAGCAGTGTGTGTAACTGCTGCTGTAGAAGATGTGAAAATCACTCGTTTGACAGACGCAACTTTTGCACACGAGGCAAGAACATTGAGAGTTCCTTTCACCGCCGGATCAATCACTTCTGACTATAAACTCACAATTTTTACAGAGGCAAAACAAAAATAAGTCAGGACAATTAATTAATTTTGCTTCTACCAAACTAAAAGAGCGCAACATTTCTTGCAAAGAACAATTCTTTACTCTTAAGAATTACTCCCTCCGTCTCTTAATAGATTTTCTATTTCTCCAATGCACGTTTATAAATGCACATATCATTTCATTATGATCTTAAGAAAGTAGAGGGGTTAAGGCTAAAATGAACCTCAGGATTATTTGATTGTAAAATGACGGGAGTTGCAGTATGGAAAACTCCATCACATCCATAGATAGCAGAATCAAATGAGCCTTCTTCTAAGAGGTTGGCTTCAAACAAGTGAAGCCTCTTCTCAGCACCATCCAATGCAAGTAAGTGCTCGGTTTTTGTGGGATCATCTGTATGGACAGAAGCATTTAAACAAGAGTTTTACAATATAATAATAGTTTAAACACTCGGAAATTAAGTTTTCCCGAAGTTTACGATTTTTTAGTGGAAAAACCACAAAGTTATTGATGCAGACGAGATTTGATCCAAGTCTTGGTAATACCCCAGTAAAATTTATCAACTAAACTAATTGGCCTCTACAATGTACATTTTTCAAAGACAACCCAAAGGTGTTAAATTTAGCTACATTATCTAATTAGACAGTTCAATAGTCAGTACCTTATATATATATATATTCCAATTTATCAGACTATATAACTAACCTTTTTTCATTCAATATCATTTTCCACTAAAGATATTGATGCCTTATTTGTAAATCTAATATATCAATGCGATATTTATATGATATTGTTTTGAACAAAACTTTGGGAAGGGGTGTATATAAAATGTGGTATGAATCCCTTACGTGTCATTGCTCTTTGTGACTCTATATACAATAAAGTTTCAATTTGGGATTATTGTCGACTTTCACAAACAATCACATAATTAAAAACAATTAGTAAGTGTCCCGGGCGATGCCCCGGTTTGTTACTTTTCGAAACTTTTTGTTAAGTGAGGAAAAATTGAAGTAATGACATGATAAGTAATTGCATAATTTTTAAAAAATAAACCCTTAAAATTTGGAGAAGAAAGCAATAGCTTAACTTTCTATAAGAAATTGGAGTAAGAGTATATGTCTATAATAGTCTTGTTATTATCTAACTAATTGTGCAAATCTTTTAATGAGATATAATTATAAGACCTTAATTATGATATTTTATTTTGAAATACTAAATAATGGTGTTATGTTGAATTAATGGTTAAACTTTCACTTTTCATTTCAAAGGTCACGTGTTCGATACCTAGCATTTGCATTAGAGCCTTAACACGTGGCACACAAACTTTCTTAGGAACACATTTTAATATATATAGATTCTTTCACTATGACCCATTTCACTTTACATCATTTGAAATTAACTAAAATAACATCTAATAACGAAAACTTATTTGTACTGAAACTTATTTTCAATGAACATTATTGTTTCAAGTTGAAGTCAATAGGAATCGAGATAACTAAGAGCACCATTATTGATGATTGAAAAATAATATCATCCCACTTTCTTTCTAACTTTCTCTCTCTAAAAAATTACATCCTACAATCTTTTCCCACTTTCTTCTTAACAATGAGCCAAAAAAAGATCATCCCAACTACTTTTACCTACCCAACTACCTTTTTTACCCTACCCAACTATTTTCTCTCTCTCATCACCCCACCACCATTATACAATATTTTTATTATTTACTTTTTAATAATTTGAAATATTCATTACTAATTGATAAAAAATTAATTAAATAAATACATAATTAGTGTTTTTAGCATTAAATAAATTAAATGCACAAAAAAAAAAACTTATTTTTTTAGAGGGTACAAGTGAAAGATATTTCATATAAAATAAGAAAAATAATAGAAAATTAGTAAATAGCTAGAAAAAAAAATGTCCAAAATATTACAAAATGGGTCTCTATTTGTAGATCTCGGAAAAATAGAGTCATTGGTAATTTTTTTTTTTTTGGCTTTGTATTTTTAAAGATATTGCATTTTTAATATTTGTAAATTGCATTATTTCTCTCTCCTTGAGAATTTGACTGTCAAATTCAGACGCGTGCGTCAGAAAATCTGACACACGCGTCAGGAATCTGGCAAATTTTTTTTTTTTGCTTTTTTTCAAGCCAAAACGCTGCGTTTTGGCTAATCTCCAGCCAAAACGCTGCGTTTTGACTGGAAGAAAAGCAAAAAAAATTACTTTTCGCCAGATCAGGCGGTGGGTCCCACTCCCACGCCTGATCATGCTTTCAATCGTGGGATACAAATTTTTTTTACCAATCAACCAACAATCTTATTCTCAATCACCACTAAGGGAGCCCATTTAAGATCAAGCACATAATCTTTTTTTTTTTTTTCACCATTAAGGATGCTCTAAGGTCCACTCTTAGTATATGCAGATAACTAAACTTGGATGGAGTAAATATATGCAGATTAGTATCAAAGTTAACTATATGATCTTAATTATTGCTAATTAATAGCAACAAAAAAGAGAGAGGGAGAAAAAAATACTTAGGCTGCGAACAGTAGCATTAACGATATAGCCTCGCTGAAGCAATAGCTTGACAATCCAAGAAGCAATATAGCCTGAAGCACCAGTCACGCAGACTCTCTTTCCATATCCACTCATAACTTGTTCCATCTGATACTATCTTCTTTTTCCTTTGGTGGTTGAAGGGTTGAATTTGAAGTCCTTCGCCTCGCTGTAGACGAGATTCAATCTCAGGTTTCGGGTACACAAGACTTTATCAATAAAGCTAGATGACGTTCACAAAATCTCGTTTACTTAATGAAGTAATTTTTTAGGCTAAGTGCATATTTGGTTTAACATATGGAAGAAGTGATCGGATAATAAGGATGAATAATAATAATATTTGGGCATTTGGCTTCATAGTATAAATATTAGATTTAATGTGTTATGAAAGGAAATGATTGAGGAGGAGGGTAATAGAATCCTGAATTATGAGTGGTACACATTGAAAGTAAAGATAAGGTCATTGACTTATTATGGACATTAACTCTAAGCAAAATTTTCAAATCTTTTCTATCTGTTGTAGGTAATCAAAATTCAAATGGACCTATATCAAGCAATTGTTGCAAGAATCTCACATTACTAGATGAAGCCCATAACTTGAAGTCCCTCGGAAGAATTTATGCCCAAGAACCCAGTTCTGTACACCTTTGGTCCATTTGTACTTTTTTATTAGCTTTGGCCTTTGGTAGGTTTCACTAAGGTGGGCTAGAAAGATACGCTTTGTTTTGTTGAAAACAAAATCTTCTGTTCGATAATATGTATACACTTTTCTTTGAACATGAAAAGAAAAGCTAGGCAAACCTCTTACTAGGGAGACCAACCTAAAACGTCCTTGCGGATTAACAGGGAAAAGTCAACATCATAAGGGGAAATAATACGTAAGAGAGGGATAAAGGTGCTCCTTGTGGGTCATGAAATCAGCAGCCTTGTTTGCTTGCCGACCAATGTGGCGGTTCTTCACGTCCGAGAAACGGGCGATAATATGTATATACTTGTGCATCAGTTGTTATTATTATTATTATTATTATTATTATTATTATTATATATTATTATTATTATGTCTCACCACCTTTTATTTAAAATTTTAACATACATTATAATAGACCAACAAGAAAATGTGGCACATATATTGTGGGCTAAGATTATCTCAGGTCCAACCCATATAAAATTATATACGTTCCTGTATTATTGCTGAAATCATTCACCCTCAATCAATTTATATACACCAAGGACCCTTGGGTCCAATGGTATAGCTTCCTATCTCCCACATGGGAGACCAAGGATCAAATCTTGGTGGAAGCATAATTTCAATATTGTTGGGGGGAGGGGGTTTGGGGCTTGTTGGGCCTCTGGGTTAGTGGCCTTGTGCGAGGGCAGCCCAGAGGAAATTCATCTTACCACGGGTTCCCGAAAGAGGGACCAAAAAGAAAAATCAATTTATATACAAACATCTACATTGAACTTCTCCTTTAAGCACTCGACGGTTTCCTTGAGAGCAACATTCAAGGGAATGTAGTCAATGCCTAAGGTATTAGCTTTGTCCTTCGAAATCTTGTAAGTTGGCCTAAGCGGCAAATCATCCTCGCACCTGAGAGCAATGCAAGCATGATTTATTGCACAAACAGCAAGAAGAAAACTTGCTAGTTGCTAGCTATATTAGCTATAACAGTTAGTAGAATTTAGACGCAAAGGACTACAATAGTTGCAATATGTAAGAGGGAAATAGGCATGAACTTACTTGTTAGGGAGCTTGAGATTTGGGTAAAGCTCGCGCAAAATTTTGACGATATCTGCATTATGCACGACAGTTTCGCTCAATACATACCTTCCATTAGCAGAAGGAATCTCTAAGGTACGTATGTGTACTTCAGCAACGTCTTTCACATGAACCAACCCAAAAGATGCATTTCGATATGTTTCCGACCCTGAAATAAACTCATATTATAAAAGCAATCTGATTAATGTTCAATCAAGGTTCTTACAACACCGAAACTAGCACACGATACTTAGACTAAGAAAAGAAAGTAATCATACCATTAATCAACTTCAAAACAAAGAAAAACGTAGAAATATTCATTGTTGGTTGCAACATTGGGCCTATTACGACTGCAGGGTTTATTGATATCATGTCAATTTTGTGCTCTTTGGCAAATTTCCAAGCTGCATCCTCGGCCAATATTTTTGAGATCATATAACATTCCTGTAAAATACAACTAAATAACAGTCAAGCCCACATGTAACCGTCTAAAAATAAATAACTAAAACACGTACCTCTTTTCTTCCCTTGCAGCTTTCTAGAGAAGAAAACCAAGTTTCATCGACTATAGTTTCATTTGTTAGAGGTCTACCAGTGTACGATACTGCTGCAGTAGAAGATGTGAAAATCACTCGTTTGACAGACAGAGCTTTTGCACACGAAGCAAGAACATTAAGAGTTCCCTTCACCGCAGGCTCAATCACTTCAGCCTATAACAAGTCAGGACTCTTACTAGTTAACCCTGTAAGTAGAGAGCCCTACTTCTCTTGTAAAGATATATTCTAAACGCGTAAGAATTTCATGTAACAATATGGATAGAAAAGTGTTTAGTATGAGACTTTTAAGAGTCAGAAACAAAAGAAAAAACTGTTCACGATTGCATGTTTGGTATGAGGAATGGTGTAACAGTTTTTTATTTCTGGGGATAACTCTTTTCATCCTTTAATTACCCCTCCTCAACCCTATGATAACACAATTATTACCCTCCTCGCTATGGAATCCATTTCTTGGCAGTAACTATTTCAATATGTTACCTTCCTCAATCTCACCCTAATAATTACTGTTAGCATTAGATTTCTTCACTCTATTTGATTCAATTCCTTTTTATTACATGAGTTGAACCAAACATGCAATAAACATGTATATAAGAATTGACACATAAGTAGAGGTAAGTACGAGTCACTTCAGGTTCAACTCATTGAAAATAGACCTTATGAAGGTCTCGTCGAAAATTGGTACTAGAATCTGTTAAGATACTAAATTGATATTCAAAGTACATCCATACTCAATTTGTTTGTAAATTAAAACTTGGGGTTAGTTCCCCATGTATGGTGCCCAACTGTTTTTTCGAAGAGCAAAAGATGATTATTTTACATTTTGTGGAAAGTAGAAGTATGTGTATGAAAATATCTTATAAAGAGAAGTGAAACATCAATTTGCAAACGGATGGAGTATATACTATTCCCTCCGTTTCTTTTTAATCTACACAGTTTTCTTTTTGGTCCGTTTCTTTTTAATCTACACACTGTTGCTTTTTCTATTCTTGGTAACATCTCCCATCTACTTTATGCTCTTTTTCCACCCATGTCATCCACTTTTTAATATTTTAAGTTTTAACTCACTTTTTCGTTTCTCTATCCACCTTTTCATTTATCTCTCATACTTTTGTACTTCCTTCTTGGTTGTCCCCCAAAGTGAAGTGAGTAAATTAAAAAGACACGGAGGGAGTATGACACAAGACTAGATCCATTATGATCTTAGGAAACTAGAGGGTTTAATGCTAAGATTTACCTCAGGATTATTGGATTGAAAAATAACGGGAGTTGCAGTATGGAAAACTCCATTACATCCATAGATAGCAGCATCAAAGGAGCCTTCCTCTAAGAGGTTGGCTTCAAACAAGTGAAGCCTCTTCTCAGCACCATCCAGTGCAAGTAAGTGCTCGATTTTCGTGGGATCATCTGTATGGACAGAAGCATTTAAACGAGAATTTTTACAACATAGTTTGAGAACTTGAAAATGTCAAATTGTCCAAACACGTACATTTCTTTTTGTGAAAAAAGGCACAAAAAGTAGCATAGACGAGATGTGATCATAGGTCTTCGATAATACCTTCACAAAACTTTATCAACTAGAGTAGTAGGTACCTCCACAAACCACAATGTATATTATTTTCAAAGACAAACCATGTTAAATTATGCCAGTGTATCTAACTAGACAATTCAATAGTCACAACATGAAATTCCAATTTATAAGACAATGTAACCAACTTTTTTCATTTGATATTATATGGCACTTAAGATATTGATGGAGAAAATATATGCAAAACTTTATGCAGATTAATTAGTATCAAAGTCACTATATGATCTTAATTATTGGTAATTAATAGCAACAAAATAGAGAAGGAGAAAAAAATACTTAGGCTGCGAACAGTAGCATTAACGATGTAGCCTCGCTGAAGTAAGAGTTTGACAATCCAAGAAGCAATATAGCCTGAAGCACCAGTTACGCAAACTCTCTTTCCTTCTCCACTCATAACTTGTTCCATCTGATACTATCTTCTTCTTCTTTTGTTTTTTTTTTTCTTTCTTTCTTTCTTTGGAGGTTGAAGGGTTGAACTTGAAGTCCTTATCCACATAATTTGACAATTTTAAGAGATTATTAATGTTGCTCCGTCTAGATGTGGACGGGATTCAATCTCAGATCTTGAGTATCATTCTCAAAGGCCCTGTTTTGCAAAGAAAGTTTAGAGTTTAGCTGTTAGAGTTTTAACTTTTTGTTCAGCAGATTTGACTGTTGATTTGACAATTTTTTTTTATAAATGTGTTTGGTAACAATTAACTGATTGCTAAAAGCTTATTGTCATTTATTTGTGTGAAATGATATTTATAGACATTTTAGTACACATGTGTAGTATTATTATTAGAGGCGAAAAAAGTCATTGAACATATTTTACCTAATCCTCTAAAAAAAAGCTCCTATTATGAGCTTTTTCATTTTGAGAATTTTTATTCCAAAACTCTCTCTAAAACTCTCTTTTACCAAACATCCCTTTTTAAGTTTTTGACTAGTCAAAACTCTAAAAGTGGTCCAAAACTCTCTTTTTACTCCAAAACTCTAATTGCCAAACACCCCCTTTTATCAATAAAGCTAGATGATATTCACAAGATCTCGTTATTAAGCGAGGTACTTTTTTTAGGTTAAGTGCATATTTGGTTTAACATATGGAAAAAGTGATCAGATAGTGAGAATGAATAGTAATAATAATTGGGCATTTGGCTTCATAGTATTAGTTGTAATCTAATGATATATCAAAGAAAATGGTCGAGGAGGGTAATGAATTCGTGAATTGTGAGTGGTACACGTTGAAAGCAAGATAAGGTTATTGAAATATGGACGTAACTCTAAGCAAAATTTTCAAATCTTTTCCTATATGAGCCTTCTGTTGTAGGTAATGAAGTAGACCTATATAAATAACTTGTACGGATTTGGACCACACTAAATTTAGTGTGGACCTAATGATAATATATATGATTTATAAAAAAAGGGTCATTATATTAAAAATAATATATACTCCATAGAGGAGTAGTTATGGATTGTAAAGGGTGCAAGGATAAAAAGTTATTATGTTATAAAGTGGAGTATAATTTTCATTATAATAAACACGTAAAAATCTCACATTGCATGTTTTTTTATAATGATGCCCAAAACTCAAAGTCCCTTGGAAGAGATCATGCCCAAGAACCCAGTTCTCTAAAAATGGGTAGGTTCAAGTTGTCACCCTTGGTCCATTTGTACTTTTTCATTAGCTTTGGCCTTTGGTAGGTTTTAATAGGGCGGGCTACAAAGATAGACTTTGTTTTGTCGAAAACAAAATCTTCTGTCCGATAATATGTATACACTTGTGTATCGCTTTATTATTATTATTATTATTATTATTATTATTATTATTATTATTATACCTTTTAAATTATAATCTTAACATACATTATAACAGACCAACAATAAAATGTGGCACATATACTGTGGGCTAAGAATGTCTCAGGTTATCAAAAAAAAAAAAAAAAAAAAAAAGAATGTCTCAGTTTCAACCCATATAATTATATACATTCCTGTATTATTGCTGAAATCATTCACCCTCAATCAATTTATATACAAACATCTACATTGAACTTCTCCTTTAAGCACTCTGAACGGTTTCCTTGAGAGCAACTTTCAAGGGCATGTAGTCAATGCCTAAGGTATTAGCTTTGTCCTTCGAAATCTTGTAAGTTGGCGTAAGCGGCAAATCATCCTCGCACCTGAGAGCAATGCATGCATGATTTTATTGCGCAAACAACAAGAAGACAACTTGCTAGTTGCTAGCTATATTAGCTATAATACTTAGTAGATTTTGGATGCAAGGAACTACAATATTTGCAATATGTAAGAGGGAAATAGGCATGAACTTACTTGTTAGGGAGCTTGAGGTTTGGGTAAAGCTCGTGCAAAATTTTGACGATATCTGCATTATGCATGACACATACCTCCCATTAGCAGAAGGGATCTCCAAGGCATGTATATGTGCTTCAGCAACGTCTTTCACATGAACCAACCCAAAAGATGCATTTCGATATGTTTCTGACCCTGAAATAAACTCATATTATAAAAGCAATCTAATTGATGTTCAATCAAGGTTGTTACAACACCGAAACTAGTACACAATACTTCAAGACTAAGAAGAGAAAGTAATCATACCATTAATCAAGTTAAAAACAATGGAAAAAGTAGTAATATTCATTGTTGGTTGCAACAATGGGCCTATTACGCCTGCAGGATTTATTGATATCATGTCAATGTTGTGCTCTTTGGCAAACATCCAAGCCGCATCCTCGGCCAATATTTTTGCGATCAAATAACATTCCTGTAAAATACAACTAAATAACAGTCAAGCCCACATGTAACCTTCCAAGAACTAAATATCTAAAATGCGTACCCCATTTTTCCCCTTGCAGCTTTCTGGAGAAGAAAACCAAGTTTCATCGACTATTGTTTCATTTGTTAGAGGTCTACCAGTGAGCGTAACTGCTGCAGTAGAAGATGTGAAAATCACTCGTTTGACAGACAGAGCTTTCGCACAAGAAGCAAGAACATTAAGAGTTCCCTTCACCGCAGGCTCAATCACTTCAGCCTATAACAAGTCATCACTCTTACCAGTTAACCTGTAAGTAGAGAGTCCTACTTCTCTTGCAAAGAAATATTCTAAAAGCGTAAGAATTCCATGTAACAATATGGATAGAAAAGTGGTTCGTATGAGGCTTTTAAGCATCGGAAACAAAAGAAAAAACTAATTGCATGTTTGGTATGAGGAATGGGGTAATAGTTTTTTTTGGAGACAACTCTTTCCATCAACATCAATATAGCTATCCAAGATTACTCTCCAACCTATTTTTAACTTTATCTCTCCTCAAGATCGCCCCTTCAAAAATTACTAACAATTTTATAACTCTCCAATAAGCTCTCTAATTTATTATTATCTTTAATTTCTATCTTTTTTAATATTTTCAATGACATGAATGACATGTGTCATCATACTATGCCAAGAGCATGCTCTCTCAATGCTCTTGGGGGAGAGCATTTCTCAAGTTCTCTCCATGAAGAGCGAATGGAGAGCCATTGTAAAGCACCAATGTTGGGGTAGAGTTGGCTCTCCATTTTCTCTCTCCTTGGAGAGCAACTTGGAAAGCACCAATGTTGGTCCTTGGAAATTACCCTCTGGCTCTGCAACCCTATGATAACACAATTATTACCCTCCTCGAACCCTATGGAACCCATTTCTTGACAGTAACTATTACAATATGTTACCTTCCTCAATCTCACACTAATAAGTGTTATCTTACAAAGTGGAACCAAAACCCTAAGAAAGGTAATAATTACCGTTAGCATTAGATTTCTTCACTCTATTTGATTCAATTCCCTTTTTATTACATGAGTTTGAACCAAACATGCACTAAACATGTATATAAGAACTGATACATAAGTAGAGGTAATTAAGTACGAGTCGCTTCAGGTTCAACTCATTGAAAATAGATCTTATAAAGGTCTCGTTGAAGATTGGTACTAGAATCTGTTAAGAGACTAAATTTGAATTCAAAGTACATCTATACTCAATTTGTTTGTAAATAGACCTTCTAACTTCTTTTTGGCACACATTATAAGAGTTAAAAATTGGGGTTAGTTCCCCATGTATGGAGCCCAACTGTTTTACGAAGAGCAAAGGATTATTATCTTACATTTTGTGGGAAGTAGAACTATGTATATGAAAATATCTTATAAAGAAAAGTGAAACATCAATTTGCAAACGGATGGCAAATGAAAACTTGCAGGGAGTCCATCTTGCAGGTCCAAGGAGGGCAAATCGTGCATGAAGGAAGGAGGGTAAATCATGCATGAAGGAAGGAGGGCAAATGGAGTAGCAGATGAGTTAGCCAAATTCACTAGCTTTCAAGAATTAGTGCAGTTTATAGATCCATTATGATCTTAGGAAACTAGAGGGTTTAATGTTAAGATTTACCTCAGGATTATTGGATTGAAAAATAACGGGAGTTGCAGTATGGAAAACTCCATCACATCCATACATAGCAGCATCAAAGGAGCCTTCCTCTAAAAGGTTGGCTTCAAACAAGTGAAGCCTCTTCTCAGCACCATGCAGTGCAAGTAAGTGCTCGATTTTTGTGGGATCATCTGTATGGACAGAAGCATTTAAACGAGAATTTTTACAACATAGTTTGAGAACTTGAAAATGTCAAATTGTCCAAAAACGTACATTTCTTTTGTGAAAAAAGGCACAAAAAGTAGCATAGACGAGATGTGATCATAGGTCTACGAATACCTTCACAAAACTTTATCAACTAGAGTAGTAGGTACCTCCACAGACCACAATGTATATTATTTTCAAACCAGTGTATCTAACTAGACAATTCAACAGTCACAACATGAAATTCCAATAACTAACTTTTTTAATTTGATATTATATGGCACTTAAGATATAAATGCCTTATTATTTATTAATTTAAAATATCAATGCAACATTGATAGCGACAACTAAACTTAGTTAATGAAGTTATTGGGAAACGTGGAATTGGACCTCATCTACATCATTGTCTAATTTGACATAGACACACCAAAGTAATCAACATCTCCCTAAAACAATCATATGTAAACATAAGATGAAATCAGGATCCATGATGTTTGATAAGTTAAGTTCAGATTAATTCAAGTGAAGAAAACGCACTCTTAAATTCAAACTACCAGTTTCTGTGGTAACTAAATATGGATGGAGATAATGTTATGCAAAAATGTATGCAGATTGGTGAGTATCAAATAGAGAAGAGGGAAATAAATATACTTAGGCTGCGAACAGTAGCATTAACGATGTAGCCTCGCTGAAGCAAGAACTTGAAAATCCAAGAAGCAATATAGCCTGAAGCACCAGTCACACAGACTCTCTTTCCTTCTCCACTCATAACTTGTTGCATCAGAGATTATCTTTGTTTTCACAACAGGGATCAGCTGATGAATAACCCCTCTTTGGAATTTTTTTCTTGGCAGAAACTTGTGAATGGTAGTGGTACACATCTAAAGAAAAGATAAGGTTCTTGAAATTTGATGCATGTCAATTTTGTGAGTCAGTGGGTGGGTTGTACAATGTACCCCCCTTGGTCCAACAAAACTTTCTAGTTAACTTTGGCACACATGTTAAATGTTTTAGTAAGGTGGCCCAGTTGCGATAGACTTTTGTTTTGTTGGCATCAAGATCTTTTCCTCACAATTTGTAACTGGCTTTATTGTTATTGTTATTGTGTCCGTCCTACCAATTTTGAGTTAACACACTTTTTTTTTTTGGCAGCAAGTTCAAACAAAGAAAAAACAGACCCAACCCCACATTGTTATCAACTAAAAAAAGAGTATGCCACATTATAATCAACTAAAAAAAGAGTACGCCACACAAGTGTATACACATTTTGAGACGGAATATATGAGTTCACTTTGTTGATAGAGGCTAGTGGGGAATCAAGAATGAAAAAAGAAGTTGAAAGGATCTGTTAGTGGGTGAAAAGACCTACATAACCTCAATCTCTTGTCCAACAATTTGTGTACCACTTTTTTGCCACTTTCTTTTTTCTATTCGTTGATTATAATATGTTTTAACATTCATTTTATATAGTGATGAACCATGCAATAATAACGACCAATAAAATTGCCACAAGTAGCACACAAGTTCTAGGATAGAAGATTTCGATTTGCCATATGGTCTGGAACAGTTCAGATATGAGCACTGGTAACATCTTGAACATGTAAAGAGTACGAGCATTCCCACATAAGTAAGCAGCACATCACACAGCTGACAGACATAACACATAAGAACACCTAGCAGAAAACCATTGAAGAACCACCATTGTACAGAAATGCAGCCAATGAAGATGTCAGAATACAGATTACCTGTTTAAAGTTGGAAGCATTCTATAAGAGCTAAGGAGCATTTCCCTGATTGCAGGATCGAGTACATCAGCCGCAAAAATGCACAACGAAAAACAAGCATAAATGTGTCAAAATTCTGCCACAGTAAAACCGATAAATTGCATCAAACATCGCAAATCAAAGTTACTGATCAATGATGTTGCAAAATTCTGAAGTTGAGTAAAGTGACAAAAGTTGTAGTTCCACAAAAATGAAAAATAAAGTTCTTACAAACTTAACCATTGCCTCAAAAGATGTTTGGCTTTGTCGTAGCCCATCAACTAAACATGTAATATAATCAAGTAGTTGGAGACATTCAATTCTTCTTCTTATGCCTTCATATGACCACAACGATGTCTAATTTCTTGATGAGAAGCCTTCAAATATTGTCAGCATAAATAGCTAATCAAGAAAAGTTAGTATTAAGAGAGAGAGTGAGTGTTTATTTCTCCTAATACCACATTAAGAAAAAAAGAAACAAGAAATATTGATCACATCATCAAATTACTCATAGCAATACAAGAAATTAAAGACTTAGGTTCACTAAAACAAAACAAAACTAAAACAATAACTAAACCAAACAAGTGAGTAACTACTAGAAAGGCAAAAGGGAAGATAAAGAACTCAGGACCTGGGGATCTTTCAGGTTAGAACTAACAGGAATTGGAGCAGTGTGGAAAATATCTCGACAGTCGACATCAAGCAAATGCAGAGTTAAAGGAGCCTTCCCCCTTCAAATTTGCTTTAAATAGGTGATGCCACTCGATTGCTCCCTCTAGTGGCACCAAACCAAACATACAGTGAATAGTACAGCAATAAACCATATGTAAAGAATACAAGCCAACTTTTATGCAGGATATAAAACAATGACTTTGGACATACTAATGAGCAATATTATAAATGAAAGAGGAACATTTTATTTGAGACAGCAATTGTAGAAAGAGAACACAGCCTCCAATCACGAACAGTGGCATTTACAGTATAACCACGCTGAAGCAAGCGATTCACAAGCCAGAAGCCCCAGTTATACAACACACTGCTTTCTGCCACTTCACTCATCTTTTTCTTTTACCCTTAGCTTGTTATCTTTCTGTTTCTATGAAAAGCCTCCACACTGCTGCTTCTTGGACTTTAAAGATAATACCCAAAAAAATTGCAAGAACAAACGCATAATACAAGTATGAAGATGGTTTAGATATGGTCAATGGATAGAAGACAAATGTTCAAATACATGATAGCATTAGGAAACACAATGGACTCAGAATCAGACAGATTTTAACCTAGTAAAATTTTGATAATTGGTCAATAATAATAATTTACATAGTACTTAAACACAATAATCAATACCCTACTGAAGCGCAAAGCTGACTAATCCCTTCTCCTTCAAGTTTTCAACAGTCTCTTTGAGGCTTACTTTCAAGGGAATATAATTAATTCCCAAACTTTTCGCTTTCTCTTTGGAAACCTGATATGTTGGAGCCAAAGGCTTGTCATCAGCGCACCTGAAGAAACGGTTTACAGAGAGTTCAAAAGTACAGATAAAATGTAAAACCCGAGACTTAGATACTAAAACAAAAAGAGGGTGTTAAAGAAGAAAACTCACTTATCTGCAAGTGTGAGTTCGGGATAAAGTTCTTGTAAAATCTTCAAGATTTCAGAACAATGAGCAATAGTCTCAACCAAAATGTACCTTCCAGAAGCTGAAGGGACCTCAAATGCTAAGATATGTGCAGTGGCCACATCTTTGACATGGACCCAACCAAATGTTGCATTTGGATAAGTTTCTGCCCCTGTAAATTATAGAAGAAAGCAACATATATACGTGAGTCAATCACAAATTTCTTAAGTGTAAGAATTAGTTTGAACCAAAATCAGATACAATACAAACCATTAATTAAGTTCAGTATTGGAGCTACAGAGGAACTGAGACTTGGATGCAACATAGGACCTACTACCATGCCTGGGTTTATCGAGATCATGTCGATACCATTCTCTTTGACAAATTTCCAGGCAGCATCTTCAGCTAATGTCTTGGAAAGCGTATACCACATCTGCACCATCCAACGAAGTCACATAGATCAACAATATCAAAATATCATATATACATTCCTTTGAGTAGTGTAAGTTGAATAAGTGGGCATGATTTACAGCAGATAGACATACAATACTTGATTCCTTGCACAACTCAGGATCAGAAATCCAACTTTCATCGACCACAACCTCAGGAGCTCGAGGTTTTCCAGTGAATAAAACGGCAGACATTGAAGATGTCAAAACCACTCTCCTTACTGAAGGAAACTTTTTACAGGAGGTAAGAACATTGAGGGTTCCCTTGACAGCAGGGTCAAGCACATCAGCCTGCAATTACAAAGTATAAAAATTAAAGCATAAATTTCTACCAAAATAAAGATTATACCATCTGTCACTCTTAGATGTGGTATATGAGTTATGAGACTTATGACTATGAGTTTCTTTCTTCATAATGAGCACATCATTAAGAACAACCACCACGAACCACGTAATGCGAGTTGGTGTCATACTGTCATTTGAGGATGTTCAAATGTACGCAACTCATCCTACACAATCTCCATTAACAGAGAGCCCTTTTTAATAATTGTATGATAAAGTTGATGTTGAAGCGTTACTACTGTAAACACTGTACAGTCAATAACATACCATGATAGTTTTTGTAGATATACATAACTTTGACAAGAATTGATGATTTTTGTTTTTGTGGTCCAACACCAACTCATATGGATTATGGAAATCTCCTTAACATACTATAGAGAAAATGGACGGAATTGATTACCATTCACTAAATACACGACGAATATTTATAAACCATAAATCATAATTGCCTATATTTTCTGGTTTCTTTCTTTCTTCTAAATATCCAATATCAATGTTAATCCCATAAGAAGTCTAAGACAAAGCACCTCTAAGGCACTCATGCTGTGTTTGGCCGCAAAGAATTGTTCTTCTTCTAATAAGAAGAAATGTCACAGTTTTCCTTCCAATCACTACCTCATCCTTCCCCTCCTCTCCATTTCCAATTGTTTTCCACTTTACAAGCAAACAAAAATGCACTTTGAAACTTATTTTTCATTTAGGCTCTGTTTGTTTTGGGGGAAAACGTTTTCCTGGAAAATAAATTTCCCCATTATTCCGTTGTTTGGTTGGACAAGGGATTTAAAAAGGAAAATTAAAGTAGAAAAGAGTTTCTATCCCTTTGTAAACATTTTCCTCCACTCTCTCATTCTGAACATCTCATATTTTCCCCTTCTTAGCTTAATAGTATTCTTTCAAACCAAATAAATTCTCCACTAGAATATACTTCCTTCGTTTCTTTTTACTTGCAACGATTTGACTTTAACACTATTCACAAAATCTACCTAGTCTATCTGTGGTGAATTATAGTTAAGGAAAAACATATTCATTTGGGATCTTGGTAGATTATAATTTTATAATTTTCAATTATCGGTAATTAAACATATTTATGGTTGAAGTTGTGCGTTAGTGACGAGAAAGTCAACTGTATACAAGTAAAAGAGAAACAAACGAAGTAGTTTCTATGAAAAATCATTTTCCATGGGAAATGTTTTCCATCAAACCAAACGGATCCTTAGTCTAAAGTTACCCTTATTACCATATTACCAATTATATGAACCTTTATTGGAGGAATAAGGAATTAGAAAGTTCTAACAATTGGACTACTTTCCAATAAAAATAAACACAAGGTCTAAATGTTTTCCGTCTAACCAAACACACCCTTAAAGCTAAACACCAAATAATCAAACTTATATATCTAACAAAGAACTGAAAATCACAATTCACAAAAAAGGGGGGGAGAAGGGAATCGAACCTGGGGATCTTTGACAGTGAAAAGAACAGGAGAAGCAGTATGAAAAACACCATAACACCCAGAAATAGCAGAATCAAAAGAACCTTCCTCCAACAAATCTGCTTTAAACAAATGAAGTCTCTCTTTTGCTCCCTCTAAATTCAATAAATGTTCTATCTTTGTTTCATCATCTGAAACACCAATTTTTTTTAATTAATGGGATTGTTATGAAACATGTAATACTAAATTCCATCAAAAGAAAGAATATCAAAAAATTAAAGTGAAGAAAGAAAGAAGAATACTTGGTTCACGAACAGTGGCGTGGACAGTGTAACCATGGTTAAGCAAGAGTTTAACTAACCATGAAGCTATATACCCAGATGCTCCTGTTACACACACCACCTTCCTTTCAATTTCTCCACTCATTTTCTCACAATTCACAAGTCTCAAATGCTGATAATATGAATGATGAAACTAGATTAGTTAAGGATTGATGAATTTTTTCTTTATTCAAAGTTAAGGATTGATTTATGACATAAGTTTTACTAACTCCACTTGTGACGGCATAAAAAACTTAGTCACGTTTTTATGACATGAATTGAGATTAGACTGAGGGTTGGTTCGATTGAACGGTTATGTTTGGAGAAGTATTTTAGGTACCTTAAAAATGATTAGGTGTTATAATATTTTAGGTACTGAAATAATTAGTAGTGTTTGGAAAGCACTAAATTTTTTATTTTAGGTGGTTAAAATGAATGAAATTGATAAGTTGAAATTTAACTAATCAAGATCAGATGACTGAAATTTTGGGAAACCTTTCTAAAACATTGATAACGACTTAGGCCCTGTTCTTTTGCGCAAATTAGATCTTGGGGAAGGGAGTAGGATGAGCATCCTACACCTTCCCCTAAGTGACGTCGTTTTATTAGTTTTAGGAGAGCCAAAAATTTGGGCGGCTTTTGGCGATATTTTTAAAAGTGGGCCGGCCCCCATTTTAAGCTTTTGTCTTTGTTCTTTACATCACTCACTCATTCACTCTCCTTCTCTCTCATTTATTTTTCAAGAACCATTTCAATTCTCTCTCTCATTTATTTTGTTCTTCATTTATTTCTCCCTGATTTTCATTCATTTCTATCATAAATTCCCAAAAGTTGATATTTGGTTTTATTTTCTGTTTTGCATTTTTAAAATTTTGCATGTTGAAGCAATTTTTTTGATGTACAAATGCATATGGTTTGTTGTACAATAATATACGAGTGTACATTTTGTATTTTTCAGTGATCAAAGTAATGACCATCAGTGTACATTGTGATTTATCCTTATTGCGTTGGTTGTGGTACCTTTTTTTGATTACTAGCTCCACCTACAGTTGCATGTACATGTACGTACCTTGCATGTACACTTTGTTGACATTCATGTACATTAACTGGTTTATAATCATTTTGTTATGTGTTGACCTTTTGTTTTAATACCTATATTGAATTTTTTTTTTTTTTGTGTCTATAGAATATGTTGAGTCTGAGACATCTGAATTGATACTCAAAGAGGTTGCTAATGACGAAGAAGCTTACAAATTATACAATGACTATGCCTTTAAATGTGGATTTGGGATTCGTAAGGCCAAAGTTTGTTGGAGATATGATACAAAGATCATTAGACAATGATTTTTAGTTATGCATGCATGTTAGTGAAGCTAATGTACATTTAGTCATACACAGTGAACATTAACGCAACTGTAATGTACACAGAACAAAGTCAACTCTATAAAATAACTTGAACATCCAGTCATAACAACATTGTACATTCAGGCTTAGTAATTGAACAATCTTGCTAGAACATTTATACATTGAGTCATATCCAGTGAACATTCAATCAAACAATAATGTATAGTTTGAGTTATAACCAGTGAACAATATCAGCTTCATAAAATACCTTGAACATTCAGTCATTGCAACATTGTACATTCAAGCATAGAAATTGAACAATCTTGCTATAACATTGTACATTGAGTCATAACCGGTGAATATTCAATAAAACAATATTGTACATTGAGTCATATCCAGTGAACATATTGAATTTCATCACTTTGAATTGTGGCACCTGGTGCACTATGAGGTATGGGACTGTAATTGTACATATTGAATTTCATCAGTGAACAAACATCAACACACCAGTGTACAAAGAAACAAAGATTGCAAATTACTCACTTGACATCGGTTTCGGGAATTGGGTTACTTTCAAATTTGGGCTGTCATTGTACATTTTGATTTTGTTAATGAACAACCACGAAGCCAAGAATGTACAAAGAAACATAATAGAATAAAAGTATTCATTTGGCATCCTAGTTGCATGTAATGTTTCACTCTCACTTGTGTGACTGTTAGTGTCATTGTACGTATATTGAATTTTAATGAACAACCATAGTCTATCATTTGTACCTTTACCCCAGTAATGTACAATCAATTTCACTTAATGTACAACAATGTAAATAATAAGAAGTCACCACAGTTTGCTTGCATGTTCATAAAAATAACAACATAGTTCATATGTTCAATGGAAGTCCATTATTGTACAACAGAAAGATTAACAATGTAAGTCAATTGTTCAAATCAAATTCCATCATGCAGCCCCATAAAATAGCCAATAACACACAATGAACAATAACAGACATCCAAAGTACAATCCTTGTGATATAGTGAACAATGTGTAAAGACAGATCTTCAAAGTAGAGGTTCAGATAGTGGATTGGAAATATGGAGGTTATGGAGGTTATGGAGTTTTTTATTTTTTTGGAGAGAGAAAATGTAGAGGGAAGTGAAATGATGGAGGTTGAGTGTGGGAAAGAGAGAAGTGGTGAATAGTATATCAGGGGAAATGATGGCGGTTGACATCAAATCGGTTATAAAATGGTGAACGGTAGAACACAAATCGATTACTTTTTGAATTTTCGACATGTACACTTGGAAGTAAGGGAATGTACATTGGTGTCAAATCAATTACTTTTTGCATGTTCATTGGTGCGTTTTATTCTTCTTGCCTTGCGTTTTGAAGCTGGTGTAGGATGCTCATCCTACACCTCATACCAACATCTACTTATTGGTTCTTTTGAATTTATTTTGACTGAACTGAACTGAACTTATTTTATTTTGGCTGAACTGAACTTATTTTAGCTGAACTTAACTTATTTTTACTTATTTTTGCTGAACTGAACTTATTTTTACTTATTTTTGCTTTGAACCGAACTTATTTTGGCTGAACCGAACTTATTTTTGCTTGAACCGAACTTATTTTTTTGAACTAAACTGTATTAACATAATATTATCAATACTTATTATTATAATAATCAATAAATATTAACATAATATTATCAATACTTATTATTATTATTTTATAATAATAAATAATAAATAATAAATAATAATAAAAATAATAAATAATAATAATAAATAATATTAATAATAAAAAATAATAAATAAAAAATAATAAATAATAATAAATAATAATAATAAATAATAATAATAAATAATAGTAATAAATGATAGTAATAAATAATAAATAATAATAATAATAATAATAAATAATAAATAATAATAAATAATAATAAATAATAATAAATAATAAAAAATAATATTAATAATAATAAATAATAAATAATAAATCATAAAAAATAATGTTAATAATAAAAAATAATAAATAATAACAATAATAATAATAAATAATAAAAAATAAAAAATAAAAAATAAAAAATAAAAAATAAAAAATAAAAATAATAAATAATAATAATAAATAATAATAATAAATAATAATAATAAATAATAAATAATAAATAATAAATAATAATAATAAATAATAATAATAAATAATAAATAATAAATAATAAATAATAAATAATAAATAATAAATAATAAATAATAAATAATAAATAATAAATATAAATAAATATAAATAATAAATAATAAATAAATAATAAATAATAATAATAACAATAAATAATAAATAATAAATAATAAATAATAAATTATAAATAATATATAATAATAATAATAAATAATAAATAATAAATAATAAATAATAATAATAATAAATATATAAATAATAGATAATAAATAATAAATAATAATAATAATAATAATAATAATAATAATAAATAATAATAATGATAATAATAAATAATAAAATAATAAAATAATAATAATAATAATAATAATAATAATAAATAATAAATAATAATAATAATAAATAATAAATAATAATAATAATAATAATAGTAATAATAATAATAATAATAATAATAATAATAAATAATTAGAATAATAAATAATAAATAATAAATAATAAATAATAAATAATATATTATAAATAATATATAATAAATAATGAATAATAATAATAATAAATGATAATAAATAATAATAATAATTAATAAATAATAAATACTAAATAATAAATAAAAAAATAAAAAATAAAAAATACAAATTCAACGTTATTTTAATTATAATGTTAATAATAATAATAACAATAGTAATAGTAATATTGAAAACAAAAATAATAATTACAACATTAGACAAGACTAAACTTATTTTTGTTGAACCGAACTTATTTTGGCCGAACCGAACTTATTTTGGCCGAACCGAACTTATTTTTGCTTGAACCGAACTTATTTTTACTTATTTTTGCTGAACTGAACCGATTTTTGCTTGAATCGAACTTATTTTTACTTATCTTTGCTGAAAATAAGTCCAAAAGAACAGGGCCAAATTTTGCCAAAATAATTTATAAACTTAAGCAATTACTGCCTCTGTCCCAGAAGGTTGATAAGTTGTAGTGTGGTTTTTATTAGGAAAATTTGTCATAAACAACCTTTTAAATACAAGTTTTTGGGAGAAACAACTTTTTAAAAAAATCAGGCAAAATAAGACCTTAAAAGTAATTTTTTTGCGAGGAACAACCCTGACCCATTTTCCGGGCATTGACCAAGTATTTTGCGGCTTCAACTCACTAAAACCAAACATGGCAAGGCACGTAACCATTTCTTATGTTTCAACCTCAATTCCCTTCATATACTGATGATAAAGTCAACATCGGAAAATACTTGGTCAATGTTGAAAAATGGAGAAAAACAGGGTTGAAACATAAAAGATGCAGTTCACGTGTACTCCACGTGTTTGGTTTTAACGAGTTAACGCTGAAAATGCTTGGTCAATGTCGTAAAATGGGTCGAGGTTCTTTCTTGCAAAATATATTCTTTTTAAGGTCTTCTTTTGCCAGATTTTTTTTAAAAGGTTGTTTCTCGCAAAAACTTGTATTTAAAAGGTTGTTTCTAACAAATTTTCCTTTTTATTAAGATAGAAGATGTCATAAGAGTTGGTGGGGTGTTTTTTATTAGAGATGAGATAAAGTTGGGTAACTTTGTATTGATAAAGGAAGAGTGTGCGCCAAAAGAGGGAAAAAGAAATAATATAATAATAGTGGAACCATGCTAAAAATGGAAGTGTTCAAATTAATTTGGGACAAATATAAGAGAAAAGTGTTTAGATTATTCTGGTACGGAGAGTGTAATTTTGTCAAACAGTTAAGTTAATTAGCTACCTTATCAATTTCAGCACATTATCAATTTCAGCTACTACCTTATCAGTTTCAGCTCGTTTTCAATTATATCGCCAAACAGACCCAACTTATTTTCAGTCCTTATCAGAAAATGTAAGTTAGATAAGTTCTGATAAGGTACAATAAGGACTAATAAGATCTATAATATGTTCAGATTAGCTCACTGCAGCAAAATATAAGCAAGGATAAAGTCTGGAACTCTCCCAAAAGAAGGTTACATAAGTTCAAAATAAGCTAACATAAGTTCAAATGAGGTCGAATAAAGACTAATAAAATTTAATAAATCCAAATAAGTTTAATTAAGTTCAAATAAGTAAAAATAAGTTAAATAGAACACATCTTAAGGCTTTATGGTGGTGGTTTATATACACGAGTTCTACACTTCTACTGGATTCTTATTTCCTGGTAGTGTTCCACAAACACTAAATGTAGTGGATGGTGCCCACCATGCTGATTGCTGACCCACATTTTTGGCCCATATATGCCGTTAGTGGCTTAGTGCACGTCAAAAGGTCCAACTCCTGCTATAGTGCTATATGTAATATGTCCAGATCAAATCGGATTTGGTTGGAATTTTTTACATGTCACATCAATAAATCATGGACGCTCTTCGTAATTTAATTTTGCCACATTGACAATTTTTTTAAGGAAAAATTAACGACAGAGGTCTCAATTTTGGGTGATAATTTTTAAAAGGTCTGAACTATTGATTAACCTGTGTAGGTCCCAACTTTAGGGGGTCTTAACTTTTAGCGGGCCTTAGTGACTTGAAACTGGCTTAATAGGTCATCATTTGTAAAACTTGGGTCACACCAGAAAGGTTAATTGAGGGAGGGTTGTAGAAACTAGGTGAGATTTTAAAAAAAAATCGTCAGTTTTAAGTCACCGAGGCACGCTAAAAGTTAAGACCCCCTAAAGTTGGGACCTACACAGGTTAATCAATGGTTCAGACCTTTTAAAAATTATCACCCAAAGTTGAGACCTCTGTTGTCAATTTTTCCTTTTTTTTATTGATAAACTTTATTAGACCTGTGTCGGAGGAGAGTTCGACCATATTTTACAGAGTTTCATCTTAAAATCAAATTTAAAATATTGTTAGAAAATAAAAGTGGATAAGTAAATAAAGAAGGAAGTAATATTAATGAAAAAAATGGAAAATGATATATACAGCTTTGTGCAGAAAGCTAAAAATGTAAATATTAAGCAGCCTATAAACATAATAACATCGATTAACATGTAATTATGTTATAAATTCTTAAATCAATATAATTTTAGGAAATATATTTAATGCCTATGTACAATCATAAGAGTTGTATATAACAAAACCCAAAAAATAATTGTCATTATTCATGAATTTTGACTTCCTTGAAAGACAAATATCTTGAGTGCACTTCGAATATACGTGCCTCACATATAGTTTGATGTGAACTTTTGTCCAATCTCAAAATCTCCCTTTTACTCAATAATTAGTACTCATAAGAGCCCAATAATTGCTCCTTTTTCAGTTAGGTGAAATAGTTCTCAACAGTGTAATTCTTTATATTTGTCCTTTGGTCTGATGCACCAAACACACTAACAAGTACTACCTCTGCTTTTATTTATTTACTACATTTTTTTTTTTTGGGTTAAATAGGTAAACTTCAAATAATTAAGCTATTACAACAGAGTTTATCATTGTCTCGTCTAAACTGACAATACATTCTGCATGATAATCATCCATACAAAAACTAGGGGAAGTGGGGAAAAACTTGGTTACATTGCTAATCCCTTCTAAGTCTTCCGTCTTCTTTGCCAAAGCGTCCGCTATTTTGTTAAGCTCCCTGCTGTAGTGCATGATTTTAATTTCCTGGAAACTCTTGATCAAATCCCTGCAATTTTTGACAACACTCGTATAATGGTTAGTTTGGGTCATCTCTTGGGCTACCAGTTGGGTGGCCACTTGGCAGTCCGAAAACAATACCAATCTTTGAACGCCTCTCTCCTTGGCTATAGTCAAACCTTCCTTAATCCCCAGTAGTTCTGCTAACAAGGCATCACTTGCAAATGTGCACTTGTGGAAACCTACGCCCCACCTTCCCTTATGGTCTCTCACTACCCCCCCAATACCACTAGGAATGTTTGCTTGGAGGAAGGACGCATCGACATTCACCATCTCCCAGTCCCTTGGAACATGGTCCGTTAACCTCGTTCTACAGACCTGATCCCTCGGGATTTCTACAGACACATTTGCTTTTACATAGAAAAGGGCAGCATTTACACCTTGTTTATAATTTCGAGTGGTTTGGGTTCAGGGATATCCGGTCTAAATACACAGTGATTCCTACTTAGCCATAATTCATAACACATGAATGGGAATAACCTTGACCATGACACCATTCGAACCAATGTTTGACATCTAAGGTTATCCTGGATCCATTCCATCAAGGAACTTCTCGGGTGTAGTTCAACACACATATGATCCCACACCTCTTTTGATTTGTTACACCCCCTAAGAATATGATCTACATTTTCCGTGGTTTGAGAACATCGAGGACACGTTGAGTCAGTTGAGATAGAGCGTTGGTAGAGGAGATTTTTGTGAGGCAATCGGTCAAGGCATGCCAGCCATAGAAAGAATTGAATCTTTGGGATTGTGTTAATTTTCCAAACCCATTCGAAGTCTACGACAGGAGAGATGGGGACTTGGATTGAGTATGCCAGGGAGAGAGAAAACCCTTCATGCGAGAGGAAGTCAGGACAAAGCGAGTCATTGTCCATATCTTTGGAAGGAGGGGGGCGACTAAGGATGCGATCCACTATACCTTGAGGGAGATAGAGACTCAATCTAGACAGATTCCAATCCCCGTTAATAACTAAGTCACTCACCCTCAAGTGATCCTCCACTAAGCTCAAAGGGCCTTGCACAAAACTTCGTATTTTTCCTATATTAAGCCAGTCATCATGCCACAAACTAAGCCCTTCACCATTTCCTAAGCACCATGAGCTATTTTGGGCTAACAACTCCCATCCTTTACCTATACTTCGCCATACCTGAGACCCATTTGCAAAAGCTGTGACATGATTTCTACTTAGGTACTTCGAGGTTATGCATTTTTGTGCAAGATTTGGAGGGCCTTGGGCAAGTTTCCATCCTAACTTGGCCATATAAGCTTTATTCATGAGAGCTTGTTTTCTAATTCCTAGACCTCCTTGGCTTTTGGGGCGAAAGGTTTTATCTTTCCCAACTAAGTGTATTTTCTTCTTATTTTCTTCATCACCCCACAAAAAATTATTACATATTTTATCAAGGTCTTTTAAGGTGCTCTCAGGAAAATAGGTTGCTTGCATGTAGTAAGCAGGTATGGTGGCGAGTGTTGAAGAGATTAAGCATAGCCTCCCAGCCTTAGAAAGGAATTTAGTCTTCCACCGAGCGAGCTTGTTTTGAACTTTATCTACCACAAATTTGCTACATTTGACTTGCACGGTTTTCAAAGCATTATTTAACTCTTAATATCTCTTATTTCGCTTAAGTAAAAATTATAAAAATTTGATATTATGAATCTACACGTCGAGACGAATCTAACAAGATCACACATGACTATATTTTTACTTATAAAATAATCAAATAATTGGTCAAAGTAGTGGTTTTATTCCCAAAGAAACAAATGTAGCAAATAAAAAAAAGCGGAGGGAGTAAAACTTATCAAGGGTAAGGTTCTTTCTTCCAAGAGAAGAATCTTTGTTTAAAATCTCATCACATGATAGAAGTACAAATAATAGAGTACATATGCAAAAACTATACCAAATACGAATAACAATATTACAATATTCGTAGTATAACTTTTTCTTGCACCTCATTATATTACTCAAGAAATTAGGTCTTAATCCTTACAAATCAAGTTTTATTAGGGAATACTAATTAACTTTTTCTCTTTTAAACTTTCAACGGTATCCTTGATACTGATTTTCAGAGGAATATATTGAATCCCAAGGCTTTTAGCTTTAGTTTTGGAAAATTGATATGTTTTTGCCGGTGGTCCATCATCTGCACACCTAATTAAAAACCAATCCAGAATATTATATTACAAGAGAGATAGAGAATTACAATTAATATAAATTGAATGATCAGAAAAAGTAAGATTTAAGTAATTAAAGACACTTACTTGTGAGAAAGTTGAAGAGTAGGGTAGAGCTCACGTAGCAACTCAACAATCACTGAATGATGTACCACACTTTCAACTAAACAATACCTTCCATTAGCCGAAGGGAGCTCGTATGCTCGAATGTGAGCTTCCGCAACATCTTGGACGTGCACCCATGGTAAGGCCACATTCATATACGTTTGTGCCCCTAAAAGTTCATTTAAGTAACAATCATATATCAATAGCTACCTTATAACTAACTAGTAGTACACCTAAGTCCTAACACGTACAATGACTAGAAAAATAAATCTAACAATTCGCTATTTAGATTTTTGTTGACGTGAATAATCCCAACTTTCACCCATTTTCTCAAAATAATCCCAACTTTGAGAAGGTAATACCCCCTAAAATTGGGATGATTCTAATATAATTCAAACTTGGGAATATTTTGATAAGATTGGTGAAAGTTGGGATTATTCATATCAGTTTTTCCTTTTGTTTAACAAAAAATATTACTGTCGAATTGGAAAAATTAGATGATAGCGGGATATAGATGCAAACCATTGATCAGGTTAAATATAACAGCCACGCTTTCATTCAGCTTTGATGACAACATAGGACCAATGACCATGCCTGGGTTTAAAGCAGCCATGTCAAGATCGTTCTCTTTAGCAAATTTCCATGCAGCCTCTTCAGCTAATATCTTTGACATCACATACCATTTCTGCAAATTAAAACTCAAAAGTATCACGTTGAATCATGTAGTAACCAAGCATGTACAACCACTCCTTTGTTTGATAACACTAATAAATAGACATTTCAACCTTGTTAATTACATGAATATTGGCTATTTGGTTAGAACTAGAGGTAGCCCATTATATTAGCATTGAGATAGACTTAGATTAGAACTAGAGGTGATCAATGAGTTGAGTTAGCCCGAGTCCACTTGGTCTAATCTAACTCGAACCAAGTAATCGTAGCCCCATAGCTAGCCTGGCTCATAATTAGCTGATTATGCCCCATATTAGGCCAGCTTGATTACTTCATCGTGCACGAGTTGGTTATGGTTCAACACGCATCCGTTACTTGCCCAGTTCCAACCCCCGGCTAATCTCACTTGGATTATTGATCTAGTTGCCACTTTTATTTTAACCATCTAACAAATTACAAATCTACAACGTAATTAAATTGTCCTAGAAACTGCTGATGTCGTCTAACTTAGTTGATAAAGTCTTGTGGGAATAATAGTACCCAAGACCCGGAATCGAATCTGGTCTACATCATTGCGCTTAGTCGTTCATTTACACCAAAAAAAATTGTCCTAAAAAGTTTGCTCTGCACATCATAAAGACCGAGTCTAGTTGGCGGGCAAAAGGGGTGGTTTTGATTATGTTGCCACGTGTTAGATAGCTAACATGTTATGGATTGTGAGTTTTTTTTATTACGTAATATAACTAGATTTGTGACCCTTGTCATACATGGATAAAATTTGTTACATGAAGGATATACTTTTTTGTTAAAATAAATACATAAATTATACTCCCTCCGTCCCAAAATATAGTTCCCATTTCCATTTTGGGTGTCCCAAAATATAGTTCCCATTTCCATATTTAGTTCCACATTTTTTCGTAATTTGTCTAGAAAAACCGTGTCCCATCATTTATTTGCTTCTTGAATTTTGTTTTTTGCTTTGTTTATTCAACCCAAGTGTTACAATTAATGCTCTTTCACCAATTATTCTTCATTCTCTCTCCTAAAATCATCTTTTCCCATACAACATTTATTTAAATAAACAAAAAATCTTTACTATCTCTCTTAGATTTTACTTGCATAAATTATCGTGAAACAAGGGAAATGAGAACTATATTTTGAGACGGAGGGAGTAGTTCAAATATAATGTAAGGGTAAAAATTAACTAAATAATACAACAATTAATCAAATAAGTATATAAATAACGGAAAGATGATATTTTTATACGATTAATAATACCAACAATACTTTTCATATTATTTAAAAATTACTATCTATTACGATTACATATAAAATTATGGAAAATGATATACTCCATATGGGTACCATTATCAAATATATCACCGATCATATATATATATATAGTTAATTTCCTTGAAATATAGAGACATTTGGCATTTGAAACTTGAAAGAGGCCTAGTGTCGATTCTTATGTGAATCTATTCGACTATATATGTACTTCCTTTGTTTTTTTAGTTACACCATTTGTTTTTTCACGTACTCCAATACGCTTGTTTGGACATTAATATCTCTAATTGTGTATAAGTATAAATTATCAAAAGTTGATATTTGAAAAAATTTCACATCGAGACGAATTTAACAAAATCTTACTTGACTATATTCTCTTATATAACAGTAAGAAAAAACTTATCAAAGTTGGTTGATCAATTGTGCCCAAATGTCAAATTATAAAAACAGAGCAGGTATATAATTAGAACACATACCATCTCAGGGTACACATCGCAGAACTGTGTTTTAGAAAACCAAGTTTCATCAACCACCACATCGGGCGCTAGAGGGATACCACTGAATAGAATTGTTGATACTGAAGATGTGAAAACTACTCTTTTTACTGTTTGAACTCTTTTACAGGTACTAAGAACATTGATTGTTCCCTTTATTGCAGGATCAAGTACTTCAGCCTACAATTACAGTTCACCAAGCAGCAAAAACATTAATTAAGATTGAATGATTGATTGCATCTGAAATAATTTGAACCTTAAATTTGCAATTGGTTTCTTTTTCTACTTTATCTTATAGTATGAAAACTAGGAAAAGCAAATGAGCTAAAGGTATGAATTCATAGAAAATTATTGTATGAGATGGCAAAAAAATTATCACAAATCCGGGTGTACAGTGAGCATGATACACCCAAGGCTATTTTTTTTGCTCATTGCTCATTGAAATTATACACATGAGTAAAATGTACTAAAAACGAAGGGTTCCAAATGAGCAGAAATTAGTTTTGGGTGTACCATACACATGATACACCCGAGTGTATAATGAATAATTCATGAGATGATTAGACCGTTGGACTAGACTAAGTATAAGTTAAACAAAAAATATACTAGAAATTTTTTTAAAAACATATAGAGTAAAAAAACTACAATAAAAGACTAAAATTTAAGCTTATTTAAGAAATTAATTCGTCTTGGTCATCATAATTATGTGGGTGTTTAACCGGTTGTTGATTGTTAGTTGTCCTAACCGGCTAGTTGTTTGTATATGTCGTCTATGCTGGTTCGTTATTTGGTAATTTATTTTGTGCAAAATCGACATTAATTATTTTATAGGGAGGGAGAAAGTGGGGATAGAAATGAAATTTTGAAAAAGAAAAAGCAAAAACCTAATTTGATGGGCTGAAAAGTTGTTTTTTTAGCTACCCAAAATGCCATTTACCAAACACTTTTTGAATGTTTAATCACATGAAAAAGCCAAACGTTAATAAGAAACAAAATTATGCATTTTTCCTAGTTACGTTAACTGAAAAGTTGCTTTTTAGCTACCCAAAACGCTATCTACCAATGATTGTTTATGATCCAAACGCTAATAAGAAACAAAATTATAAGTCATTTACGTACCAAAAATATTGATAGGCGTTTAATAATTTGGTTATTTAGAGGTAGTCAAGTACTATGCTCCCTAATTATAATTAGCCCCATAAATGAATGAATTCTTAAATCAAGGTAATCATTATTAGAGAGGAGAAAATAGAGAATATCAAGTAATTGAACCTGTGGATGTTTGACGTTGAAATTTACAGGAGAAGCAGTATGAAAAACGCCATAACACCCATGAATAGCAGAGTCAAAAGAACCTTCCTCTAATAGATCTGCTTTAAATAGGTGAAGCCTCTCCTTTGCTCCCTCTATTGACATCAAATGCTCTACTTTTTCTGGGTCATCTAATACAAGCAAATTCACTAGGAATTAATATCATTAGATCATTCTTAATTTTTCACATCTTGCTATCTAAAAGGCCTTTAAGTCATTACGCATATAGACATACATGTTGTAGCCTTATAGGCAATGACATAAAACTACATATGTAGACAGTAGATTTGTATAGGCATATGAAGACTAAGAGCATCAACAGTTATGGTTCCCCGTATATTGTATCTCCTCGCCTCATTCTTCCACATCATTTCCCACGAACTTTTCTATCTACGTACCTTTTCCATTTCACAATTTCATACCTACATTAATTGAAATGAGAACCACTTTTTTTGCTAGGGTTTCACATTTATCGGAAGGGTCCAACAATCATGGTTTCTCTATTTCAGAAGAGAAAGAGAGTGATATGGGAAGGTTAGAGCCCATAATTATTGATGCTGATCTAACGAACCATAACTTCCTTATGGAGGTCAGAGGGTCTGCATTTATTCATCTTACCCGACCCTTTTCAAGAAAAAAATAATAAATAAAGAACGATAAAAGATAAGTCTTGTGTACATTTAGCATAGTGTACAACATAGTTATTGCTCTAAATGACTAAATCATACTTTTATAAACTTCAACCTTGTACAAGAGTAATACTTCCTCTGCTTCAAAATTAATGCAACATTTATCTTTGACAGGGAAATTTAGGAGGGAGTGGGAAGTAGGATATTGTGTCAATATTTATGTCAAAATAAGGAGTAAGAAAAGTTGTTTAATGTGAGTGGTCGCATGTGTAGGTACATTTTTTTTTTCCTTTTGTAGAAGTATTGCATTAATTAAAGAACTATTAAATAAGGCAAGTGTTGCAATAATTTTGGAGCACTAAAAAAAATATATGTAATCTGAGATTACTAAATCCTATTGGATAAAGAATCAAGGTTAGCCTAGCTAGTTGTTTGGAAGGTATTCTTCCAACTCTGTGAGAGATTTTCGATTTTGTCCCTTGCAAATTGAAATCCCCAATAATTTCCCCCACATACAAGGAATCTTCATCTACCTTTATACACAATAAATCTATTGTATACATTTGGCTTAGGATTACAACCCCCTTCATCTTATTACCTAAAAAAAAAGAGTTTTTTTGCAAGAATATACCAGGGTAATAGGGCATTTTGTGGGGATATACCTCACTAATTTATTTTGTGGGGATATACCAATCTAAATTTAAGTTTTGTTAAAAGGTACCAAAAACACTAGTTTCCGTGAGAAAGTCAAATTTCAAGCCTTTGACTTGGTAGGAACTCATGAAGTGAACCACTAAATGACAATGAGGAAGTTGGAGAGAAATGAATGTAATAGAAGCAATTGAATATCACGCACTATACAAAGAGTAATTAAGCAAGTCAAAAGCCGGAAATTTGACTTTCTTGCCAGAAATAGTGTTTTTGGTATCTTTTAACAAAACTTAAATTTAAGTTAGTATATCCCCACAAAAAAAAATTAGTGAGGTATATCCCCACAAAATGCTCCATTTCCCTGATATATTCCCACAAAAAACTCTAAAAAAAATGGTTTAGGATTATGGCTCAAACTTTTTCAAACCCTTTTCCTACTGACACCCAAACCCCTCCCTTGCTAAGCTGATCCCAAGACCTCGGGAATATGAGGAGAGTTGCTAACAAACTTTACTCCACTTGATTCACATATAAAGTATGACTTAGTATGTACATAAAGTTTTGCTTCTTATATTTTTCGACTTATGAAAATCAGGTGACTTCAGTCAAGTTAAAATCAGTTGAACAGAACAATAACGAGCTCGAATAGAGTAGCCAAAAGAGCTAGTGTTTACATACTTAGATCACGAACGGTAGCATGGACAGTGTATCCATGGTTGAGCAAGAGATTAACTAGCCATGAAGCTATATACCCAGATGCTCCTGTTACACACTCCACCTTATTTTTGCCATTTCCTGCACTGTTCATTTTTGTTGCCTCTTCTCTCAATCTTGTTTGTTTTCTCTGAATATGGATGTGGGTGCCTCGTTAATCGAAGTAACAGCAATTATTGGCTATTTGGCTGCGTTCAAAATTGACTAACTTGGTCATGGCCCATTGTAAATTTGTATTATGTACGTGTGAGCAGGGGCCAAGGAGGATTATATCTTTTATTTTGAATAAATTGTCATTATTCTGGTAAAAGGAAATGACCATTATCTAATGATATTAAAGCAAACAGCCAAACATATATGTTGGCGTTGAAAAAATAAACAATATAGTATGTCTTTTTTTGGCAGCCTAACTTGACAAACTTATCCTCTAGAATTTAGATAGTGCATGAAGGTAACTTTTTCTTTGTCTTGAAATGCTTGTTATTTGTCTTCAAAGGCTAGTTAGTAGTTACTCCCTCCGTCCCTAAATAGAATTCTCAGTTCTTTTGGGCACAAAAATTAATGAGAAATCATAAGTAAGACCTTAGTTGTTTTTTTTTTTTTGAAGACACGACCTTAGTTGAATTAATTGACAATTAAAAATTAAAATTGGTACACTATTCATGAATTGTTTATTGAGGAGATAGAATGTGGGAAAGTGGGTAATATAATAAAGTGAAAGCTAAATAATATTTTAATTAGTGGACCCATATCAAATAAGGAAATGAAAAATCTATTTAGGACAGACATAAATGGAAAAATGGGAACTCTATTTAGGGATGGAGGGAGTATATCTCTTTAAATGGCACTTTTTCCGATCCGTCTCATATTAGTTCGAGAAATATTATGACACGTAGTTTTATAAGATCGGTTGATTATCAATTGTTATTTAAGTAAAAAGATAGATTGATAGAAAATAATAGGGTATTTTTTTCGTAAAGACATTGTCAAAGTGGTTTAGATTGATATATATGGGAGCATTCTCTAAGGTGAGTGTGTTCTTTACATCTTAAGAAAATAAGTTTCAGGTTTAATAAGTTTATATTAGTTTCAATAAGTTTTAATAAATTCTAACACTATATAACATAAATTCTAATAATATAAGTTCAGGTAAGCTTCATTAAGTTTCACTAAGTTAAATTGTAATAATTTTAGTTAAGTTTAGATAAAGTGAAGAGAATACATCCAAAAATGAGATCGGCAAAATGAACCAAGATTTTCTCTTTGATAGTTGTTTTGCCTCCATTATCTACTATTAAGTGCTAATGCATGTGCTCTTGCTAACCTAATTTTTTCATATCATTTTCACCTCATCCATCGATCTAAGTTATCTTCGGCTTCCTCGACTTCTCCTTGACAATTAATTCCCAATATAATCGTGTTCAAACTATTATATGACATACAAAAATGTAAAGTGTACGAGTTACGTTGAACTGAAACTAGCGAGTAATTGTTTATAATCACTAATTCAACTCAACTCTTTGATAGATTGAGCCATAGAGATGCAATGAGAGTACAAACAATTGTCCAACTAGTATAAGAGTTTTTGATTGATTTTGTGTCCTAATAAAACATGCATGCTTCTATAAAAATTTACTTTAACCATTAATATTTCTATGATATGATGTATAAATAAAAGTTATAGAAATTATACGATTAGATTTATCTTAGACAATTTTTTTACATAATATTAATTTCTTATAATATTTATCAATTGGTATTAGTAATAACAATAAAACTTCGACCTCGAACATATATATAATTATATTGTACCTGTACTTTGTAATTCATCCAACACTTGCACTTTTATAGTCAAATTTTATGAATTTTGACCACGAATTCTCGCCATTATATAATTAAAAGATAGGCATGTGGGATCTTATAAGATTCATCTCAATTTGTAGTTTTTATTATCAAAATCTTCTTACACTCAATATACTCTCTTGAAGTCGAGGGTTATATTGATGAATAATTCATATTATAATTTACTATGTAGAAAATTTAAAAGGAACTAGAAGATCATTTCCTGAGCACAATCCACTGCCTTTAACTCTTTTTCCCATATTTCTCAGTGTTTAATTTGATTTAAGACTTCAAATTCATATTAATAAATGATCCGGGGCATCACCCGAACCAACAACTAGTTCAAGTCCTACAAATTATACAAAATTCTTCGCTTTCAAACTTTCAACAGTGTCCCTAAGGCTTACTTCAAAAGGAGTATACTCAATACCCAAACTTTTAGCTTTAGATTTTGAAACTTGGTAACATATTTTTGGTAGAGGCCCAACATCCACACACCTGAAAAATAAAATTCCAAAAAAATAAAATTCCAAATTATAGATATTTCATATGATGTAGGGTAATTTCATTAAATAAATAATTAATTATTAATTATATATCGAGATAGAACTCACTTATTAGGAAGCTTGAAAGACGGATAAATCTCATGCAATATCTTCAAAATATCAGAAAAATGTAACACCCTTTCAGCTAAAATATATCGTCCGGTGGCTGAAGTAATCTCAAATGCACGTATATGAGCTTCCACTACATCTTTAACATGTACCCATGGACAAACTAAGTCTGGATAAGATTCAGACCCTGTTAATGACGAAAAATTGGCATTAACATGAATTGCAAGACAATATAACATGTACACATGCATAATATTCAAATTATATTACCACTTACCGTTCCCTTTACCAAAAAAAATCACTCCAATTGGACGTAATCAAGACAGGATTATAAAAGTATCGTGAAATTTAGAGTATTGACGTTTTTTGTAAGAGGATTAAATGATATTTCAAGCGTAAATAGGTTTAAACATAAGATAAAATTAGGACTGATTAAATTTAGTAAGTTCAAATCAGATAAGTTTAGATGAAGTGAACGCAACCTCAGTCACAAAAAGAATATTATGTACACACCATTAATCAAGTTCAATATCGAAGCTACACTGTCATTAACAGTTGGCTGCAACATCGGGCCTATGACCATAGAAGGGCCGATTGACACCATGTCGATATCGTTCTCTTTGGCAAATTTCCAGGCAGCTTCTTCACTAATACTTTAGAGAGAGCATAAGACATCCGTAAAAGTGTAACAATCTTTTAAAAACGCAGGTATAGTATATAGCATAAGCCCAATCAAGACATTTACGACATTTTCTTAATTCTGTTCAAATTGTGTAACAATCTTTCAGAAACGGATTTATAGTATATATAGCACAAGCCCAATCAAGACATTAAAGGCATTTTCTTAATTATGTCCAAATTTGATGATACCAAAACATAATTGTGTTGAATATATGGAGATGGTTCCTTAGAGCATATTGTTAGTACTAGAACAACTGTATAAAGAGACAAATCCAACAAGATCTTACACAATGATATTTTTTCTTTAACAGTTAAATAAAAAGAATAAAACACACTCAAATCTTGTGAAGCTATGTTTTGACACCAAGTAATATTACTAGTTTAAATTATACTTGGTACTATCATAGAGATTGTATAATCTAGATTGAACATTTATCATAATCAAGGCAATCAAAGCTTTGAATAAGAAATCAACACTTACCTTCCTAAGGACATGGGAGGCCTAGGCATATGAAATCAACTTGCTCTAAACAGAGCTTCAATGGCTAAGTTGGGCTGGAAGATGTGCCACGGGGGGAATAGCTTGGCTAAGGAGTGTATATTCTCTAAATACGTCCACAACAACCAGGTCACAAGCTTCAAATATGGCTCCCCAGTTTGGAAGGGGATAGGGAAGGGTTGGGATCTCCTAGCCCGAAATAGTACTTGGAACCTAGGAAAAGGAGATTCCATTAACTTTTGGGGGGATGATTGGGTTGGGATTGGCCCCCTGCGAAATCTGATCGAAGGTCCACTTAGGAGTGAGGAAGAAAACCTTAGGGTCTCAGATATTCTTCAAGATAATGATTGGGATTTTCACAAACTTTCTTTCACCCTTCCCTCATAAATCATGGAGAGAATCCGAGCTGTCCCGCGCAACTCTGCAGGCCAGGACCACCCCATTTCGAAATTTGTAAATATAAATGGGTTTTCGTTAGGACTTGCTTATAAGGAGAGTCTTTGGGATATAATAGGGAGAAATCATCAAGTGCAAACTGATATATTGAAAGTTTGGAAAGCCCATGCCCCACCAAGAGTTAAGTTTTTTCTTTGGCTAGTATGGAGGGACCGCATCCCTCACAAGGGCCTTCTCTACTCGAGGAAAATTATCCCCTCCCCAATGTGCCCAATCTGTGACCATGCTTATGAGGATAGTCTTCATGTTTTGAGGGACTGCACAATCTCCACACAAGTGTGGGCTGCCATGAACCCCCCTAGCAACCTTCACCATGGAAACCGAACAACGTGGCTAGCCCAGAATCTAGAGGACACAAGTGAGGTGAGAGGGTTAACTTGGAAGAACATCTTTCCAGGGTTATGTTTCCAAATTTGGAAAGCGCGTAACCTGCTAGTGTTTGAGGGCACCCCTTCGAATGCTAACTCCATAATTGAAAAAGCAATGCACCTAATTAGAGAGTTTGGAAAACTCACCGCTCCTCCACTAATCGAACAATGTCTTCCCCTTGAAATCGTGTGGATGCCACACCCCCTAGTACCCCGAAACATAAACCCCACCTTCATGATCCATACCGATGCCTCGTTTTGCAATACCCATGACCCGGTAGGCTTGGGAGGGATTATTCGAGATAATAAGGGATTGTGGACTAAGGGCTTTTGTAAACAAACTTTTGCAACGTCTCCTTTAAATGCTTGAGCTACTTAGCATTAAAGAAGGACTCCAAATGGCTTTAAATGAAAATATAAGTGACTGTATTTTATGTTCAGATAACATTCAGGCCACTCGTCTACTCAATGAGGATCCCACAGATCTTACCTTGTATACAAATATTGTTGTCTTATGCAGGGAGCTATGCAAGGCGTTCCACTCACTTAGGATCATTCACATCCCTCGAAGGAAGAACCAACTTGCGGACAAGCTTGCAAAGGAAGCAAGAAGACTAGATGAGAGCATGAATGTAGTTACAAATTTCCTTGTTCCTCCTATTTTCTGCACTAATGCGTACATCTCGGATTGTAATAACTATAACACTATGTTTGACTTTATGTAATTCTCGCCTTTTTCACCAAAAAAAAAAAAAAAAAAAGCTTTGAATAAGAAACATGATGAATGAAAATTTCAATTTTGTTGGAAACCCCATTGTTAATTTATATTAAAATGACACAATAATGTGCACATAGAAGATTTTTTTTTTTTTTTTTTTTTGGTGCGAATGAGCCACAAGGGCGGGGATGAGAATCGATCTCGGGATCACTCGAAACCTAGGGAAATCTCTAACCAACCGAGCTATCCCTCACTCTCACATAAAAGAGATAGACATACCATATTTGAGCCCTTGCAACATTCCGGATCAGAAAACCAAGTTTCATCAACCACCACGTCAGGAGCTAAGGATCTACCAGCGAATATAGATGTAGCGGTAGACGAAGTTAAAATCACCCGTCTTACGGTCGGAAACTTCTTACAAGACACAAGAACATTGAGTGTTCCTTTAACTGCAGGATCTAGTAAATCAGCCTGAATCATATAATATGAAATAAATTATAGCTAGATTACATAAAATGATCAATATATTGAAACACGATACAAGGTTACGAGCACAAGGGAAGCACGATATATGCCAATTTATTACAGTGCTGTGCATGCTAGGTCGTACTATGAATACAAAATCTCTCGTAGACATGATCAATTAAATAACCAACATAAAAAATTGGTTTTTTTTGTCAAAAACTACCTATTAATTACAACTTTTTGAAAACAACTACCTAATAAGTCTAATTTTTAAAACAACTACTTTTTATCATTTTTTTTGTTAGCACTACCAATACACGGTAGTACTAACGTTTACTGTGTATTGGTAGTGCTAACAAAAAAAAACATGATAAAAGGTAGTTGTTTTCAAAAAGTTGCAATTAATAGTTAGTTTTTGACAAAAAATCCATAAATTTATATCTTACACATTTCTTAGCAATAAAAATGAGAACTTTAAAAATTGAGAGAATTGTCAAGTGGGGCCCACCAAACGGAATTATTAACGTTTACCGTGTATTGGTAGTGCTAACAAAAAAAAATGATAAAAGGTAGTTGTTTTAAAAATTAGACTTATTAGGTAGTTGTTTTCAAGAAGTTGCAATTAATCCTAAAAAAATATCTAGCCAGGAGCACATGGGTAAGGTACAAGTTATGCTTTATAATGAAAGACAATTCTAAATCTGCTTTGTCTACGAACAAGGGAGCTATAAGTAGTGCAACTACGAATCTCATGGAGAGTTCGATCGAACACAATAATATCACTAATTAATGTCTGTAGACTGTAATCAAAGAAAAAATTATGGAGAAACTTGAACCTGAGGATCTTTCGCGTTGAAATTAACAGGAGAAGCAGTGTGAAAAACACCTTCACATCCAGCAACAGCTGAATCAAAGGAGCCTTCCTCCATTAAATCTGCTTTATATAGGTGAAGTCTTTCCTTTGCACCCTTTAGTCCCACCAAATGCTCTGTCTTCCTAGAATCATCTGCAGCAGTTCAAAATGATTAGGCTATAACCAAATTCTTTAAATACCCTATTATTTAATAAAGGATTTTTTAACTAGAATAATACAAACTTTGGCCGGTTCTCTTATAATAATACAACCTTTGGATTATTTTTTAATAATACAAACTTTACAGCAAAATTCCTAGAGTAAGACAAGATGACTTGCAACTTGAATAACAAGTAAAAAAAAATCAACTTTATTCTTTCTCCCTCCTCCCCCCCCCCTACCCGAACCACCCCGAGACCCTCACCCAACGCCCCCTACCCGAACCAGCGTACCCCCCCCCCACACTTGAACCACCGCTACCCCCACAACACCCCCTTGCTGTTGCCTCCCGCGAATTCTCACCAACGGAACCCCACTCCTCTTTCTCTCTCCTTCTCCTAATCTCCGCCCCCAACACCCCGAAACCTTGTACCGATGTCGACGAGATCAACCGGAGGGTCGAGACTTTGGCGAGAGAAAAATCGCAATCGGAGGCAAAACGCAATCGGACGTCGACGAGATCAATCGCACCGAACGATGGCGAGGTGTTGAATCGCGAAAATCATGAGTCAAGGTGGTTTCGTGGTGGCCTGGTGGGGAGAGGGCTGGGCATGTGGTTTCGTGGTGGGGGAGGGGCCGGGCATGTGGTTTCGTGGTTGTCGGTTGTGAAAAATTGGAGGGGGTGGTTTTCGAGGGTGAGGTGGCCGGGTTGGGTGGTTTTCGGGGTGAAGGGTTGGAGGGTGGTGGATTCGGGGGGTGGGGTGGCTGCGTTCGGTGGTTTTCGACGGTGAAAAATTGGAGGGGCGGGTTTTCGGCGGTGGGGTGGTTGGGTTGGGTGGTTTTCGGGGGTGAAGGGTTGGAGGGTGGTGGTTTTCGGGGGTGAAGGGTTGGAGGGTGGTGGTTTTCGGGGTGGGGTGGGTGGGTTTGGTGGTTTTCGGCGGGGAAAATTTGGAGGGGGGTGGTTTTCGGCGGTGGGGTGGCTGGGTTGGGTGGGTTTCGGGGTGAAGGCTTGGAGGGTGGTGTTTTTCGGGGGTGAAGGGTTGGAGGGTGGTGGTTTTCGGGGGTGGGGTGGGTGGGTTTGGTGGTTTTCGGCGGGGAAAATTTGGAGGGGGGTGGTTTTCGGCGGTGGGGTGGCTGGGTTGGGTGGTTTTCGGGGTGAAGGCTTGGAGGGTGGTGTTTTTCTGGGGTGAAGGGTTGGAGGGTGGTGGTTTTCGGGGGTGGGGTGGGTGGGTTTGGTGGTTTTCGGCGGTGAAAAATTGGAGGGGGTGGTTTTCGGCGGTGCGGTGGCTGGGTTGGGTGGTTTTCGGGGTGAAGGCTTGGAGGGTGGTGTTTTAACAGTGTTGGCAGTGAAAGGAAGGAGGAAGAAAGGAACAAGAAAAAAAGGAAATTTTTTTCAACCAATGAAATGGCGACACGTGTCCCATTTAACCTGTTTATCAGGTTGCAACCGGTTTTGTCTCACTCTAGGAATTTTGGTGTAAAGTTTGTATTATTCAAAAATAATCCAAAGATTGTATTATTCTGAGAAAACCGGCCAAAGTTTGTATTATTCTAGTTAAAAAATCCTTTAATAAATTGGGTTAAATGAGCAATAACTCTTTAGATTTTATTGGTGTTCCTATATTTTGTGGGGACTATGCACTTGAATATGAACATACTTAGATCATATGAATAAGACAATTTGTTCATAAGTTACAAAGCCCAGTACTATACATCAGGGTCACTGTACACACTCAAGACTATTTTTTTTTACGCATCCGTTATCTTTTGCTTATTTGGAGCTCTACAAATGAGAAATGAGTAAATTAAAGAATTATTCTTGGTGTACGGTACACCCTGACTCGGCTATATCAAGTACTTCCTCTGTTTCTTTTTACTTGCAACCGTTTGATTTTCACGCTTGCCAATACTTCAACCCTTAATATCTCTAAGTAATGATAATTAAAAATTATAAAAAGTAGATTTTCGAAAAATATACATTGAGACAAATCTAATAAGATCCCACATAAATATGTTTTTCTTTCACAATAAATCACCAAAGATAAACTAAGTAGAGTTTGTGAATAATGCAAAAGTCAAACCGTTGCAAGTAAAAAGAAACCGAGGAAGTATAAATTGCACATGATATAAGCTAAAAGTATAATTTAAAGAACTAAGTAAGTGTTGGCCCAGTGGTGATGGGGACTGGCTTTGGTAGGACGGACTAGTGTTCGAATCCCCGCAACACCCTTGGGAGAGGAATGGAACCTAACTACCCCGAACTTGACCTCGATCCGGATGTGGAAAGGTGAGCCGAACCTGCAAAGACCAAAAAAAAAAAAAGTATAATTTAAAGAAAGAGAATTAAAAAGACAGACTTGGGTCACGAACAGTAGCATTAACAGTATAACCACGTTGAAGCAAGAAGTTGACAAGCCATGAAGCTATGTAACCAGATGCCCCTGTAACACAAACTTTCCTCCCATTTCTTTCTCCAACTTCTTCCATCTTCTTTCTCTCTCTACTTTCTGACGTGCAAATTTGAGTTTTTAAGAGGAGAGAAGAGATATAAAACGTCAAATTGTAGTAATAATCGACCATATCCACAAGATTGTGGTCCTAGGGGTGGCTACTTTGGCCATTTGGCCTTTGCGAAAGGCCCGACAGTCAATCAGTCAAACACAACCATCGATTAGGAATTTTTTTTAAAAACTATTTTTTTTGTAACAAACTTTTTTTAAAAAAACTACCTTTTAATTTTTTTCGTAAAACTATCTTTTTTAACAAAACTAGCTTTATACCCGTGCAACAATGCACGAGAAGTTTTATGTAGATATCGTTTGTAGAGCTGTTAAACATGTCTTGTTGTGTCAAATTCGTGTCGGGTCCATCGGTAAATGGATTGAACATCCACAACATTAACCCGACCCGTTTATTAATTGGGTCGATAACACTCAACCCTAACCCGACACATTTATTAAACGGGTTACCGGACCCATTTATCAAACGCACATATATACGTAAACTAAACAAATGTACATCATATATTCATATATTTCTCAAATACTGTCTTATATATTTATATCTTTCCTAAATAAATCAAATCGAACAACCGAAAAATAAATCTTATATATTTATGAAAAATATTTATATTATTTGAAGCCCAACTAATAATATTCATGGTACAATAGTAGTTAAACGGGTTGTCGTGTCGGATTCGAGTTAAAATGTTCAACTCTAACCCACCCCGTTTAATAAACGGGTCGGGTCGGGTCAACCCGCTTAATTAAAAAAATTTAACCCCTTTTGCTACTACTATTCTATCAGATCGAATGCCTTTTTAACCAAAATGATTGATTTAGTACTTTAATATAATTATACATGTATTACAATAATTACCAATAAATGTGATAGTTAGGACTGAGAAAGATTTTGCACAATATACTGTAAACTTGAATAATGTAATGTAGTCCTTATTCTTTTCAACTTATTCTTTTTCTTATCTGAACTTAACTCAACTAATATGAAATTATTTGGTCTTGTAATACCTTATCTGAATTTATGTGACTGAGAAAGATTTTGCACAATATACTATAAACTTGAATAATGTAATTAAACATGAATGTTAAGTTGAGTGGTAAAATGCCTATTAATATCCTCAATTTTTCATAGTTGTTTACTTGTTTCATAAAAAAATAAGCTGTAATTTGATTAATTATAGATTGCTACACTTTTGTTTTGCATGTCGTCGGCATATTGCAATTTCAGCAAATCATCAATGTATATTGTGGTAAAATGCTAAGTTGAATCATTTTTTATTTTACAAAATGTATGATTGCTTGATTTGTTCCTAAATTATAGGGGAATTATATGACTAATTTTAAATTATTGATTTAATTCGACATTATGACTGATTTAAATAGATCTTAAATTGATTGTTTGACAAACTAATACTATGATTGATTTCAATTAACAACACATGTTCCTAGAATTTAACCGTCGATTTAAGATGATCTAAGGGAAGGTATTTTAAGCCATTGATTTAATAGGATTATTTGCTTGAATTTAGGAACGTTATAGTACTATTTCCTAATATAAATGATTTTAACTAATTTAATGATTTCTTGCCTAGATCGAAATTTCATGGCACACGTATGGGAATGATGTGCAAGCGACACATATGCTTGAGTTATGCAACAATCTACACGTGGCAATTGGATTTTACATTTTCAATGGAGAACGCCATTTGGCGAATTGATTGTGAGAGTGACACGTAGGCAAATTGTACTTAACTTTATATAGATATATAGATATAGATCCTTTCAAAAAACTACCACGGGACAGTTTTAGTTAAATTTGACCATTAAAACTAGGTTTGACAATCACGTGTTATTCACGTTAGCACGTTACCAAACTCAAATAGATTGTAATTGGGCTATGATGAGGTCATGGGTCATTTGGGAGGGAGGAAAGTTATGCTCTAATGAGGTCGGGGGTCATTTGGGAGGAAAGAAAACTTCTTGTAATGTGTTCAAATGAGTAGCACGTGATGGTCGAACTGAACTAAACCGTTAAGTGGCAGTGTTTTGAAAGGATTTTATTACAAAAGGTGGTTTTTTTAAAAAAATTTGTTATAAAAGGTAGTTTTTTTAAAAAAATTCCTAAAGATGATGACACTATCAAAATACTTTTTAATAAAATTAGTGTTAACAGCTTCACACTCCAACCCATATATTATAATTAGTAGCCTTATTAAATAATCCTTTTAATCTTAGAAGTAGGCTATGGTCGTACACTAACATACTACTAGCTTTCTAAGCACGCGATGCGTGCGATGACAATATTTTCATTGTTATACTTCGTAATGTCGAGTAGCTAGCTTTACATGCGCGCAATACATGCAGTGATAACTCATTATAATAGTTTAAGTTGACAGTTTTTTCAATAAATGCTCTATTTTGTTCAACTTATTAGAAGTTATTTTCAGCAAAAATGAGTTTACATTAGTTCTTGACTAGACTTTATTATCCTTTATGTAATTGACTTACACAAATTAAAATTATATAAACCCATTAAAATGATCATTTCTTTACATGACTATAATGTTGTGGAAGTATATTGCTGATTTTTTATTTTACCAATCTTTCCTTTTGATGGAAGATTTTGATATTCTTAAATGAACTTGTTATCTTTGTTTTTTTTTGTAAACTTTTTTAGTCTTTTCTTTTCTTTAATCTAAAATTTTAAGTTATTCTAATTGTAGTTTTTAAAAATGGCAAATATTGGGATTGATTGATTACCCATTATTATTTTAAAAACTTAAACAGAATTGATGTAATTAAAAAAGTAAGGGTGATATAGTTATTTAATATGGGAACACCATGCCTCCCCCTTTCACTTATATAATAGAGGTTTTAGTTGCTTTTTTTTGGTCATGAGTCATCTTTGATAGATAATATACACAGAATATTCCTTTCTTAAGTTTATGATATATTTTCATAAAATAAAGTTTCTCTCTACATTGTGAGTTTCTAAATGATGTGGTAGTTACCTTTGCAAAGTTAATTCATTTTACTTTTTAAGAATAGAGAGAGATTAAGCATTAAAATGTTGATAGTTAACTCTAGCCACAAGTTTGTCGTCCAGGGGCCAGGGCTGTGGCTACCCAACACATAGATATTGTTGGGTGGGTAGAGCACAAGATTTGTCCATAGTATGTTGCACTATGTGGTGAGACAATCATAATCCCACGATTATAACTTTATGTAAAGTTTATCACATCACATTGCTAAGCACTAATCTCAAACTTTTGACATTAAAGTGGGACAAGTTTAAAGAACAATATCTGAACTTGCAGAAACCAATGTAGTACACAGGCAAAATCACTCCCACAAGTAAAGTCAAACTATTTAGTTACAAATATTACTCAAAGCCTCTTATTTAGCTAGTTAATATTGATCTTCAAGTGAGACTCATAACTCAAAAGCTCACAAACCCCTTCTCCTTCAAGCTTTCAACAGTCTCCTTCAAGCTTGTTTTAAGAGGAATATAGTCGATGCCCAAACTTTGAGTTTTCTCTTTCGAGACCTGGTAGAGTGGTAGCAAAGGCTTGTCATCCGCACACCTGATAAAAATTGGAAGCCGCGAAGATTAGAACATAGAAACGGCTAGATTTCAACAGATAAAAGTAGGGCACCTAAAAGAAGCAAATAATGAGGATGGAAACAACTTACTTCTCAGGGAGTGGGGCGTTAGGGTAGAGCTCTTTCAAAATCTTCACAACATCTGCATAATGGGCAATGCTTTCAACTAAACAATACCTTCCTTTAGCTGAAGGGACCTCGAATGCCAAGATATGTGCCATGGCAACATCTTTAACATGGACCCAGCCCAAAGCGACGTTACCATAACTTTCTGATCCTGCATAAATGGGATAGAGAACAAAGCATAACAATCAGAATACATGTTACTTTTGGTGTAGTTTGAATAATTCAGCTAGCCTTGCTTCTCGCATGATGCATACCGTTCAACAATTTTGCTATTGCAGCTGCACTTGTGTTTAGTGTTGGCTGTAACAATGGTCCTATAACCATAGCTGGATTTATAGTCACCATGTCAATACCTTTCTCTTTCACAAACTTCCATGCAGCCTCTTCGGCCAATGTTTTAGAAAGAACATACCACATCTGTACAGACTCAGAATATTCGTAAATTCGAAGATGAACAAGTTGTTAAAATAACAAGAACATACTGTCACATGTTATTGTTTTAAGCCAATAATCACAAAAAGAAACTTCCAACCTCCTGTAGAAGCTAAGTTACATCTTCTAAGGTTATCTAAGCAAACTCTATCATAATTTCTCTGACTTGGATTCAGATGGGATCATCAATTTACTTGGCCAAATATGAGATTAAAGAAAATAATCAGCTGCTGACAACATACTCCAACTATGAGAGAGTAATCATCGTCAAACAATTAACAGATTGGAAGAGGTATTAATCAGATTATGAACAATTACATCTCCGAATTAATAAACGGATCTTATCTTCTACTAAGAAGATAGAAGTAGATTTTTTTAGTATTACTAAAGACCTAAAACATCAGAGAAAGATTTTAATTAGTTGATGAACAGATCAGATTATGAGCAATACATCTCTGCATTAATAAACAGATCTTATCAGACCAAGCAAATGGGTTTTTTTTGTTTTGTACTGGCTATGGAAAGGAGCACTATTGGTATTACTCCCTCGGTCCATCCGAATTTTTATTCATTACCCGATTTACTTTTTATTCATTGCCCGATTTACTTTTCTGCAGTGACCATTAATATCTTTTACATTTAGTTTAAAAAAAAATCTTGACTTTTTGAAAATATACGCCATCATGAATCTAACAAGACACAAAAGTTTGTGAATTTACTCATGTTTTAGTTGTTTAGTTTTGGGAGAGAGTCAAGCCTCTCGAATGCTTCTATCTTAAAATTCTGCTTTTGCAATTTATCAGTCAAAAGCTTCATCTTCTTCCTTTAATCTCCATCTTTGAGTTTCCAAATCATCATCGTAAACCTACTTCTTCAATAAACCCTTCTCCAATATCACTTGAAGCAGTTAAGAAAGTAGAGAGCTAACTTGACTACATGTCCAAGTAATAACGCACCTCTGATTCCCTAGCACGATTTGGATCTGTAAACCAACTTTCATCAACCACCACCTCAGGAGTTTTAGGTTTTCCATTGTATGCAACTGCTGCCATTGAAGATGTAAGTACCACTCTTTTGATTGATGGGACTTTTGCACAGGCACTGAGAACATTAAGAGTTCCCTTCACAGCAGGATCAAGCAACTCAGCCTGATAAAGAAAACAGGTTAAGAAGGAAAATTATCAGCTATAAACCAAAGAAACACAAACACCACTGCTTAACATCATAAACATCTGAATAGAAGTTGATGCCTGTTCTGCAACATTGTTCCATTTTACCAAACTGGAATCAGACTGGAAGAGTTGGCTTGTACTAACTAGGTTTACAATATAATAGATAATTTACAGATTCAGCATCGACAAAGCCACAAGGTAGACAATTACATACATGGCTCACCACAGCAATGATACCCATACCATCTGTACAGGACAGCTAAACAAAAACACTAGTTGGACTCATCTTGTAGTTGCTAATTGCTATTTCATGTACCCCTCCCTACAACAATGACCACCACATATGCCATTATTTGCAGGGTTCAGGTATGTCCAAATCCAAATGAGCAGGCTTACAAAGAACTAGTCTAAACAGGTATAATCCCTAGTATTTAGTAGAATACAAAACAGAAGAAACAGTGAAATGCAAGGAAAACTTCAACCTGTGGGTCTTTAACATCATGATAAAAGGGGGAAGCAGTGTGGAAAACACCTTCACACCCCTCCACAGCGTCATCAAAAGATCCCTCCGCCAAGAGGTTTGCAGGAACCAAATGAAGACGGTCCTCCGCTCCATCTAGAGAGCGCAAGTGCTCTACTTTCTTCGGATCATCTGCAACAATTAACTTCTTCATGAAAGAGCTATACATATTCAGTCATAGAAACCAACTAAAGGCTGTAATATAGAGTTAATAACTTAATATACATATAGAGAATGAAGAATAGACTTGCATCTTTTATATCAAACAGTGAAAGATAACTCTCAACAAATCTGCAATACTTGTGAGTTGTAACCATGTAATATGCATAGTATACCTCCATAAAACTAATGGCATTTCACTCCTCCATCTGTTATTAATTAATATACAGATCATTAGACTCAATCTCTGAACCTCATTCTCCACCATCCAGTACCTCCCACCACAACTAATTCTAACTCACACAAAGGTCAGGTACTTCGAACAATTCATGGGCTACATAGATGATTTAATATCCCTATGCATGTAGCAAAAGACTGGAGGAGAAACAGAAAGAAAAATAGAACAAGTAATGCCAGGAGAAAGAATGACGAAGAGGACCACATCATCCAAGGTAAAACAGAGCACATTGACCTACGCTGTTAATGGCTACCACCACATGTATATTCACTTCCCAAAAGTGAACACTTTCAATACTTACATCCACGAACAATCAATGGTTTGCAGACACTTCTATAGCACTTCCTGCACATTGACACCATAAGCGTTCACATACTATTTCCCAGTGCCACGAACCCAATTAATCACAAGTAAATAGGAGTATATTTCTTTTCAAAATCCTGTTAAGCTACTAGAGTGCAGTTGAAATACTAATCATCCTACAAAGTGAAGGTCAACAAGGTTCACTAGAAGAGTCAGAAAAGAGAACAGAATCAACAAAAAGTTACATAAAGGGATAATTTGAAGAAGGTGGCGGAAGGATAAGAACAGTAAGAGGCCGCGACTCAGTGGAAGTACATTTGGCCGTTTGAAAATGGCCATTGAGAGACTGACGGGCTACCGCCTAAGGAAGCAATGCCGCATGCGTAGGAGGAAGCGGTTGGGAATGGTCATTGGGAGAGTGGAGGACTGATACACCTATCTCTGTCCACTCTTAGGGGTGTCTGCATAAATAGAGGTATACAGAGGTGCATTTTAGGAATGCCATAACTAAATAGGAAGTATTTGGAAAGTAAAACAACTGAGGGTGGACCTTTAGAGATGGATTAATCCTTCCTCTAGGAGATTAGCGGTGGTGAGTTGGTGACATTTTGGGTAGCAATAGAAAGGAATTGTTGATGGTACATCAATCCACAGGAGCATGGACTGTGGATTGTCAAAAAAGGACTTTGAACTGAAGTCCTTCAACCAATGTCGAAAAAGATGGAAAATCATAAATCCCACTAACCCGGTCCGTTTAAGTTCAGTTTTCAAGTTGTTCTTCAAAAACATCAAACATCACATAAGACTAAAAGCACGTTTGGTTCATTATTTTTGGGCTTCCAAGGTACATAATCAATTACCAATTCTCTTTTTTCTTGTTTGGTTCAAATTCTCATCAATCCATTACAATTACTTTGGTAACGGACTCCCTGAATTTGTTACCTTTCCCTCCCCTCAACTAACAAAAACCATTACTTTGTTGTAATGGTAACCATTCTCTTTCCATTCCATGATTTGAACCAAACACCCAATAAAAGTAGTCATTTTTGTTCCCATTCCCCTCCTCTATTTGTTTTTATTCCCTTTCCATTCCATATCTTGAACCAAACTAACCCCTAAAGATCACTGTGCAAAACACAAATCGACTGAATCGGATTAACCTCGAGTCAATCAGGTTCATGTCTATAATCTATCAATAGTTTGCTTCAAGGTTTGGTCAAAAATCGGCATCTCTATACAAGCCAAAATGAGTATATACGAACCATCTCAACTCTCAAAAACCCAAAGAAGTTAAAAATAATACTCTAATTACAGAAAAAATCCATAGAGCAACTTACCCAAAATTACAGGGTAGAACAATAACAAATACTAGACATTTTATTCACATTACCTAAATTAACAAAACAACATGGAACAAAGTCACAATCAGAAAACCCCAAATAGCAAAAACATGAATTTATCCCGCAATTCAGAGATACATATATACCTCAATCAAATCACTATCTATAAATAGTAAACAAACTATATAATATATATTTCCTCCGTATGTATCTATATAAGTAACTCCCTTCTGTTAAAAAATTTGGGCTCGAACATATAAAAGAGAGAAGTGTGTCACTTATTAAGATACGGAGGTTATTCGAGAGCGAGCGAAAAAAGAGGAGAAAGAAACATACTGGGATCACGAACAGTAGCTTTGACAGTGTAACCACGCTGAAGAAGGAGCTTGACGAGCCATGAAGCGATGAAACCGGATGCTCCGGTAACACACACTGTCTTCCCTGTTCCGATCATTTTCTCTCTCCTCACACTTAGACTGGGCTGCTACTCGTTGTTACTATGTACTTATGTTATGTTGTTACACCTAGGGGTGTTCGCGGTTTGGGTTGGTGTGGTTTGGGATGTAACCCAACCCAAACCGCAAATATACGGTTTGACATTTTCCCAACCCAAACCGCACTACACTTTTGCCTAAACCAACCCAAACCAAATCGCGCAAAACGGTTTGGTGCGGTTTGGTTTGCGATTTAACCATTTTTTCCTCCGCGACATTAATTTTGTAATCTAAGAGTAAAAAAAAATTGTTAATAAATATAAAGAGTCCAAATAAATATGAAGTTGACTTCATAATTAAACATAAATAATAATTTATCAAAATTGTCCAAGTTTTTTACCTCAAACTTCTTTTTTCAATTGTATACTTGCATGCTACCTTGTCAAGTGTATTTAAAAAAATCAAAATAGATAAAAATATATATATTTTTTAAATCATATAAAATTGCGGTTTGCGGTGCGGTTTCGGTTTAAAATAAAACCCAACCCAAACCGCAAACCGCTGATTGCTTAAATTCATAACCCAAACCGCATTTTTGAAACCGCAAACCAACCCAAACCGCGAAAAAACGGTTTGGGTTGCGGTTTGGTGCGGTCCAGACCGCACTCTGAACAGCCCTAGTTACACCTGATTGTATAAATAATGGTGTTGGATTGTGGTCAAATGGATTCTTTTAGAATAATTAAGTTGTCAAAGAGCAGTACATCACTGGTGACGTTTATGTGCCATTACATGGACCAAGAATTTTAACGGTTCAGGCATTTAGCACCACAATTAACCTGGGAGAAGGGCCCGTTCTTTTGAATTAGGAGAAATTAAACTGAATTGAAGTGCGAGAAACCTGAACACGAGATAGTGTATGAACTCAATTGAACTGAAAAATAGTCCAAAAGAACAGGGACAAAGTATTGACAAACGCAAATTGAGAAATGCAAAACGTTTTTATCTTATATGTTTGCTTTTACACTGTCTCTATAATATACTCCGTTCGATTTTTATTAGTTAATTTTAGAGGTGTTCAACATGGATCCTAATCTGCGGGCTTGACCCGGCCTTGAATTTGGCGGCTTTTTTAGCATGCTTATTTGGTATGTGATTCGGGCCCCGAGCCGATTCTTTGGGCAAAAAAGTCGGCCCACGAACAACTTAAATCCGGAAAATTAGGTTAAATTTTGGCTCAGCCCGAGATAGCAGGTTTTAGCGGGGGAATTTTGGTCCGGTCCGGCCCGAGGCTTTGCCCAAACCCCAGCCTGACCCAATGATCACCTCTAGTTTGTCTACTTTTTTTTTTTTTAGATTGTCATTTATTAGTTTACCCATTTTTCTTTATTCTGTTTTTAAATTAGTCCTATCATTTTATATTATTATTTTAAAACTTCCCATAAAAACAAAGAATTGTTGCAACTAAATTAAAATGAATGAAGTATGTTATAAATTACCTTGCTCAGTATCAATAGTAGTGTTTGATAGTCAATTGTAACTGTACATAAATCTTGGTGATTCTATCTCTCAAACTCAAGCCCATAATAGAGACTCAAATACTATACTACTCTACTGGATCAATTTTCCATTATTTTTACCTATTTCATTCTAGTATTCAAATTTACACAAAACTCTTTGAACTTTTACACTATAATTATACCTAAACTCATTCCAAACTCACTCTAACTTCTCAAAAACGAACATGCATGTGATATGCGTTAGTTGCATATTGGTTGAAGCTTTAAAGACTTTGTCTAAGACTTGGGATATAAAGTCACTCGGCTTTGTTCCTCAGTCTGAAAGCACACAAAACGAACCAAGTTCATATCAATTAGAAAACTAGTATTGTACTCATTGTTATCCAAGTAAATTCATCTATGAGTATTATGTATGACTATTACAGCATTTAATTTAACTAGAAAGTTTGTAACCTTCAAGTGACACTCAAAAGAGAATAAGCCTCTTTTCCTTTAGGCATTCAACTGTCTCCTTGAGACTTCTTTTAAGAGGTATAAAATCGATGCCCAAACTTTTAGCTTTCTTCTTGGAAACCCTGTATGATGGCTTCAAAGGATTATCATCAGCACACCTGCAAGAAGTTTGTAGGCTCAGATAATCATCTGACAGACAAACAGCTAACATGACGAACAAGTACTTAGCTTACTTCTCTGGAAGCGCGGCATTAGGATAAAGCTCTCTTAATATCTTCACAATCTCTGAAAAGGGGGTGACGGTTTCAACTACACAATACCTTCCGTTAGCTGAAGGAACCTCAAGTGCCAAAATATGTGCAGTGGCAACATCTTTGACATGGATCCAACCAAAAGTCAGATTTGGATAAGTTTCTGACCCTGCACATTTCAAAGAAGAACAACATTAATTCTCAAAATTGTTAATTTATCTTCGTTGGATCGATTCTTTGGTCTATATAGCTCGAGATAATTTAATGAAAAAGAGTCTGAGATATGATCCATACCACTCAATAAGTTTGCTATTGCAGCTGCACTTGTGTTGAGTGTTGGCTGTAACAACGGTCCAATAACCATTGCTGGATTTATTGTCACCATGTCAATACTCTTCTCTTTCGCAAACTTCCAAGCAGCCTCCTCGGCCAAAGTTTTGGAAAGAACATACCACATCTATATAGTTTCATAAGTTAATGTAAATTTGATAGAAGCCAAATGTAGGAATAACAACTATCATGAGCATACTGCCACGTGATAACTCTTATTCTTGGCATTTTAAGTCGGATTTCATCTGCCTAAGACTGTCCGGCAAAGCCAGTAACATATACGTCATCTAACTTAGCTTCTAATAGACCAAGAAGTTAAGTTGTATGCATGTAAAACTTAGGACTTAATAACAGATGTAGCACCATTAAACGAGCTTGCTACAGCAAAAGACAGGGCAAACAGCTGCGATAAGTTGCTTCCCTTATAGTTCATTTTACCATTTCACTTGAAACGGTGAATAAAGTGAGCAGAAAAAAGTTGAACGGTAAATCACACACCTTGGAGTTCCTACAGAAATCTGGATCAGAAAACCAACTTTCATCAACCAGCACCTCAGGACTAAGAGGTCTACCATTGCGTACAACTGCTGTGATTGAAGATGTCAGAACCACTCTTTTTATAGATGAAAATTTTGCACATGAATTGAGAACGTTAAGTGTTCCCTTGACAGCAGGATCAATTAACTCGGCCTGATATCATGAAAATAATTCAAAAGTTAAGGAAGACTGGAAAGAATGAGGGTAGTTCTCTGCAGCTATTAACCACAGAAACACAGATACCATAAACAAGTACTTTACAAAACATAGTAATTAGTGCCCTATATTCTGCCAACACTATTTCATGAATTTACTGATATACAATGGCATCAAAGATCCAACCCTTACTGATGAACGTTTAGATTTTACACTCAGGAACATGATGCACATCTTAACTTGCTCCTGCTGCATGTTTTTGTTAAAACCCGGCAATATGTTTTTTCATTACGATATATGTTCTCTTCATTACACATCGAAATGGATTGATAAATAAACATGTGACCTGGAGCATGATGCAGATTATGATCCCAAATGAAGGATCTAAATTGTGACAATTCATAAGAGTTTCTAAACATATCTTCATATAAAAGGCCGACAATTTTACCATGTTAAACGAGCAGTTTGACAGAGATGGTTTACAGAGACATCAGAATTAAGGAAAACTTGAACCTGTGGATCTTTAACATCATGATAAAAAGGGGATGCTGTGTGGAAAACCCCTGCACACCCTTCCACAGCAGCGTCAAAAGAACCTTCCTCCAACAAATTTGCGTGCAACAAGTGAAGCCGCTCTTTAGCTCCATCTAGACTACGCAAGTGCTCTACTTTATTTGGATCATCTGCAGTTATACACAACTTTTAAAAAGTCTAATCCTTTTCGAAAGTTCTATACATACAAAGAGAGGCTATGGTTTGCTCATATTGGAACAACAGTCTCAACTAATTATTCGTACTAGTGAACATGTCATATGCAACACAGTTTACCATAAGTTCAATCAGAATTCAGAATGCATCATATGATACTATAACTTTCCTATAAGTGGTTTGCCACAAACATGTCAGGAAACTCGAATAAGGCCTCAACTATTAGATGACAACCTTAATTACAGAGTAGTTTCTCCAGAAAAATGTTTAGTTAGTAACTAATCAAAATAAGCAAAACGAAAACACCTTCTAATTCTCAAAAAGCCTTCGCATTTTTTGCTTGATAGAGCTTGCATAAATCGTCCAAACTCGAAAATAGTGAGTTTTGGTTTGGTTCACTGAGTTAGTTCAAAGTTGATATTTTCTATTAGAGGGCTATGCTCCTAATTTCTAACTATCTATTACAGTCAAGAACTTCGAGTTCCTCGTATACAGACATTCCAAATTATCACTCCCTAAGTTAAGTTCATGTGGTCAAAATAACAAAGCACAATCATCTCCATTTCTAATATCTAAATGGTTATAGTACACCCGAGTATACAGTAGTAGTAGCACCCAAAGTTATGTTTTTGCTCACCTGTCTCAACTCTCAACTCTCATTTCTTGATCATTTGGAGCTCTAAGAAAGAGCAATGAGCAAAGAAATAACCTGAAATGTACGGTACACCCAGGTATATAATATAATTGCATCATTAGACAACGTTACTCCATATACCATAATACACAATAAAATTTATCTAAACTTATTAGAATCACTTATAATTGGCATTGAATATGTAATAATCTTATTCGGACTTATTGGAACTTACTCAAAACCGAACTCATCAACTTTAAATAGATACATAAACAAATATTTCCTCCGTTTCTGAAATAAATGAAACGTTTCTCTTCTGTATGTGAGAGTTTTATGAGGGAAACGTTTCATTCATTTCAGAGTGCGGAAGTATTAATCATCTCTAAGAAATAAAGGAGAGAGAAACAAACTGAGATCACGAACGGTGGCTTTGACAATATAACCCCGTTGAAGAAGAAGCTTCACAAGCCATGAAGCTATATAACCTGATGCCCCTGTCACACACACTACCTTTTTCTTCCCTTCACTCATTTTCTTATTTCTCCTTCTTTCATTTTTGACTTTCTGTTATATAAATATATAAATTCACATAACAAATTATATAATTGCAGATAAATTAATTTAATTAGCGGGAACGAGATTGACGTGCATGTTCAAGCGAGGTACGATGAGCTGTGGTGATGTAAATTGTAATGTCCTACTCAAATCAAGCCCGGGGACCAGTTGCTTTCAAATTTTTATGATGCTCTAAATTCTTTTGAAAATATTATCGTATTACTCGCCTACTCCATTTATTATCAATTGGTTTTAGGATGATATCTTCTTCAACGTGAACATGGGTGACAGTGTGACAAGGTGAGACATAATTGTTCTTCTTATGGATTGAATAATCAAGTAGAAATGTATAGTGGATTCTGCAGAAGATGAAAGGATACAAAATCTTACATAAAGTCGGACTTCCAATAACTTATTGTAGGAGTGCGTAATTTTTCTATATTGACGGGTGACTAGAATTACAACAAGATATTTTAAGACCACCTCACCTAAGACTTGTTGTGACTTGTGAGACATAGGCACATAGCAAATTGGTAATGCTATTACAACATGGTTCCTAAAGAGCATTACATAAATTATACTAAAATTACCTTACAGTAGAACATGTACTTTGGTAGTACTAAAATGAAAAAGGCTCATCCATAAAATTCCATTTAGAGATGAATATGTGACACCACCTTATTGCTCTCAATCTGCTATTTCTGAGACAAATTGATAGAATTCTGGCATGTCACTTAGATTAATAGATATCAACAGACCTTCATCAAGATCAAGTGATGAATATATCTTATAGCTTCATATATTAATACATTTCCAAGGAAATTCGATTATTTACACACAATTAAGCAATCTGAAGTACAATTTCACATGAAGTGCAACTTTCCACGTTCAACCAAACTTAAAAAAAAAAAACATACATAATTACTTTGATCATCGGATTAACAGCACTCGTAAATCTTCAAAAGAAACTCACATGCTGATAAAACCCTTCTCTTTCAAGCTTTCAACTGTCTCCTGCAGACTTGTTTTAAAAGGAATATAGTCGATTCCCAGACTTTGAGCTTTCTCCTTGGATACCTGGTATGATGCTTTTAAAAGATTGTTATCGATGGCACACCTGAAAATATTTGGAACGTCAGAAAATGATCGAAAGATGAACTCACTGTTGAATCGATATTGAAGAAATAAACAACTTACTTTTCTGGGAGTGAGGCATTAGGGTAAAGCTCTTTCAATATCTTCACAATATCTGCATAAGAGGCGACAGTTTCAACTAAACAATACCTTCCTTCAGCTGAAGGAATCTCAAATGACAGGATATGTGCAGTGGCAACATCTTTAACATGAACCCAAGCGAAGGTCATATTTGGATAGGTTTCTGAACCTGCATAAATTGAGGAAAGACAAAGCATAGTGAATTAGTGAAACGTCTTCCTATCGTTAGTCTAAAAGGTTCAGTTGGCCTAGCAAAGAACAACAGCAATTCTTCGTAGTGTAGGTGGCCAGGGAACCGAGTCACCTGGCTCAGGTCCCGCCTTGACCTTGGCACAAACTGGTCCACCTAGTGGCTGGGTCATGTGTCAAGCTTCTAACTCACCAATCTAGTATGACCGGGCACACCCAGACCTAAGACCCAGATATGCTCTTCAATTGTCAACTTTTAAAAATAGTTAAGTTCAGCAAAAATAAGATAAGTTGAGCAAATTTAAGTTCAAGTACGGCAAGAATAAGTTGATGAGAACAGACGCTCTAGTATGTTTAACACAGTCCGACTAGAATTGGCACGTGACCCACTATAGCTAAGGATGCAGTCTAGTATCAATTTACCCAATTCATTCCATCCCTCAGCCTATCTCTTGACCCAGCCCACCTACCTACCCAAGTGGCTGACTTTAGTGTCAAATGGTCTTCATTGGAACAATTCTCGGAGCCTACAAATCAAGAGTATCTAGTGGAAGGAGTCTCAAATGTGAGGCATACCACTGAATAAGCTGGCTATTGTAGCTGCACTTGTGTTGAGTGTTGGCTGCAACAATGGTCCAATAACCATTCCGGGATTTATTGTCACTAAGTCAATACCCTTCTCTTTTGCAAGCTTCCAGGCAGCTTCCTCAGCCAAAGTTTTGGAGAGAACATACCACATCTGTACAGATTCGTAAATACAATGTAAAATTTGTAGAAGACAGAAAATTTGAGATACCAGAACACACAGTATGATGCTGACTCTGATTAAAGACAATTACATATGTATAATCATAAATATCATTATTTCTGTAATCTCATTTCCTGTGTTCCTGAAAGCAGTGAAGCTTACGTCAAGGGCAATCTTGAGTTGTGACTATAGGTTGAACCAAATCACTCACCTTAAATTTCCTACAAAATTCGGGATCAGAAAACCAACTTTCATCCACCACCACTTCAGGACTTAGAGGCCTGCCATTGCATACGACTGCAGCCGTTGAAGATGTCAGAACCACTCTCTTTATAGATGGAACTTTTGCACAGGAGTTGAGAACATTAAGTGTTCCCTTCAATGCAGGAACAAGCAATTCTGCCTGATAAGAGGAATTTGGGGTGAACAAGTAGGGAAGGGAAATAAATTCAGTTATTAGATGACATCTGTAAAATATGAATAACAAACATTATGCCATTACAAGACATATACGACATATACTATATGTGCCACTTCCTAGCTCCATCCATCTAGTAAAGCAAGTAAAAGGAAACAAGAGCACTATATAAAGTTGCAATCTGCCAGTTATCAAACTTATCATGGTTGGTACATATTTGCTTCCCCTCGGCCAATAAATATAAGCACTGCAGATCAACAATGACAGGGTTTGCATAGGGTCGCATATGTAAAAAAAGGGCTAAATGGAGAACACATTTTTTCAGAGAACAGAGAGGAGGAGTCAGTGTGGGGCTCACCCCAAGTGGATTTACCAATATAACCACAATAGTTCTCCAGATAGTCACATATATATTGGCTTATCACTAACCAATCTAGGTGTGCAGAAAGCTCTAATTGTTAACAAGTAGCATAGTACTAAATAGAATATTATGTGAAAATTGAAAAGCCAATCGGTTTGTACGCATGTATATATCAAGCAAAATGCAAGAAAAGGAACACCCGTAAAGTAAAATTTCAAACCTCTGGGTCTTTAGTATCATTAAAGAAGGGAGAAGCAGTGTGAAAAACACCATCACACCCTTCAACAGCAGCATCAAAAGAACCCTCCTCCAACAGATTTGCAGGAACCAAGTGGAGTCGCTCCTTAGCTCCATCTAGAGAGCGCAAGTGATCTACTTTCTTTGGATCATCTGCAGTAACATATAAGTTCTTCATAAATCATAAACAAACTTATGCAGCCATAAAAGTTCTGATTGAAAAAAGTAACACTATCAATTTGTATGTTTTGGTCCACATATAACATCAACTCAGCTAATAGAAGTATATTATACTTGTAACATGGCATATGCATCCTCAATCGATCTGTCATAACTCATAATAGCCAAATCACTCAATACATTCTCAGAGCAACCGTACTCTATCCCGATCTCAAGCACTTCCCTCCACTACCTAATCCAAACTCACAAAACTGTAAGCAACTTCGAATGATTCAAAAGCTATTCTGAATATCTTATAAGCATCAATATGAATGGAATCATATCATCCAAGTAAAAGAATAGGACATTGGCCTAGAATGCTGCACTCTAACTATATTCATGCCAATATATCACAAATATATATCCACCTCCTCAAGGTTACATATATCATGACCTCCCTTATCTTAGCCTTTTCTGTTCCATCCTCATTCCTCAATTTGTATTCTAACATATTCCCATAGCACTTTTTGAGATAAGTGCGGATTCGCCTCACATGAACTTTTTTTTATTAAAAAAAAAGAAGGCCCTCCACTTGATAGTACAACTAATTTCATTGAAAATTGGTTTTCGAATGGAATCTCACACAGACTTATATGCATCGACTTTAATTAGGCCCATTAGAATATTAACATGCTATCTTATTCCCTCTCACTATTGTCCAATGTTGGGATTTATATTAGCTCACATGAATAAAATGAATAAGCTTCACTCTTCAGGTTGAAGCTAGTGAGTTGCTGGTGAAATTTGATAACCTTATAGGTGCAAAATACTCGACCTCAAGGGCACGAAATTGTGCCAACTTTATTTTGGTTACAACGGATAATTGGATAGCTTTAAAGTGGATGCCAACTAACTTAGCTAAAATCTTAAGATGGTGGTACACACCCAAGAATTAGGTGATGTTTTCTTCACTTGATATGAATTAGTGTTTAGTTCAAAATTCTTAAGATTTGATCTAGTCTGAATCTTTCTAATCTCGCGTGGCCTACTACTCTCATCAATAAGTTTCGCGAATGACATATCACGTGGCATTACATCTGTTAAATGTGCTTGCTTGATTTAGCCATTTTGGTACTACTAGCAAACTTTAACAGCACCCACAAATACATAAACAAATACTCCCTCCTTTCGTAAAGCGTGAATGCCTTATATTTTGAAATGGAGGGAGTACTTCAGGTGCATAGAAATTTTGATTCTTTCACAAAATTCCACAAAGCAACGCGTTGACCTAACGATTAACCACAAAAGATGGGCAAAAAAATGGATAGTAGTAGTAATACATTAATACTCTATATTAGGAATATATTATGAATTGGCCCAACTACCAAACACTACCCAAAATTACTCTCTTGGAAAGTGAACCCACAAAAAAAAAAGAAGCAAAATGTCACACCAACTATTTTCCAATCCATGTGGATCATTGGATGATCTATTTTAGTAGGTAAAGTCTTTCGGGGGTGGTAACCCAACAGAATTCCTCAGATTGAATCTCGTCTACACTATTGCGCTTACTCGCTCTTTTAACCCCAAAACTATTTTCTAGCTATGTGGATCAGTGGATGTGATTTATTTAGTAGGTAAAGTCTTCTGAGGGTGGTAAGTGGTAACCAACCCAAGTCCCGAGATCGAATCTCGACTATATTATTATGTTTACTCGCTCTCTAACACTAAAACTATTTTCTAGCTATATATGATGAAATCAGAATAATAGAACAACAAAGTCAAATTATAAACAATGAATAAGGATTTTTCCCTTCGGTCGTTGTTTCGCCTTTCGTTGTTTTTTTTTTTTTTTTTTTTTTTTGCTTTCGCTTCGCCATGTGTTTGTTGTTTTTTTTTTCGCAAGGGGTTTTTAGGGTGTTTTTTTTTCTCTCTCAATAAAAAAAAAAAAAAAAAAAAAAAATTATAAACAATGAATGACACAAAAATAAGCAAGAAATTCTACCAAAATTTGGGAGGAAAAAGAGGAGAGAGAGAGAGAAACAAACTGGGATCACGGACGGTGGCTTTAACAGTGTAACCTCGCTGAAGAAGAAGCTTGACTAGCCATGATGCAATATAACCAGATGCTCCGGTTACACAAACTACCTTCCCTGCACCACTCATTTTCTCTCTCTTACTACACTGTCAGAATTTTCCAACAACTGGGTGTTATACTCAATTACTCAACCACTTTAAATAGTTAAACCAATGAATATATAAATATATAATGATCAAATACAAAGTGTCGTGATTAATGTGACATGATTAGAAAAAATAGGTAGGATAGTCACTTCAGCAGTAAAGCCTTTGACAGTGATTGAATTAGGGGTGTTCTCTTCGACTTATAAAATAAGTTTTAGGTTTAATAAGTTCAGTTCAGGTGTAATCAGATTTGATCACGTCTAATACAACACTCAAAATAAGTTCCGATAAAGGTCAATCAGGTCTAATAGTTCAGTTCAGGTTTTTCAGGTGAAAAGAACACACCCTAAATGCACCGCCCTATTCTTTTGGAGTGGGAGAAATTAAACTGAACAAAACTACGAGTAATTGAACTGAACTGAACTGCGAGAAACTGAACATAAGAGAGTAAGGCCCCGTTCTTTTGGACTGAGAGAAACAGAATTGCATTGAACTGAACTGAACTGCAAAGAGAAATTGAACTGAACTGAACTAAAATTAACTGAACTGAACTGAAAATTAATCTAAAAAAACATGGAATTTTTTCCTTGAATAATGCAAAAGTGGTTTTAATTCCAGAAATATGCCAAAATGGAAATTAATTCCCAGCGTACCGTCCACGTAGGACGGCACGCGGGAATTTTTTTTTTTTCTAGTTAAGTAAAACCGCTACTTGGAATAGCGGTTTACTCCTATAAGCCGCTACTTCAAGTAGCGGTTAGTATAAAATAAACCGCTATTTGAAGTAGCGGTTAACATAAGTTGACCGCGACTTCAAGTCGCGGTTTAATGCTGCCTGAACCCCCAGCCCACAGCTTGGCGTTGACTGATGTAAACCGCTACTTGAAGTAGCTGTTCATTAATGAAGACCGCTACTCCAAGTAGCGGTTTACTGAAATCCCCAAATCCCCCCTAGGTTTCCCAATTTCTCAGATTTCGACGATCATTCTCTCAAATTTGTTTCTCCTTCTCCCTCTCTCTCTTACGACTGTCGCCCACCATCCCACACAACACCACCGTCGACAGTGCCACCGGAGCTCAGCCACCAAGAACGTCGCCGCACAACTGACGCCAGGCGATTCGCTGCGTCGCACAGCCGCACCACCAACAGCTCGCCACCGTCCATTAGCCCAGGTGAGTTTTTTTTTTTGTTTTTTTTTAATTTAATTTGCTTAGCATGTCATATTTGTTATGTATTTTAGCTTTGTAACTGTTGTTAGATGGCAATTGTTTGGTTTGATTAGTATAATTTAGTATTTTGCATAATTTAGCATTTTGTGATGGTTGATTTTGCATGAATTGGAAGGTGATATATCGCTTATATTGGTTGGTTAAAAATGGTGTTGAGCATTTTGTGATGGTTGATTTTGCATGAATTGTTGTGTTTAGGTTGCAAATGCTACTAGTATAGGTGAAGAATGGTGTTCATATTGTTTGAATGTGTAGAATAAGAATAACTTTAACATTATGTTTTTTGTATGTAGAATATGGAACAACCTAAATATCCTTTATACCTTTATTGGAATGGTGAACTATCTCAAAATGACGTTGATATTGTGTATAGAGGTGGAAGGAAAAAAAATTTTGTTCATCAATTCTGGTATGATGTTTCAAGAGATTCTGAATAGGGTATATGACGTTGTTGGATGTGATCGTATGTATGTGGAACTGAAATTGTTTATGAGATATCCGATGCCGGGGAAATATGTGCCAATTGCATTAGAGGATGATGAGTCACTAAGTGCTATGTGGCTTTCAGTGACACAAACGTCAGCCATGGCAATGGAGGTGTACATTGAACAAGTTCCCAAGGAGATAAATCTCCAAAGTAATGTGGGTTATGTACCTACAATGGACTTTAGGGATAGCATGGAGGTACCGGCATCAGCTCCTAGTATGCAATTTGAATCATTTACTAGCATGTTGTCAGACCCACATTATGTCAATGAGCACATGAATGAGTTCAGTTCTCCTGGTTCGTCTCCCCACATACCATCCACATTCCATCTCGATACTCTACATCGAAATGATGTTGGTTTTTTGGGAAATGAGGAGGAGCATGTGGATTCTGATAGGGAGGAGGACGATGATGCAAGGGAAACGACTGACAAGGCAATAAAGTCTGGTGTTCCTTCACAAGATTGGCTCAGAATTGACGAAGTTGATCAAAGGTTAATAGATGCATGGATGACTTGGAAATGCACTGGTTCATTGACCGTGGCTTCGAATTTGAGATAGGACAAGAGTTTGTCTCATTGCAGCAATTAAAGAATTTTGTGAAAGCATGGTCGATCTCTAGAAACCGGATGTTTCGGGTGTTAGAGTCGAGCTCACAAAGTATGTCATTGAATGTGCCAGAAAAGAAGTGTGTCACTGTCCATGGAGGTTGCGTGCAATCATGACTAAGTCGTACTCATTCAAAATTGTACGATGTGGTGGTCCACATGCAAGCAATTGTTTGGGAGACATAACATGTGGAGACCATCCTCTCATTTCATCGGATTTCGTTGCTGATCTTATCGAGGATTTCATTAGGACTGATCCTTCATTCAAAGTTCAGTCCATCTTGACTTTTGTGAAGAACCAATATCAATTTTCAATAACATACAAGAGAGCTTGGTTAGCCAAACAAAAGGCAATAACCAATATTTTTGGTGATTGGGAGAAGTATTATCAAGAGTTACCTAGGTACTTGCAAGCCTTGAAAGAGTCCAATCGAGGCACTGTCGTTTACTGGTGTACGATCCCAACACAAGATCCTAGTACGAACATCTTTAAGAGGGTCTTCTGGGCCTTTAAACCCTCCATTACCAGATTCCGTCATTGTCGACTTCTTATCACTATAGATGGTACTCACTTGTACGGGAAATACAAAGGCAAATTATTGATTGCTATGGGCACAGATGCTAATTTCCAGCTATTCCCACTTGCCTTTGCTGTTGTGGAGGAAGAAAACACGGAGGACTGGTCTTGATTTTTAGCTTGCATTAGACGTTATGTCACAGATAGAAAGGATTTGTGTGTGATCTCTGATCGTCATAAGGGTATCCTTGCAGCTATGAACGAGCCTCAAAGTGGATGGGAAGAGCCATATTCCCATCACCGATTTTGTGTGCGACATCTTGCTTCGAACTTGAATACTAAGTATAAGAATGCTGCTATCAAGAATCTATTCGGAAAAGCTGCATATGCTAGGCGGAAGAGGAAGTTTTTGTACTATATGGATCGAATTGGCTCCATTAATGTCGAGGCAGCTAGATATCTGTTGGACATTCCCCTTCATCTATGGTCTTTTCATCATGATGGTGGATGTAGATATGGTGTGCAAACCACGAACATGTCTGAAGTGTTTAATGGCGTCCTAAAAGGGGTAAGATGTTTTCCGATCACTGCTTTGGTAAAAATGACTTTTTATCGTGTCAATTCTTATTTTGCTACAAGGAGAGAATTGGGTAGAAAAAGACTTGAGGAAGGCCATGATTATAGCCCGAAGGCGACTACCATCATTGAAAAAAACATGGAGAAGGCAAGTGCTCATGAGGTGATTGTGTTTGACTATGAACGAGGGCTATTTGAGGTCACTACTGGACGTGGAAACCGTATTGCAGGGAAAGGTGGAAAGAAACACACGGTGAACTTAATGCAGAAGACATGTACATGTGAGAAAGTCCTGATATATAAGTTGCCGTGTTCTCATGTCCTTGCGGTCTGTCGATACCGGAGTTTGTCATATAGTGGTTTTGTGGACGCTTCTTTTATGACTACCGAGTATCGATCTACTTATATGTCTTTTTTCAAGCCTGTGCCTGATGTGCATAATTGTTCTCCATATTATGGTCCGAGAATTATAGCTGATGAGGGGCTAAAGCGTGAAGCTGGACGTCCAAGGTCCACTCGAATATGAAATGAAATGGATGCAGTGATAGGCCCTAAGAAATATAGATGTAGCATTTGTAAGGTTTCGGGACACAATAAGCAAAGATGTCCTAATAAGAATGATGAAGGAACATCTGGGTAAATCTAATTTTTATTAAAATTCATAAATTTATATAATTATCTTAGTCCTCATTGTGTTACTAACCTTTTTGTTTTTTTTTGTTCTCAGGTCTGATGGCGCAGTCCATCTTTCCCGCCCACCGATCGCAGCGTTCTCACCCTCCGGGACAAGCATCGGAGTGAGGATGCCCGGGAGGGGAAGTAGCGGACACGGTATTATCGTGTCGGTTGCATCATCATAGTCTCACTCGTGGACCGGGAGGTTCACGATAGGGTTCTTCGGTATGTTGAGCGTGCTGGTTTTCTCGGCATACATCGTTTGGTAGAGTCTCACATGCCTAACTTATATACATTGGTAGACATCTCTCACATGCCTAATATTTGCAACATTCTTTCTTTGTAGATGACTTGGCAACCATATACTGATGCGAGACTGGAGTTGTTGCCTGCTATATGTCGAGCTGATCGACATGTATGGCGCACATTGGCTCCACTTATTTGTTTCGACATTGTGGAGTTTCATTTTCCTAATCGAGTTGTGCGCCAGTTTGGATTCGAGCAGAGGATTCCAGCACCTTGTGATACGAGCACAGCCCTTCATGGCATAGATCGGAGGTCGAAGAACAAGAATTATCCGCTCAGACATCGACCTTACATAGCGCAGTGGGATGAGCGCGAGAGACATGTTGTTCAGGGCACTCCGTTTACTGGTCGTACTCATGCCATTGAGGAGTATATGATGTGGTATCGTCGCATCACGAGGTTACGCATGACAGATCCATTGAGGCGACCTCCTTCTACACATATATTATCAGCCTGCGTCTGCAGATGTAGTACTGGTAAGTGCCATGATTTGTAGTTATACTTTTATTTATTTATCCGACTATATAATATGTATTTTTCTTTCTATGCAGGCACATACTTTATCTGATGTTGCTCATAGGTGCAGCACTGTACTAGAGGCTGCTGAGTCATTGCCTCTAGATATGGGGCGCCATTTGTTTGCACAGACATTGCAGACCATGAGGGGACTGTGTATTGATGCTGTTAGCCGAGCTGGACATGGCCACATCTTACAGGGCGTGCCTACCTCTGCTGCACATACATCGACTTCTACATCTTCTATGTCTGCTGCCCATACATCTACCACGACACCTTTGCTTTCGCCTCCAGTCTGTCAGAGGACCTACCGACGACGTTCTGCCACCACTCCATCTTGTCTTGATGCCATTGCAGAGTCTAGTGAGACCACACCTAGTTCATCTAGACCTTCACAAAAGAAGAAGAGGGGGTCTTAGCACTTTCATTTATTGTTTGTATAGTTAGTTAACACTATGTTAAATATTAAACTTTGTTTGTGATTGACATATTTTCTTAATCTTACTTCGTAATTAAGAAATTATTGGATAAATTTGAATGTGGATGAACTTGGTGTTTGGTGATTGATGTGTGCATAGACTTGGTGTTGTTGGATGGAATTTGGTGTTGGAATTGCAGGTTGGAGAGCTTTTTTTTTTATGTTTCTGGCATTTTGGCCAGTTATGGGAAAGCAGCAATGAGCGGTGTTTTTTTTTTCATAAAGCGCTATTCGCAATAGCGGTTTACATATTGCAGAGTATGATTTGTGCTTGCAACATTTTGACCAGGTAAACCGCTACTTGAGATAGCGGTTTATGTGTATAAACCGCTACTTGAAGTAGCGATTTATTTTAAATTAAACCGCTACTCTGAGTAGCGGTTTACCTGGGATAAAAAGAAAAAAAAAACATTTTCTCGCATGCCGTCCTACGTGGACGGTATGCAGGGAATTAATTTGCACTTGGGCATATTTCTGGAATTAAAACCCACTTTTGCATTATTCAACGAAAAAATTCAAAAAACATGGCATAACTAAATTGTGAACTACGAGAAACTGAACTGGATTACGAGAAACTGAACTCAAACTGAACGGAAAATAAGTATAAAAAAATGAGGCCTTAAATCTAAATTAATCTAACTTGCCAACTCGATTGGGTTGACTTATATAAAAAATTTGGCCTAATAATTAATAAGTCCCTTTAACTTACCAACTTTAAAAAAGTATTGCATATTTTGTCGAAGATATCTTGTTGTAATTTTATATGGTTGAGCAACTGATCAATCTAACTTATACAATAAATACGAATGAGAAATTAGTTTCAAACTTTCAAGTTTCAACTACTACTATTCCTTATTTGTATAGGTTATTCAAAATAAGTACCCTCGGTATTAAAAGTATAATTAAATTACTATTTCCTCTATTTTTAGTTATTCTTTTTTACTTTTGACATTATCATCCACCTTACTTTGACCATTAGTTGTTATATCTATAGTACTCTTTCTGTCTCCCAATAGATTTCTCATTTATCTAATGTACGTTTGCAAATGCACGTTTTGTATCGCTATGTTTGGGGAGGTATTTTAGGTGCCTAAAATGATAAGTTCCTAAAATATTTAGGTATAACATTTCAAAATCAGGTACCTAAAATATAACTTCCCGGATTCTATATCACCGCCATCCGCCACCTTCTCTCTTTATATCCGCACGATCGTTAAAGCTTCTCCATTAAAAAAACTTCCCAAATTCTATATACATATACCAATTCAATTGACAAATTATTGAAAACTTTGATCAAATATCAATTTGATATACTACCTCCGTTTCAAATTAATCTACACACTTCACTTTGGGGGAGAACTAAGGAGAAAGTGCAAAATTAAAGTATGAAAAATAAACTAGAAAGGTGGAGAGAATAACTGAAAAGTGAGAGAAAGAACTAAAAAGTGGGTTAAAATATTAAAAGTGGATGGTATGGGTGGAAAAAGAGGAGTAAGTAGATGTGACATGTTACCAAAAATAGAAAAAACAACGAAGTGTAGATTAAAAAAACAGACCAAAAAAGGAAAGTGTGTAGATTAAAAAGAAACGGAGGTAGTATCCATTTCTCATACAAAGAAAGAAAACAAAGATTACTATGGAATTGAACAAGTAGTAGAAATGTATAGTAGCAAACAATACGCCATGATTTTGCAAAATAAGATAATCCTCAATTTCAGTGACAAATTGACAATTTTCCTATTCCTAATCTCAATCAAATCGATGCAATAAAATATGAAAGAGAGGGTTTGTTAATGATGTTTTTATTGCAAAATGTATAGTAGCAAATTATTATTTTTCAATTTAGGGGTGTTCATAAATATCCAATCCGTGATTCGGTTTTTCAGATATCCGATCTAGTTTTTTAGTTTTCGGATATTTCGGATCGGATATCCGAATTAAATGAACACTTCTATTTCTCATAGCCACATTTTAGTATTTTGTGTTAGTTTTTGGTTAAATTAGTTGATAGATATTCCAATCTCATAATCTTTTTTGGGTTTTGGCCATACAGTTAAAGTACGCATTTATCTCACATCTTGTAACCTCCCATAATTTGTCAGTTAATAATAAATTTTGAAAGCTTTATGTACGTAGGAGTATATTCCAATATTAGATATGTGCATATACATATTTTTTTTAATAAGGTAAGAAAAAGGGAGAATTTGTAAGCCCTTCGCACAAGATGTCCTAATACATCATTTACAAGGATGTGGCTTAAAGTAGAGTTATTAGAATCGTCAATGAAAAAGGAAAAATCAATTAGAAATCCTACATTGACTATCCATTCATCTGCCTTTTTTGGTTCTCTGTAGATGTGATTGATACTCCATGTATTGAATTGTTGAAGAAGTGTTTGGATGTCTTTGATAAAGTTTGCAATTTGCCAAGGGGGTCCCATATACCTTTTGCCGCATTAATGACTAGGAGATTATCAACTTCGATTTTTAGATGTTGAATACCATTCTGAATTGGTTTTCTTGCAAAACATAAAAAAAGCTCTAATCCTGTTTCATCTAGCATCAGGTTTAAAGGTGAATTTTCACAAAAGCTCTTTAATGGGCCTTAATGTCTCTAACTCATGGCTTGATTGTGCAGCAAACAATTTATTTTGTAAAACAGGTTCCATCCCCTTCTCATACCTCGGATTGCCAATAGGTGGGAATATATCCCGAATCAACACATGGGATCCTATCATTCAAAGGATGGAGAAAAAATTGGCATCATGGCGTGGAAAGCTCCCGTCTATAGGGGGCGGCTTGCTCTTATTAAATCCTCCCTATCAAACTTGCCCCTCTACTACATGTCATTGTTCCCGATTCCTCAAGGCATCATTGATCGAATAATTCAGATACAACGGCGATTTCTTTGGAGTGGCAGCATGGAGAAGAAATCGATGCCTCTGATAAGTTGGGAAACCATCCAATTGCCACGCTTCCTAGGTGGCTTATCAATAGGCAACCTTGCTCACAAGAATATAGCTTTATTATACAAATGGATATGGCGCTTTTTTGCTGAACCGGATTCTTTATGGAGGATGGTGATCCATCACAAATACAAATACTCATGGCCCATGACTATCGCTGATTTGGAGGCCCCAAAACAAGGTGGGCCTTGGAAAGCTTTATGCGAAAAGGTCCTCAAAAATCCAAAGTCAAGGACACTAGCGCTTCATGGACCTAGAATGAAAATTGGGAATGGAAAAAAAACCTTATTTTGGCTGGACTTATGGTTGGGCTCTTCCTCGCTAAAGACACTTTTCCCAAGGCTATTTTCCATAGCCTGTGATCAGCACGCAACTGTGCATTCTCTAGGCTTTTGGGACGGAATAACATGGGCCTGGAGCTTCTCTTGGGCTTGGGCACTTCGGTCCAGGGGATACTGATGAAAGAAACTCCCCGCAATCCCTTTTAAATAATGTATGCGTTTCTATGGAAGAAGATGATGAGTTGATCCGGTCCCCATGTAAATCGGGTAATTTTTCGATCAAATCTTTCGCAACTGAATTAGCAAAAAACGAGCAGACAATTCATCATGATTCAATTATCAACGTTTGGCGGGGATTAGTTCCACCAAGAATTGAAATATTTGTATGGTTAGCTTGTCTTGGCAAATTAAACACTAGAGAAAAACTGGCCAGGCTACTCATCATCCCTCAATCACAAGACATTTGCCCTCTATGTAACTCAACCTCAGAAACAGTGGATCACTTGTTACTTCACTGCAATTTCTCAAGGCGCATATGGCACTGGTGGTTAAACCTCTGGGGAGGTTTCTTGGGCCTTTCCTTCATCCTTATCTCAGAAGCTTACAAGCAATGGCTATTATCTCGGTATTGATCCTTTCTTCAAAAAGGTGTGGCTAGCAACATTCTTCATTATCATATGGTCTCTCTGGAAAGAGAGAAACAAGAGGATTTTCAAAAATATTCAATGCTCCTTTGATACAACATGTGACCTCATTCTCATAAGACTTGGGTGGTGGATTAAGGGTTGGCCTGACCCCTTCCCATACTCGAGTGAAGATATTGTTCGCAATCCATTATGTCTCCGAAATTGCCGTCTCAAATCTTCTCCCTCTAAAATCAGCAAAAGCTCCTTATCAACATGGTCACCTCCTCCAATAAGTTTCTATAAATGGAACGTGGATGCCTCGGTAAATCCTTTAACAAATAACTCTGCCATTGGTGGGGTTTTAAGAAAGGATAATGGTGATTTTGTCTGCGTTTTCTCAGCTCCCATCCCTCCCATGGAAATAAATATGCAGAGGTACACGCCATTCTTCGAGCTATTCAAATAACACTCAACAGCGCAAATCGTATCCCATGCCAAAACTTCATCATTGAGTCCGACTCATTCAATGCGGTCTCATGGTGCAACACCCCACAAAGTGGCCCATGGAACTTGAACTTTCAGTTGAATTACATCAGGAATGCACTGAATAATAACAATTCCTTCACCATTCAGCATCATGTGAGAAATTCAAATCATGTTGCAGATGCATTGGCTAAACAAGGTCTTCGTAGAATAGATGAATTTCTGGCTTGGATGTAATGAGTCCTGGTGGCTGCAGCCCTTCAAGTAGTTTTCGTTTTTAATTGGCTTTGTATGCTTTAAACAATTGCGATGATCTGTAACCCTCTTAATTATTAATACAATTACCAAACTTATCAAAAAAAAAAACACAGTTTGTTGTAGAGCTTACACCTCCGCTATGTAGACTTGAGATCTTCCAAGGTGGTAGAGGCAAGCTTTGAAAATTCTGCCTTGGTGGTCTCAGAGAATGATACCTGCAACAGTGGAGGAGTTATGGACCGAGACATGAGGATTGGTTGCTTCTGCTGGGGAGATTGATGATGTAGAAGATTGGAGGAAGAGTAATGTGCACCGGTTGCATGACAACGTTCGATAGTGGTTTTGAAATACCATTATGTAAAGTAGAATTAGGCTTTGTGAAATATTCTGTGTATGTGCATATATAATAATATATATCTGGGCATTTATATATAGTATGTATAAGTATATGTACATGTATCGTAATTTGTATATGTACATATAAAGTATATCTATATATGTATATATATATTATACACTATTTGTATGATTAATTATCAAATATTAAGAAAAATAAAAAAGAATGAAACGAATTGACAGGGCTACCTTTAGCGTAAACTCCACCCTATTAACTTATTTTATTAACTCATTTAAAAAAAAGGAAAAATTAATAGGAACAGTCCCAACTATGGGCGTCCCGCCATTTTCAATCCCAACTAAGGATTATTTCTGAGCGGTCCTACTATGCATCATTTTTGCTGAAATTGGTCCTATGTGACTGATTACCTGTTTAACAGGTTAATTTTTTTTATTTCTTAAGTTAGTTTCTTTTTCCCTTTTCTCTCTCCTATCTCCTTCCTCCCCTGCCATCCCTCCCCTACCACTCCCTCCCCAGCCACCCCCAAAATCCATCCCCCCCCCCGCCACCCCTCCCCTGCTAACCCCCGAAATTCCATCCCCCTCCCCTGATGTCTAAGAGTAGAGAAGTAAACTAGAAGAAATTCAAGCTTCAAGAATGGCGATTAAAACGAAACAACTCACCTCAATAATCCAATTAACCAAAATGTTCGCAAAATGTGGATGAATCTGATACATTGCTTTAGTTATCCAAGTATAGGGATAGGAAGGTTGATGGAGTTTCTAATTTCATGTTTTTAGAATTTCAGTTTCTTACTTATTTTTTACCACCTTTTTGTTTTGATTACCAGGGGATTAAGATTGATTTAAACACTTGTCATCGGTGCCATAGGAGAAAATTGCCCGAAAAAACTGTTTCAGTAAGATTGAAAGGAAAGTCTAGTAAAAGGAAAGAAGGTTGAAGAGGAAGGAAGTGGGCCGAAAAAATCGTAGCCGTTGTTCAACGATTAATCCTCCGTAATTGGTTGCAAAATCATATTCTTCAACGTAATCTTTTGCTTTCACCGCTTGATTTCTCTCTCTACATCTCAACCTTCTGTAGCTCTTTTCATCTTCCTCACCTTCAAATCTCCAATACTACAAACAAACACACAACCGATCACAAATTAATCAAAATATTAACGAAATGTGACATTAGGTAATCAATTGAATTGAATTAATACTCACAAAGAAGTTCATCCGAATACCGATCATCGAAGAGAGAGGAAACTTCATAATCGGGAGAATTAGAGCTCATTGTTAAGAACGGTTATAAAACTCCTTGAAGAGAGAGAAACAAGGAGAAAAATGGAATCATCGCCGTATTTCTCAGAGAATTGGCTGCCGGAATTCAACCACATTGAAGGAATGATTTCGTTGGTGAAATCCTCGAACTCTGATTCTCCACAGCCGGAAAAAATCTCCGAGTAATTCGTTGCCGAAGAAACCCCGTAATCGTCGTATGAGAAATTTAGGCGGGAAATGGTCGAGGAGGGGTCTGGGTGGTGGTTTCTGCTATGGAGAGATAAAGTGTTGGTGGTGCTAGGTGGTGGGTGATGTGTTGGGGGGTGGGGTGGTGGTGGAGGAAGAAAAAAACGTATTTTACTTGTTGTAGCGGGTCATTGACCTGCTGGGACCAATTTCGGCAAAAATGATGCATAGTTGGGATCGCTCGTAAATAATCCTTAGTTGGGCCTCGAAAATAGCGAACGCCGATAATTGGGACTGTTTCTATCAATTTTTCCTAAAAAAAAAAAACTAACTCTCTCGCCGCCCCCACTTCTCCCATTTCCCCTCTTCATCAGTTAAGGGCTGCCATGAATGATTTCATCCATGGTAATTAACCCTTTTTCCTCTTGTTTAAGTTTCTAGTTTATTCTCTTATTTTGTTGAATAAGTTAGTCTTTTTTTATGAGAGTTTCTCGTGCTCTGCTATGGGAAGTTTAGTCTTGTTTGTTGTGGAAGTCTCCTTCTCCGATCCACTATAGGAGTTAAGAGTCTATAGTTTGTTTGTTAATAGGTATGGGAAAGTGTTCTCATTGGTTCAAGTTCAAGACTATCAATATGAAGATATTGTAAGCTCGGATGCGGTCAACATACTTAGATCAAGAATTTTCTTCTCTCCAAACTATGTGAGAATGATAGACGATTCTATTAATAGCTGGTTGATTTAGTAAAAACAAGGGGCCTGCCCCACATTATTCGATCTGGTTCATTGTATTTTTATCGAAGACAAAGTTAATTAGATCTTGTTTGATTATATTTTGTTTTTTTAATTACTATTACAGATGTCGTTTGACCTTCAATTAATAAAATTTCTCTTTCAAAAGATATAACTCCACCCTCATCCTACTCATTACGTCATAAAGAGAACTCCACAAGGAAAGAATTCATGCAAATAAAGGCAACAAATAATGAATCAAACAATATAAGTATATAACTTATTATGGCTACAAAAAATGGCAAGATATAGAAAAATCCAATTGGCTAATGCCTTGCGCTTTCACACACAAAGAATGGAAAATAATCACAAGTAACGGTTGATTTTTGATCCATTCATACATGCATGATACATCCACCACATAAGTCATAATCTAGGGTATCTATTAATCAAGCATTTACGTTACTCTAAACACAACAAACAAGTTAAGTGCAGCTGTGGAGCACACAAACAAGAGGAAAAAAAAAAAAGAGTGTAACTTGAAATCATGAAAAAATCAAAAGACGTGAATGTGATAGTGTGGGTGATGGTGTTGGTAATGCTAATGGTGCGCGGAGCAAACGGACGGCGAGTGTATGTGGGAGGAAATCAAGGATGGAATAAAGACATCAATTACACCATTTGGGCCTCTCAAGAGAATTTTTACATTGGAGATTGGCTATGTACATCTCTTTTCTCTCTACTTTTACTTTGTGTTTCTTCTAATTTTGCTATAGATTTAACTTGGTTTCTTTACCTCCAAACAAAACAAAACAAAAATTGGTTTAAATAGATGCTGATCAATTTAAAAATTAATCACTTTGGTCCGGTAAATTTTAGGTCAAAAAATCCTAGCGACGGGCTCTCCTTTAGTTCAGTTTCATTTTTCTTTTCAAATTGTTTTTATGTTATGCAAATGTTTGGACTTTGGTAACTTTTTCTCTAAAATTTGGTCTAACATTGACACTTTATTTTGGTTTAATGAACTTCTAAACCATTTTTTGAAAAATAGATGTAAGAAAAACGTTTGAATATACTATGAAGTATCTATAATTGATGCTTGTTTGGAAAGTGAACCAAATGAGCAAACATTTGAATATAGATACTTCATATATTCAAACGGACGTCCAATAGTGTCACCTAGCTAAGTGCTTTTACAATTGCCTCAAAAAAAATCGTTCCTTCATACTAAGCTCTCAAAAGAAGTGCTTGTATTGACGTTTCAATGTCTGACTAAACTTCAATTTTGGCCTTTACAAATATAACGAAATTTCGTAAAAAAATTAAATTTTCTAAATACCTAATACATCCAATCAATCAACCAATAATTAATCCACGATTACTTCTTATATTTGTTAGTACGTACTAATATTGCTATATTAGAGTCTTTTTTTTTTTACAATAATACTATGTATTTGTACGATTTCTCGTTGTCAAAGAAAAAGAAATACTATGTATTTGTTAGATTTCGCCTTTTCGATAGATGCCATACGACTTACAAATAATGAATTAATTTTAGTTAGGAAATAACGTACTCCCCCTTTAAACAACTTCTTTCTTCTATGTTCAGATTTCAGATTTGACAAGAACTATTTTGATGTACTAGAAGTGAACCAAACAAACTACGAGAACCGCAACCCTAATAATTTCATAGCAAATATAACCAAAGGTGGTAGAGATGTTTACCAACTCAAGGAGGCTAGACCATATTACTTCATTTGCAAGCAAAGGTTATTGTTATGGTGGCATGAAACTCGCTATCGACGTCAAGAACTCATCTCCTCCTCCCCGCTCCTCCTCCTCAAGGAAACTATGCCATTGCTTCATCATTATATTCAGGAAGCATGATCAATATCATACCTATTTTTGTTCTCGCAATGTCGGTCTTTGTTCTTCTTTTTGCTTAAAGTTGTTTATTAATAAATCATCAGTATGTGCTCGAATAATTACTCCTTAATGACAACAAGTGGTGATTGATGAAGGAATTGAAAGGTTTGAGAAAGCTTGAGTTTATTATCATTAATAAGCAACATATTTATACATTCCTAGTAATACAAGGATAACTATGTATAACACAAGTATAGGGGATATAGTTACACGGTTAACTATAGATAAGAATTGTAAAACAAACTCACTAACTAGAAGCAATAGGATAATACAAGTTGTAGATAGAAATACAACAACGGAAGATAGAATTACAATAGGAGAGATAACAGTAGAAGAAGTCAATGTTTATCTCCAACATGCCCCCTCAAGATGGGCGGTCTACCAGCCCAATCTTGGACAAGAGAACATCCAATCGTGGTCGTGACAACGGCTTGGTAAGGAAATCGACAAGGCGATCACCCGTGGGGACGTGCGTGACGCGTAGCGAACCCTTTTGAACCCGCTCACGAATAAAATGAAACGCAAGAGCCAAGTGCTTCATCTTGGAATGAAAAACGGGATTGGCACTTAAGTGAGTGGCACTTAAATTATCACAATAAATAACCGGACATAGAGATAATGAGACACCTAATTCATCAAGCAAGTTACGAATGCTCATAAGCTCAGCTGTAGTAGAGGCGACAGCGCGATATTCAGCCTCCGTGGAAGATCTAGCAATGGACTTTTGTTTCTTAGAGCACCATGTGAGAGGAGTGCGACCAAGAAAGACCACGTGACCCATAGTAGAAATGTAGTCATCCTTATCACCCGCCCAATCGGCATCCGAAAAAGCATGTAGATTAAGTGGAGAAGCACGGTAAATTGTAATACCTTTGTCAAGAGTGCCACACAAGTAGCGCAGGAGACGCTTTAAAGCCGCCCAATGATCAGTGGTAGGACGGTGCATAAATTGTGAGAGACGGTTAACAGCAAAGGCAACATCCGGGCGAGTAAGAGTGAGGTATTGGAGACCTCCAAGAGCTGCCCGATAGTCCCTTGGGGCGTCAAGGGGTGTGCCTGCCAATGCTGAGAGAGGTTGCGTAACAACCAATGGGGTGGGTGCTGATTTTGCATCACTCATACCAAATCTATCAAGTAGATCAAGTATATATTTACGCTGACTGAGGAACAAACCAGTGGGAGTGGGCACAACTTCAACACCTAAGAAGTAAGATAGTGCACCAAGATCTTTCAATGCAAACCGCGCGGCCAAAGTGTGAATGATTGTGTTAAGAGTGGTGACATTAGGTCCTGTTACAATAATGTCATCAACATAAACAACCAAGTAAATAGGATGAGGAGGTGAGGACAAAATAAATAGTGAGGTATCCGAGATAGCACGCTTGAAGCCCAAGCCGAGCAAAAAAGTGGTAAGTTCAAGTATACCAGGCTCGGGAGCTTGCTTTAGACCATAAATAGCTTTCTTTAGCTTACATACATGAGAGGGGAAAATAGAGTCAATAAATCCAGGTGGTTGAGCCATATAAACCTCCTCATGAAGGGTGCCCTGCAAAAAGGCATTGTTAATGTCAAGTTGACGCAGATGCCAACCATTAGTCACAGCAAGACTAAGGAGAGTGCGTATGGTGACCGGGCGAACGACGGACTAAAAGTGTCAGTATAATCAAGTCCGGGACGTTGTTGGAACCCTTTGGCCACAAGACGGGCCTTGTACCTGTCGATCGAACCATCGGAGTGGTATTTAATTCGAAATACCCACTTGCAGTGCACTAGGTTGCGGGTACGATCGGGGGAACTAAGTCCCATGTGCCGAGTTTAGTGAGAGCCGCTATTTCGGCTTCCATAGCTTGGGTCCAAAGAAGGATCTTTTAAGGCTTGGGCTGCCGTTTTGGTTCGGTGGGTCGAGGTTGAGTGGTTGTGTGGTGGGCGTATTTAGGGTTAGGCTTGCGAATATTATTCATGGATCGGGTGATGATGCCATGAGAGGGAGAGGAGGGAGGGTGGTTGGAGGCGAGGGCGAGGTAGGATGAGAAGAAGAGGAAGTAGGGGATGCGGAGAGGGAGGGAGCTGGTGAAGGCTCGAGTGTGAGAGGGGAGGGAATAGGCGAGGCAGTAGGGGAGGGAGGGGAGTGCGGGGGTGGGCTAGCGAGGGAGTGAACTGGGCTACGGGGTGGGGGAGAGGCGGGAGGGGGTAGGGGAAGAGTGTGAGACAGCGAGGTGAGGGGGAGGAGATGGTCGGGGTTGGACAGAGCAGAGCGAGACTTGAAGAGGGAGGGACATGGGACACCAATCATCGAGGGTGAGAGTTGGCGGAAGCGTGGACTGGTGGGAGAGTTTGGAGTAGGGAAAGGCAGACTCAACGAAGCGTACATGACGCGAGGTGTAGATGCGATTGGTGGTAGTGTCGAGACAATGGTACGCACTTTGTGATTTAGAGTATCCAATGAAAACACAAGGAATGGATTTGGGTGCTAATTTGTGAGGAGTATAGGGTTTGAGCCATGGATAGCATAGGCATCCAAAACATCGAAGTTTTAGATAGTTGGGTGGGGAGCCAAATAGGCAATGGAAAGGAGAGGTGCCATTGAGAGTGGGAGTAGGAAGACGATTGATGAGATGTGTGGCAGTGGTGAGAGCATAGGTCCAAAACTCAAGGGGAAGATGAGCATGGGAGAGAAGAGAGAGACCCGTCTCAACAATGTGACGATGTCGGCGTTCAAGAAACCCATTATGTTCGGGAGTGTGAGGAGGGGAGGTGAGATGGGTGACACCATTAATGGTGAGAAAATGAAACAGAGCATCATACTCACCACCATTATCAGAATAGAGTATTTTGATAGGTTTGTTAAAGTATTTTTCAACAAGCGCTTTGTAGCGAATGAACGTCTTTTGTATCAGATTTGCGTTTAAGTGGATAAAACCAGATATATTTGGAGAAGTGATCAACAAAGATAACATAATACTTAAACCCATCTTTAGAATAAAGGGGAGATGTCCATAGATCGAGTGTAAACAAGTTCAAGCGGTGAAGTAGAAACTAAAGTAGAGTGATGAAAAGGCAATTTGTGACTTTTATTACAAAGTGGCAAGCATTGCAAGTAAAATCTAAAGAACTAGAAACTTGAAGCCGAAATTGAGAGACTAATTTCTTGAGAGTGACGCTAGATGGATGGCCAAGGCGATGATGCCAATCAATGGCCGTGGATGTGCTAGTGGAGTAGGCAAGGATAGGCGTTGAGGAAGAGAGCTCATAGACACCATGCTTAGAATGACCGTGGAAGAGAGGGGTCCCCATTAGGCGATCCTTCAAAATAAAAGAATCGAAGAAAATTCAATTAGAATGTTATTATCAAGACAAAGTCTGAAATAGAAATAAGATTTCGATTCATAGAGGGAGCACAAAGAACATTGGAAAGGGTGAGAGAGTGAGAGAAGGTAGAAAGATTTGAAGACCCAATATGAGAGATGGGGATACCCTTACCGTTACCGATGATGATTTCTTCGTAACCATCATAGGGATGGTGGAGAGAAAGATTGTTGATGTCATTAGTCACATGATGCGAGGCACCGGAGTCAAGGAGCCAAGAGGGTGAAGATGACGAGGATGGAAGAGTGGTGTGGTGGGCGGTGGGGTGGGCGGTGGAGTTGGTGGGGGGAGAGTTGGTTTGGCGGTGGGAAATTGGTCAAGGAAGGCAGCACATCGATAGAGGGAGTGCCCGTGGGTGTGACACCACTGGCACTTCCCTTGATAGCCGTGAGGGTTTGGGTTTAGTGGGCTTCTTGTTGGCGTAGGGAGTTTCTGGGGAGATGTGGAGTTGCGGTAAGGGTCAAGGGGACAACAAAGGTCGGGCGGGGGGTTCGAGGAGGATGCATGAGTGGTAGTGTAGAGGGCGTGGCGGGGAGGGGCGTGGGGTTGGGATGGGCGGGGTGGGTGAGAGAGGTCTCGTGAACCCAAAGCTTCTCATGGAGCTCGTCGAACGAAATGAGCGTGTCACGAGCATTGATTGCGTCGATGACACACTTGAAGTTGGGATCTTGAATACCATCGAGCACACGCTCGATGAGATCTTCAGGAGAGACAGGGGTCACCAAGGATAGCAAGGTGATCGGCACAAATGCGGATGGCATTCATATAGGCGGGGATATCACGCGAACCTTTTGTGATGTTGCGGAATTGAGCCTTGAGCAATTTAGCATGGCCACGAGAATTTCGAGCGAAGGTGCGAGAGAGAATGTCCCAAGCTTCCTTGGCCGTGGAAGCACGGGAGACAAGAGGCACAATAGAGGAGTCAAGCGTGCCAATGAGAGCACCGAACAGAAAGTTTATCCCGACGCACCCAAGTGGTATGCGCAGGGGTTGGGTGTGGGCGTGGAATCGATGCGGAGGTGGAAATGGTGAGGGGGGGTAGGCTATGCGACCCATCAAGAAATTTGAACAGGCCATAACCAATAAGCGTAGCTTCTAATTGAAGTTTCCAGGAGAGATAATTAGTGTTGGTAAGTTTTAGAATGTTGGTGAGAGAAGCAATCACCAGAGGCTGAGATGGCTGCACATCATTAGGAATGGTGGAAGTTGCCATAGGAGAAGGTAGAGGGAGGGCCCGAAAAAATTTGTGGAAAAATATCCTGCTTTGATACCATGAAAGGTTTGAGAAAGCTTGAGTTTATTATCATTAATAAGCGACATATTTATACATTCCTAGTAATACAAGGATAACTATGTATAACACAAGTATAGGGGGATATAGTTACACGGTTAACTATAGATAAGAATTGTAAAACAAACTCACTAACTAGAAGCAAGAGGATAATACAAGTTGTAGATAGAAATACAACAACGGAAGATAGAATTACAATAGGAGAGATAACAGTAGAAGAAGTCAATGTTTATCTGGAATGACCTAGAATTTAAGAGCTCATTCTCAGTAATCAGATTTTTTTTTTCTTCTTTTGTATCAGGACTTTTGCAGCTTGTTATCAGGATTATATAGGATACAATCTGATTGATACACAACATGTTACACACATAATACCAGGAAGGGTCATAAGTTTCAGTATAAATTTTGAGGATATTATGATGATTTTGGCAGATGATTTTGTATCAGGTAATGTTCTAGGGATTTTGTGATGATGAGGTTTGGGTACCAATTATAAAAAGAAATAGAATACTTCCTCAGTAACAAAATAGATGTTACACTTTGAAAATTGCACTATTCACCTACTATATTTGACCATGCATTTTTTAGTTTTAGATAAAATCAACCGTTACTACTTCCTCCGTTTCTTTTAAATGCAACAATTGGACTTTTACGCGCAACGAGGCATTACTTTGACCATAAATATCTATAATTACATATAGGTAGAAATTATAAAAATTACATATTATAAAAGTAGGTCACGAGACAAATCTAACAAGATCCCACTTGACTATATTTTTCATTATGTACAAATCACAAATCTTAGTCAAAGTGATAGGTATGAATAGTGGAAAAGTCCAATTGTTGCATTTAAAAAGAAACGGAGGAAATATATGATATGTTGTTGGATTCGTCTCAACGTATACTTTCATAATATTAACTTCTTATAATTTTTACTAATACAAAATTAAATTTATTAATGGTCAAAAACTGCATCGACAAACGTGAAAAGTCAAAAGTGTAACATCTATTTTGTTACGATAAAGTATTTTGATATAATTGGGAGAGTGTTTGGTATCAATGTAGGATCGTAGGTGTGCACCTTAGTTACCAACTGGCATCTCAATTCTCAAGTACAGATAGAATTCAAGAGTTTCTCGATATTGTTAGATTCATATATTTCAATGAGTATTTCATTATAACATTTTTTCTAATTTTAGTTAATATAATATTACTAAAAGTTTAATGGTCAAATGTATGTCTTATGGATTGTAAAATTAAAGTTAATCTGAGTCAATTAATGTGGGATGGAGGAGTAGTTAAATATTTCTTCAGTACTTTTAGATTGCATAGCATATTAGCCTGTACTCATCACTTCGTCGAATGAGTTTATATCCTACGTACACTCATGTGTAATTTTACACACTCATACTGTCTTATATTCAGTGAAAGATGTGAGATGTATAAATTACACCAAGTATAACATGAACATCTTGCAATAATCAACTTGCAAGTTAACGTCACTAATTTTTAATTTGCAAATTGTCATTTTGCAATGATGCATCTTAGTAATAAATGCTAGATAAACCCGCTCGTTTTTAGTTCTGTTTAATTGTTGTACGTTTTCTTGACGTCAAAAAAAATGCTAGATAAACAAGAACCCCTAAAAAAATAAAAAAATAAAAAATGCTAGATGGCCATCTTTTAGAGTTTTGGTTTCGCAAATTTGCAACTATCTAAAGTAACACACTATTAGTTAAATTATTTGTCCTACTCTAACAAATTTGCACCACTTGCTAGCCTTGGCGAATCCTTGACTTGACAACAAAACTTACGGACACAAGCATTACAGTCGTTAATAAATTGCAGTAATGATGAAATTTAAAGTGTAATGTTATTAGGAATACCCTTAAAATCTCCCATGAATGCATTTTTCTCCATAAGACGCAAGTATCCTCACCCTTAAACTTGTGGTTTTGTCTCCAAAGGGCAATAATTTTATTACCACTCATTCTACCTTCAAGATGATATTGAATAAGAAAAAATTAAAGAAAAATGAAAATTTAAACAATGATATTCTAAGAATAACAAATATTACTCACAAATTCTATGAAAGTCATTTAGCCACATTTATAACCAACTACCAACGGGGCGAAGAGAAACCGAACTAACATGTTTTTCCCTAATATGAAAAGATAGATCCGACAAAGGTGGAGCATTACTTCTCCGCTTAGATCCGACTTGATTATATCTTCTCTAGATCAGTTGAGCAAAATTCTTCTTTTTAGTACACATCTAGTCAGAAATTTCCATCGTGAGTTCGTGACCATATAGAGAGTTGAGTAAGCAAACTAGGAGTTAAGCTTGAAAATGAAGGATGTACTAAACTACTAATACATATGGGACAATTTGTGTGGGACAATAGGAAGCAGTACTAACCATGTGAAGACTGGAGAGGACTATATTGTTTGGCCGGCAGCATGTAATGGAGAAGAGGACTTAATTGAGCATGTGGGTTCGTTGTATCTGTAGATGATAAATCCATGTGACATATTCTCATCTCCTTGATTATGTTCCCATCATCCCATGCATCATCTTTTATAATCTAGATTTATGACGTTGATTTTTTATTTTTTTTGAAAAATCTTTACACTTGTTTGCTTTTTAATCTTCAATGCACATCTCTAACTATTATTTGTAAGGCAAAATTGACCTCAACACCCTGGACTATAGCTTTGGTGCACCAAACACCCCGAAGTAAGACTTATAGCCAGAACACCTTCAACTATAGCGACTGGGTACGTCAGTACCTTTAATGACGCCGGAGATCGGAATATTCACGGAAAAGGTAGAATCTATTTTTTTATTTTTTTTTAACATTTTCCCCCCTTTTCTTATTTTCCCTTTTATTTTTACCTCCTTTTCTTATTTTCCTCTTTTTTCAACCCCTATTTTTTTTACCGAAAAAAGAACCTTCACTCACTTGGGAGCTTCGATGCAATTTCGTTTGATTTTTCATACCTGCTAAACCCTAGAGCTTAAGCTTCTCCAGTGCAGCAACAATGGTGGTACCGCCAATTAAGATAATCTCCATAATTCTCTCAAAGTTACCTGTTAAAACACTTCCTCGATTCAATTGCGTCTGCAAATCCCGGAATTCCTTAATCAAAACCCCCAATTTCATCAAACTCCACCTCAATCAAACCCTAATTTCCGACTCCGATCGTCATCTCCTCTCCTCTACCACCCTTTCCTTTACTCCTACGAACTCGACATCCACATCTCTTTCTCGAAGCTCCATCACCCTCTCTCTCCACTGCAAGTTCACCTCTTTGGTTCCTGCAACGGTGCCGTTTGCATCTCCGACCGACCCTTCCAAAACCGACATCTTCTTCAATCTGCTAACCAAATCACATTACAAGCTCGGTTCCATTGACGATTCTTATCTAACTTACCAAAGCAAAATAGAAAAACAGATCGAGCTTCTTCGATCAACCTAGAAAGGAAAAAAAAAAAAAAGATGTTGTGTTTTGACCTTTATCCGATATATCATTCATAGTTATTCTATATTTTTGTTTATTGATTGAGTTTTTGTGAAATGATGATCATAAGGTAGTGATGTTGTGCTAATATATTGATACGTTTTAGGTTTTAAATTAGTTTAGGTTAAAACAAATTAGGGTAAAAATAGAGGAAAATAAGAAAAGGGGGGGAAAATGTTAAAAAAATAAAAAAAAATTGATTCTACCTTTTCCGACGAATATTCCGGTCTCCGGCGCATTAAAGGTACGGACCGCACCTAGTGCTATAGTTGAAGGTGTTCCGGTATAAGTCTTACTTGGGGGGTTTGGTGCACCAAAGTTATAATCAAGGTGTTGAGGCCTAATTTTGCTTATTTTGTAATTATGTATCAGTAATGTTCCCATGCATCTTTTATAATCTAGAATATGACGTTGATTTTTTATATTTTTTGAAAAATCTTTACACTTGTTTCCTTTTTAATCTTCAATGCACATCTTTAACTATTTTTTTAAGTACTTTAACAATTATTTTTAATTATGTATCAGTAATGCACATTTTAACTACATTGTTTACGTATTATTTATCTCTCTTAACCTTTCTCCTCGTCTTTAATATTTGTGTCACGCTCCAATGTCGGGACATGAAAGCCAAATTACGCATTAAAAAAACGAAGGATTGAAAATATGATATAATGAAATTATTTTCATAAATGACACTACAATTCAAAAATTGGATTAATCATTATTAAAACTCATTTTCTCACTAATTATTTGGTGTGATGAATTATTGTTCAATTTGTGCATTAGTCCTATTGTGTGTCTAGTTGGTTTGTTTGTTGGTATATTATTCTTGTTGTGCCTTACCAAAATATAAAATTTTGGATCTACAAGGGTAACAAGTAAATTAAGAATAGATGAAGTATCGCTATATCTTCCTAGTTCCATATTCCGTGTAAGAAGTTGGCATATTTTACATGAGGACCACGTTTTAATTTGCTAAATAAAACACCTTTTGCTGAAACCACGCGGTTTTTTTTGGCAACCATATACTTATGGTCCATGAATTTAATTTCATATTTCACGGTACCTATAGAAGTTAATACTTTGATTACATATACTTCATATGATTTCATTAATATATAATCAAAGTATTAATGAAGACCATTTGATTTGTTGGCATTGCTTCCCATATACGAGGAGGAAGCCAGGGGTTGAAATCTGATGGAAGCACAAAAAGTGGTAGGGGTATTCAATTTGGGTCATTGGGTGGGTTTCTATCCTGAGATAGAGTTGGCCCAAACACAGTCCTAGTACCCGGTAAAAAAATTGCAAAGAAAGTTTTAATTATTAAGAACGCTTCGTTATCGTTTTTGGTTTCAATTTTCGATTTTTTTTTAAAACAAAAAAAATGAAACCAGTAAGTATTGCCACTTTTTAGTTTTCGCTTTTAAAATCATCATATTTTTAATAATTTTGACTAATCTTTTATCTATTATAGGATATACATCATAATAATTTTTAAATACAAAAACCAAACAACTAAAAACCACATTGGCACCGAGCGAACACTAAGCTTAACGTGTCTCTTAAAAATCATGGAAAAAACAAAAAAAAACAAATGCATGTATGGTTAGAGACTTGGAGTAACCATATTACTGGCTTGTTCTAATGAAACATTTCGCAAAAATTAAGAATGTAACAAGTGCTACATAATTTAAAGTCATAACGGAAATGCATGCATGTAAAATTAAAAGTTAGAGAAAAGTGTTAAATATCTATATCTAAATTAATATATTAAAAAACGTTTCTAAGTAGTAATTTCACGTGCCACGTCTTCCTTTGACTTTTCATTCCATGTCATCATCAGCTGCACATTATAAAAACTAAACATAGAACACGCCCATATAAGCATTCAACCACGCGACTATTTGTAATATACTAAAGTTCTAACCAATAAACTACAAGAACATTGGGATTTATACTCTTTAACACTAAATATTAATAACTCAAAAAGCATCTCCTAGGACTAAAAACTAGTTATACTTCTATAAGTTGGGAGGGAGGGAGGATTTGGTGTCCATTATCCCTCCATTACAAATATACTTTCAAATTAAAAAATTTCAAAAAATCAAACTTATCGTTATCAAATTCAAAGAAAAGGCCAAATTACACCGCAATTTATCAAATCTAAAGGAAGTTTCTCACCTTCATTAACTTTTTTCTTTATTAGTATAGAGTAATTCCGCAAATTAAATTTTTATTTGTTTTTACACGTATTTGTACATATAAGACTACTATTTGATATACTAAGGGGTACGAGAAGTGCTCTCGTTGTCCTTTCTTATTTCATGGCTCACATAAATTTGGGTAGTAATACTATTAGTAAACTTATAATAGAGTTGTGACTTTTTCTCTTAAAAAAACATAAAATTAAAGAAAATGCGAAAAATCACTAAAAATCACTCATATTTCAACTTACTTCTTTTCTTATTTGAACTTATCAAAACTCATTAGACCTTTACATCTCATCTCAACTTATCCGAATTTATTATACCTTATTTGTTAGTGTATTAAAACTTATTTTTGTTTAATCTAACAAGATTGAACTTACTAGTCATTGTTAGACTCTTATATGAATTTATTTAAACTTATTTTTCTTGTATTCAATGAAAATAAGGTGAAATAAAAATAACATATCCTAGGAAGCATACTTATAGTTTAATTATTATCCTAGTCATTTCCTGAAATACACACGTTCGGGAAAGTATTATTTGTTTGAATAACGAAGAGTAGAGAGAGAATCACTTAGTGTTTTGTAAAAGAGACAAAAATTCATCGGAGTGTTAACCACGCTAACTACGACGTCATCTTGCCTCAAATCAAACGCCGCAACTTAAAAAAGGTGTATAATTTATACTAATTATGAATGCCAAGAGCTTGAAATGCACAGGCCTTAATTAACAAACTCGCAACTACAAAAGGCTGCAATTAGCGAAAATCCTACCTAGAGATAGTGAGATACCATGAGTTATTTGTAAGTTTGAGTTATTTGTAAGTTCATGAGATATTTGCCGGGTAACTTCTACACTCTTCTGTTGCTTCAAAATTCATACCACAATCTATGACCTAATAATACAAAGCAGCTGGACCACTGAATCTTGCTATGTAGCATATGTCTTTCCTCCTCGTATTATATAATCGATGCAAAAGGAGCTCTAAGAACTACCAAAAAGTTATTTTACCTTTTATTCATCCCATAAGCCTTCATCTACTTACCATTAAGTTCCTCAAAAGCCTTCTCAAGTTAGTACATATATATTTGCCACTTTTTATTCATGGCTTCTCTATTATTTTCTCCTAACGTTCCTCATGGCATGTTACTAGAACAACCTTCCCTCCAACACTTCTCTCAAGCATTTTCAAGTAAATATTGTCGTACATCTAAGTCGAGTCGAGTAACACCAAGCGCGTTAGTGCATAGATCGGTCACCTTCATCGGTGACGACTACCGGGGAAGAGAGAGAAAATGAGTTTTTGCTTCCGAGAGTTGAAGCCGGAACCTCAAGAGGATCCAAGGCTTCTGCGAGAAATATGGAGAAATATTCAAGGGGTAACGGATTGGGAGGGGTTGTTAGACCCTATGAACTCTCATCTTAGGCGTGAGGTGCTTCGAGGTGGGGAGTTTGCTCAATCATGTTACGACTCTTTTGACTTTGATCCTCACTCTAGGTATTGTGGATCTTGCAAGTATCCTCGTGCTGAATTCTTTGAGAAGATGGATATGTCGCACTATGGCTATCAAATTTGCCGGTATGTGTCATGTCAAAATTAAGACTCTTTTCTAACATAAAAGAGGGCTGCATATATACACACCCTCTGTCCTTTTGATAGTTGCCCCTTTTTATCAAAGTCGGACTCTACAAAATTTGACCGAATAAGCTATATAACAGGTCAGTTATCTGCGATCTTATGGATTTGTTTTAGTGTGTACACAGTCTCTTATATGGCTTTATTAATACGTAATCGAAGTATTATCAGTTAAAGATGTGTTTGAAAGACTGAAAAGAGAAAAACAAATGATAAACCTTTTGACGGCGGGAAAAAGGGTTACTTAATCTTAAGCCATAAACGAAAATCTTCACATAAATAACATGTCTTATATATTGGGACTTTTCCGTCATCCAACAGGAATAATCCCACTTGATGGTGGTTGCATACTGTTAACCTTAGGTTAAGGTTGTATACGATACAATACACCACATTCCCTGACTACACCCTCGAAGGTTGCCTCATTTTAAGAGAGATGGGTGTAATGGACTAATGGATATAAAAGGATAATGGGAAATAAGGGGTACGGCGTACGTTTGTTAGATGGTAGTAGCATATGGTTCTAGATTATGTGGACAAACATGAATGTTCTCAATATATAAATGTTAGTTTTGGTAGATGCTTCATATAGTTCTAAACTCTTGACAAATTTTCAAACAGATACCTCTACGCAACTTCAAACATCAACCTAGAGAAGTTCTTCCAAAAATCATCAAGCATTAGAAGTATATGGAGCCCCCATGCAAATTGATGGGATATGTTGTAGGCCACAAGTGATGAAGAGGAGATCAAAAGGCTTGGGAGAAGGGACATACTCATCACATGGCGAGGCACAGTCACATACCTTGAGTGGATCCATGACCTTAAGAATATACTAAGATCAGCCCATTTTAGAGATAACCCTCATATCCAAATTGAATCCGGGTTCTATGACCTATACACCACCAAGGAAGAAAATTGCAAGTATTGATACATTTTCTGCTAGGGAGCAAGTCTTAGCTGAGGTTAAACGACTAGTAGAGCGATTCAAAGGTGAAAAGCTAGACATAACAGTCGCAGGACAAATTTTAAAAGTTTTACTTGTGCTCTTATGTGCCTATGACATAGCTTGGAGATGAGCCTCAAACATTGGTCGAGATGAAAAGAATCACCTCAAAAAACTACCTATTACTGTATATTCTTTTGCAAGTCCTAGAGTTGGAAATCTTAAGTTTATGGAAAGGTGTGATGAATTAGGAGTTAAACAACTGAGAGTTATTAATGTACATGATAAAATCCCAACTATGCCTGGCCTTATAGCCAACGAGAAGAACAAGTTGCAAAAGTATCTCGAAGATAAGGTCCATTTCCCTTGGAGTTATGCACATGTTGGGACCGAGCTTGCATTGAACCATACACATTCACCTTTCTCTTCCTTAAGCCAACAACAGATTTAAGTTGTGCCCACAACCTTGAGGCTCACTTACACCTCATTGATGGCTACCATGGAAAGGGAAGAAAATTTAGTTTGGTTACTAAGAGGGATATTGCCCTAGTTAATAAGGACTCCAACTTCTTGAAGAATGAATATGAGGTCCCTCCGAGATGGAGGCAAGACTACAATAAGGGAATGGTGCGGAATAGTGAGGGTCTGGGTGGGTGGTGCCCGATCGTGCCGTAGTTGAGCACCACCCACCGTGATAGCGGCGCCCCATCACTTCGCTGGCAATGAAGGTCGCTCATGTTTCCACATCTAAATTCTCGAGGGCTAGCAAATGGAGCGAACACTTACTCTGATTGTGAATATTTTGAACTTTAATGTTTAATGAACGCTGGCCATTTATAAAAAAAAATAGTATGACACTGTAGAGGCTAAATAAAGAACCTTTCCAAGCGTATATATATGTATATGATTTTGCAATATCACTAGTAAAGATGTTCTATTTAGCTTTTCCCTGTGTATATTGTAACACTCATGACTCGTCCGGGGCTAGTAAAGTAATGTAAGGTTTATACCTTAGGCATTGCACGAAAAATTCATAAGCTAAGATAATGTGGTTTGTACGGTTATACCTAGCTATGAATGGACAAACCATGATTCTGATATAAAGTTGGTAATAGACTAATAGTACTAACGTTATCTAGTTGCAATGACGCGGGTAAATATTACTGGCCGGTTGGGGACCTTGGTCTGTGATGTCAACTTCTTTGGAACAATGCACATGTATGTAAGTGAAATGAAGAGATTCTTCAGCTTTCCTAGTCAGTAGGGAAGATTATTCTATAAATAGCAATTTGATGTGAAATGTTGATGTATATATCCGTGTCACAATGGGTTAAGCTCAAGCTAATGAACCTTTCCTCCTTACCTTCTGGGTACCAATACTGGTTTTCATTTCTACATAGCGTTACTTCCTACCCTAAGATTGGCAGTTGGGGCCCCAGGATGATTTTGTGAGGCCAAGGATGAATAAATAAAAGGCAAGGTATTTAAGGGTAATCCAGATGATAATTTTTTACCTATTAAAAAAATTGTCACTATTTAATATTCACTTATTACCATAGCCAAGTTTTTGACCCGTGCAAAATGCACGGGAAATATTTTGTTTTATAATTTAAGATACTTATGTGTATAAACTGTGGTTTAGAAGTATTTTGTCCACATGAATATGTGATTCTCGATTTAAAGTTAAATCTTTACTGAGAGTGTATGGTGAATTACGGTAGTGTATGGTGAATCAACCTACTATTACCATTAAACATTTAAAAACAACAAATTTGCATAAGAGAATAGCATTCTTGTAAGTTCAATTTAGTAACATATAGCATTCCTGGAATTGAATCTTTAAATCTATATAATATAAGAAAATAATGATTAGCTATTACGTAATAAGTAGTTTATAACATAGTAAAAAGTAGAATAAACGTTTACTAAATAACACGATTTAGAGAAGATAAATATATAGTAAAAGTGAGTAACTTACATCAATAATCAAATTATATCATAAGTTCTTCAACACTTCCTTATAAACAACATTATGTGTGGTACCTTGTCACAAATTAGGATCTTATGGCCCCGTTTGTTTGTTACTCTAGAAATGGCAACATGGAACCGACCATGACTAAAAACCGGTCTAAGGAGATATAAACCTACCTGCGAAAGAGAGAAGATTGACCTTGACTTTTGTTTATAGTCATTGCAAAACAAACAACCAAAGGGAACTGTTTTCTTTGGAACTTGGTCGGAAATCTCATTGCATCAAATAGAGTCAAGAGTCATAGGAGGAAAAATACCTTATCCCCCATGTTACTTCCAGAAATGACTACAGCTTCAATAAGGCGATTCCCAAGATGCTTAATCACCAGCCTCGTACGGTTGCACAACCCGCATGTTTGGTCTATATTTCGTAACAGCATAACAGTGCACCTACCTTTAGGTAGACCTGAACATCTAATGGTATTTAGAAATTCAGTTGAGTAAATTTCACTCACTCCTAAATTTTAAGTTTTCTCTCCCCAAAAACTTGATATGAATAAAAGTAGCTTTGCTTACAAACCTGATGCCCCAAACTGTTACTCATTTTATTTTGTTTTGTTCAATTGTTCAATGCCACGGGATGTTTAGCATCCAGTGTTTCTGTATATGTCATGTTCATTCTCATTACTTCTGGTTAGAGTTCTAATCTAATGATCTGGTGTTGTTGCTTACATGAATAATGGAGTATAATTCTAAGAATTATACTTTTCTGACCAAATTTATTCTGGACAATAATAAACTAAAGTGTAACTGTGTAAGCCGTTGCTGAAATATGGTTTACTTTTACTTGATAGCAACTTTATAGAAACTGCATCTTACAATTATTATTTTTTTCTTAAAAAAACTTAGATTTCACAACAATAAAAAACAAAATTATAGGTTAAAGAAATGAAATTTTGTTTGTAGACTGAGAGTTCTAAATAAATGGGTTCAAGTGTACCTTTTTTATAGCCACCCAGTTGATTTTCCTTGTTGAGCATTGCAGACTTTCCCTTCTTCCTAGCATGTTTTTCTCCATCATCACCCATTGACATGTATTAATCGTTTTGACACTATTGCACTGAAAGTTTCATTTTTATGCAATTTACACCAATATATACTTTTGAATATTTTGGAGAGTTAAAATTGTTATAGATAGTTGTTTATATTGGTTTGATTACCTTTTTTTTTTTTAGAGGATTGATTACCCATACCTTATATTATGGGGTAACTGTATCAAATATGGCGGATTTTAGAGGGATATGATTTTTTATTTTAGCAATTGTTTTTATTATGATTGTGCATCTAACTCCTAATCTTTTGCCTTGATTCAGACTAAGCTTGATTGCGATGATTGATTGAAAGTATTGATTTCCTAATCTGAAGTAAGAGGAATCGATGGAATTGATTCATTTTATTTACACCTCAGCATATTAAAGTAGCATATTAAATTATTAATGTTGGCAACTCAAAAGAAAAATGACATGTGTACAATTTTGTAGATGCTTAACATGTTGTAAAAAGCTTATTGTTTTATAGTATTATATAGACGATACAAAAATGATGACGTCTTCGAGCGCAAATTCTTCAAAAATCCAAAAGTAACAATTAAATAACCTAAGATTAGTCAATTTTACATGTCTCGGATACATTAAATTCTTGATTTTAAATCTTCCTTCTTGAAAAAGTTTCCAAATTCTTTTGCCATTGTTATCACAATTCACAAATGTCTCTATTGAATCTTAAACAATTCTCTTGCCAAGAAAAAGATGACAAAAATTCAACTTTCAATTTCATTTCACGATAAATTGGCTTGTACCAATAATCCAATATTGGCGACTTGTCAAGGGTCAACTATGGAGCATTAACTCAACAACAATATTGTATTGAGTGTGGATGTAATACAAGTACTTAATACGTATTGGTTATTTAGCTGTATTTTTATTCTCTCTTTTTTTTTTTTTTTTAAGGTAAGATGGAGGAATTCCCCTAAGAGAGATAGGGAAAATCCCTAAAATGATCCCCATGAAGTTGATCCCTGCAAGCGCCGAGGGATACGAGGGTGGGAAGCGATGTCATTACTTTCCACCACCTCAACCTCATTTTCTATTCTCTTTGTGTTGGCTTTGCTCTAATCTGTTTAATCGTCGTACTAAAACGGTTAGCTTACAACTTTTTTCTTTAAAAATTTACAAAGATTCCTTTACATTAAGTTTCTTAATATTTTCAACATTTGTAAAATGCCACATGAACAAAGGAGAAGGAGAGCGAGAGAGAGTGAAAATAAGGTTATCCTTGTATAAAAATTTGCCAAAAAAGAAAAATAATGCAAGTATTTTCAAAACATTCCAAAAAAGAATATATTGCAAGAATTGTGAAAAGGAGGAAGTATATATATATTTAAAACAAAATAAATTTAATACTCATAATATTGTATATCCCACCCTCGTTTGGTATCGATTAATACTCGTTCTTGTTCCAAATTCATGTAACATAGCTCGTCAATCAAATATGTTGGATCACTTATAATAAATAGGAACCAAATTCTTCTATCAAATCGACTTTCACAATCAAATAATTAAAAGATGGCAAGTTGGAGAAGAAATAAAATTTCATCACCCTATATTGATAAGTTATATATCTTTTCTAATAAGTTATTTGAAGTAACATCTGATCAACTTAAATATATCCTTTTAAGCTCCTTAAATTGTATCTAAGGTATACGCTAAACAACTTTAATTATTTTAGTCCGAGACGATGCCCGGGTTATCAACATTTCGTATGTTAAAAAATATCATCTAATATTATTGCACAACTTATTGGTTAGAACTTTAAATGATTTTTCCCATCTAAACGATTTTCCTTGAAAAACATCTTGCTGAAAGTATTTTACACCCTACTAAAAGGAACCTTAAAAATAAAACATTTCCATCGAGTGGGTTAGAAGGATCACAAGGAAAATAGAATTGTTATCTATAACTTATTTATATAGCAAGTAACAATGAACTTAATTATATCTAATTTGTACATAAAACAAAATTCTCACTTAAAAGATATTACAGTTATTCTAATGAATTCTCTGGTTTTTCTAGGCAATTTCATTTATTTCAAAACATAGGAAGTATAATACAATCATTTAACTATTGACTCCTTGCACCATTTCAACTCTTTGGGTACTATTCAGAACTAATCTGCCTTTCAGTAACAATGTAACATCAATATCCTTTACCTCAAATGAGTAAGTTCCAGAACAAAATTGCTGCATCGTGTCTAATCTACGCCAAATGTTAATATGACTTTTCAACTACAAATTACATCTTGCTATTTATGCTAGTATTACAAACAAATGAGACACACAGAGAAAGTATAAAGCTCCAACACAAGCATTCATACACATGAGTCGTCATTAACAGAAAACAGCAGGAAAGGGCGCTCGTTCTATATGAAGTTACAGCAACCCAAGAACATCCTCAGCGATGCAATTCCTCCAGCTTATGTTGCACCATATTTCGGCCAACATGACAGGCAGTCGTTATAGAAGACACGATATCTCTTTGCAGATCTTTGTACATTATTGCTAATTGTACATCCCAATTCTCATTTTTCCTTACAAAAAGGCAAGACATCAGCTTTAGGTTCACATGTTAATGTTCAAATATGTGCATTAAACAGTCTCACTGAAAACTTACCGGTCATCCAATTCCGAGTCACCAAGGTTGTCCATCATGTTATCAAAAATCGCTAAAAGGTCCTTCAGAACTTCCTTCTCATTTTCCAAGTTTTCTTGCAGCTGATATAATAAACAAGCCAAAAGTCAGTATCCAATTGTGAGATCCTGACAGCATTGAACAGCACAAAATACAAACCAATAATGATTTCAACTAGTTCAATTTACTGATCTGCACAATTCGCAATATACCATACTACAATTACTTGCTATAATTGACTTCTAGACAAATCTTTAGGAGATGTGTACGCAATGATGGTACGCAAAAAGGAAGGGCAAAATAGGTAGAAATAATATGGTTAAGTGGCAAAAAGAAGGATAAATAGGTGGTAGATATAATATGGAGACCACATATCAAAAAAATGTAACAAATAATTTGGAACTTACGGTATATATAAACAGTATTTGGCACATTCATTTATGTATACTACTATGTAGCAAGTAAAAAGGCGGAGGGAGTATATCGCATGAGTTGCACCCAAATTCCAACAATACACTTTTACCATAAAATTTATCTGAAGTTTCCATATCAGGTGTGCTATTGATAATCAAAACCATACAGAAGCGAGATGTACCAGTGTCATTGTCCGCAAGCCAGGACTCTTAGCGCTCCGTAAATGCTCCAGTAGTGGTGACGGCAATCCATAGTAGAAGATGTCTTGGTTGGGTGAAAGCCATGTACCCCGAACCATGTGTGTAATGTCAGATGCAAAACAGCCATCCTCAGAAGTGCAGTCTGGGGCTGCTTCAATATCTACAGCACAACCACAATCAATGAATGATTTCCATAAAAAAGTGAGATCATCCCAAAAAGGGAAAGAACAATATGTTAAAAAAATTCAAGAAACAACTCTGACTACCCCCATTGTAGCAAAAGGAAGAAAGTAAATGAAACCCACCTAAAGGGATGACATCATAAGGGTTTGGTTGTTGTGGTATGAAACCATAGAAGGTGAGCAGATGAGAACTAGACAGATTTCCATAGCTCAGGTAGCATTGCTCACCCCTCTTGCAAGGTCTTGACAAAGGGAATTTGAGAGTGTTTGTCATAGCATCCACTCTGCCATAATGCAAAATATGTGGGCTAACCTGTAGAATGTAGAAATGTAGAGAGACAACGCCATATCAAAAATAGTATTCAACAAATATTTAAAAGGAGATAGTGGGTGAGCTTGTTTCTCACAGTCATGATGGAAGAGATAAAGAGGCATTAGATTAACAATTTTTTGGCTATAGGGGAGTAATATAATTATTATATTTTTTATCCATATAGAAGAAAGAGAACTCTAGCATTCACATTTTTTGACATTCTAAATCTGTAAGAAAATGGTAGAATATTGAATGTGTTGATATGAATATTGCAATCAGGTTCTAAACACATTTTCACTCTAGCAGCTTAGGTAAGTGGGAAGTTGAAATAAATAAAAAGAACCAATATGGGTGAGCTTGTGCTTTTTCTACAATATGAGGATGTAAGATTAAGCGTAAAGACTTGAGTTTCAGCAGTAGGATTTGGCTTCAAGTATTCTGAGATCCTCTTAAATTATCAATAACAACAAAAAAAACAGTGAAAGAAGACGAGAAAACGTGCCGAATGGTTTAGAAAGCCTGCAATAGGGACCAAACATGTCCTCAGCTTTCCATCAGGAAACATTATTTTCATCGAATTTGAGTACCATAACTCACATGCCCATTGATACTGCTCCCATGTGTAGAACTCAGATACGAATATATCAGGAGAACTGATGGAGAGTGCAGGAAACAACTCATCATATCCAGACCGCAAGTGCTGCAACATGCATATATCAGCTATATCAGTAACCAGTAAAAGTATGTTATTTTAATAAAAACCCCTTTAGTGTCAAAGATGATATCCTCATAAATTAATTTATCTCATTTTAATAGATGACAGCTATACTAGTACACAATCAATCATGCATTCATACTCATTATGTACTCATAATATGTATGAAAGTTCCCTACGACATTATCTTTGGAACAAAGGGATTATATTAAGTAAGGTAGGTTTATTTTCTGAAAAAGACAGGTTAAGAAAATCCTTTGCTTTCATTGATGTAGGTCATTTTTCAATAGAACTTTAGGACCATTCAACTGTATGACCAGTTACTTTTGTGTCCCAAGTATGATGAAGCATAAATGCTGCTATCATCTTTCTAGGGGGTGTTAGCGGGTTGGTTCAGCGTCGTTTGGCATTTTTCCATACGAAACCACAGCGCACTTTGGCCCAAACAGCACTAAACCACACTGAGTAAAACGGTTTGGTGTAGTGTGGTTTGTAGCTTAACCATTATTTTCCTTGCGACAAGTGTTTATAATTTGTGATAAATGATTTTTTTATATGGCGAGGTCGTCACGAACTTTATTAATAAACTGTCAAATTGTGTTTAACTTCCCTCCCCGCCACGTCCATTGCTTTCAGAAATATGCACACCAAACCAACATCTTTATAATTTGCCACAGGGGGTTTAATAATCTGCAGCACATCAGATGGTTTATGGTACGGTTTTGGTTTTAAAAAATCCAAACCAAACCCAAACCGCAAAGTGCAGTTTGGTCAAAATCCCAAACTAACCCATATTTTTGAAATTGCAAACCAACCCAAACCGCGATAGATTGATTTTGTTTGCGGTTTGGAGCAGCCCAAACCACACTCTAAACAGCCCTAGCTATATACCATAACTATGATACGAGCTTGGATTTTACTCCATATACATCCCATTATGAAGAATTTCTCTAACCACAATCGGCAAATATATGATTGCTAATATATGATAAACAGAATAAACATTTCTATTACCTCCTTAGCTTGGGATACTTCTTCAAAAGCCAAGGTACCATCCAAAGCCATTATTGCATCCAGACCAAAACTCAATCCTATATCAAACAAATCACAGAATTTTAGTGAGAACATGTTCATCATTGTCAGAGGCTTGTTTATTGAGGTTCTGGTGATAAATTAAGATAAAATAGCCAGAACACAGAAAGCAAGCTGTTAAAAGGTGATTTCCCTAAATAATAATCACAATACAGGTATATAGAGTTGCTAGATGATCAATACGAGTTATATATGGACCGAACTATCAAAAGCTGCAATATCAAAAGACACTAGTGAGTAGTGAGCAGGACAAACCCGTGTTAAATTTTTCAGGCAGCGTATCAAAGTAGGATTTGTACTTTGAATCCACATTGTGTCTCTCCCTCATGCTCCACAACAACAACATAGTTTCAGCGGAAATGCCATCTATCTTCTCCAAAGCATCAAGCTGAATTAATAAAGAGTACAGAGAAATTCAATACTTCCCCTCGTCTATACAAGAATCCTGCTATATATAAGAAAGATGTGTACATTCTACACCTAACAGAACTCATAAGATGCTGATGCACTCAGGTCAGATTAATAAATCTAATTTATGCATATAATAACCTTTCACCAGATGAAGCATACCATGTCTGAGTCATATACAAGGTCTTCTGAGATAATAACAGAAATCGGAATCTCCAGTGCAACGTCTCAACCCCAAGATCTTCTGCTGCCAGAGCTCCTCTCCCAGCTCCTTCAACATCTAGATTGTGCACATTATGTAAACATCAATACTAGAAAGCATCTTAAGCAAATTTTCACAAGGATAGCCATAGTGGTGATTTAAACGTGTTAAAAGAAGCAGATTTTTATAACGGTTCTTGACATACAAGCTATCTGTAGCTTAGATTTTTTTAGACCACAGCTTTCAGCCCACTCCATAAGATGCTTCTCACTGTCACATGCTTTCTTTACAATCCTTGTTTCCAATTTATTTTCTTCACCGAAATTGTAAAGTCTTCTGATAATTGCATCTCGTAATACTTTCAGTGAAGCATTATCTTCGTTACTTTTTTCAATGTAGAGATCAACAAGAGAGAGGATAAAATTGAGAGCCTCTAACTCATTCCGAGAACTGTACAATTCTTCTCTTGGGATCCACATGCATTAGACCAAAATAAAGCTCAATCTGCAACAGGAAGAGGCAACTTATCATAATTGTTGGCACGATAGTTCCAGATTTTAAGTGCTCTGATAAGTAAATCATCTTGTATTGTAGCAAAAATACTATAGATTAAAGGGACAAACGGACAATATGTACATAATGCAGACTAGATATAACATGAAGAGGATCATTTCCCAAGCTAATCTAAACTACAAATAAGCCTACTGCATAAAGTAGATGTAAAATGTACCATATCTTCAAAACCACTTACATCGTTCAAGTTAATTATTCGAGCTCTCTGGAGTAAGGCATCCAGCTCAACATTTGCAGATTCAGAAACTAAAGTGTTATGGAAGTATACACGGTCATTTGGACCAAAGCCCTTATCTGCGAGCAATTTCTGTAATAAAAGAGAAAAAAATTCTTAGCAGTTAGCACATTCCAGCAAAACATGTTTATTTATGAATAAACAGCAGAACAGTTCTCTAGACATCTTGTAAGCCTAAAACAGAAAACTATGCTTATGCAAACATTAGTGGAATACATAGAACCAAGTGCTTTGAATTCATTGCTTCTGGAAAAACACAAATCTCACTCAGTTGAAGACCCTAAAACGCTCTATAAGAGCTAAACATAATTACTTGAATGGATGGATACATAAACAGCCATATCACTGGTTTGAATAGTTTAGCATTCATCGGAACAAACCATTCTATGCCATGTCAAAACCCCATTCCGTCAAATATTGGATTTCCATCCAAGCTAAATCACCGACAATTAATTGAACGGTTATGAATCAAACTGTTCAAGCACTTCAAAAGAAATCACAGTTCATACATGTTACCAGTCTTACCAAACAATTGAACAGCTGGATGATTAAATTAACTACAGCAAGTAATTTACTAATCCATAAACCCTAATGAAAAAAGTAAAGCTATAATAGTACTCACTATCTTCTTTTCATACAAAGGATCATCTTCAGACAATTCCAGAACCAAGAAACAATCATCATCCGTTACACCACCTACATTACTCGATGTAGAAGGCTGAAAGTAATATCAGAGTTAGAAAACACCCAACAAAAATAGAAGAATAAAGATTCATATCACGCAAATCCAAGAAATATTACAAACTTCAAATACCCAAAAAATATATATACTTCCTCCGTTCCAAATTAGTTGTGACACTTCTAAAATCAGGGAGTCCTCGACAATTTTTTGAAAGGAACAAGAACCCAATTCAACACGCAAATCCCAGAAATATTTCAAACTTCAATACCCAAAAACCCAAAAAAATGTATAAAAAAAAGAACAAGAACCCACATTCAACTGTAACTCATACAACCCACTATCTATTTGATGAAAGTACATACATTCCTAAAGCAACAACTACAATGAGAAAACTCTACTGAAACGATAAAAAGGGTAAGTAATGTTAATAATTTACTTACCATATTCTTCATTAACTTCCCAAATGATGAACACTTTCGTAATTAAAAGTGTTATTAAGCAAAAGTACATGAAATTTTCTCAATCTTTATAAACTTTCTCTCATGAATATCATATGGGTCACTAATTTATAAGCCGATTGCAAGTTAATTAATCAAACAAATTGTTAAGAATAAGGAAATATTCAAGATGTGGGGAGAAAAGAAGATGCAGTATAATCGAAAAAAAGAAAGTGCAAGAAATGAGTATGAAGTTTACCTGGTTATCTTTGGTAGAATCCTCCATTGTTATTTGTTGCTATTCTTTTCTTGTAGTCTTATACTGAGCTTCAAGTTTAGCTGCTCTCAACTTAAGGCAAATTCAGAAATTCTGTAACAACTTTCTTTTGTTTGTAGAATCGTAACAACTTTTTTGTGCGTCTTTGGAACAACTATATTTATAAGTAGTGTGGACTGTGGAGTGAAATTGTGGAAAAATCACGATGAAAAAAGAGCAAAAAGAGGTAAATGAAAAATCAAGTGCTAAGCACATGTGAGTCAATCTCGGAAAATAAAGTTAACCCATCAGAATCGGGCCACTGCTACTTTTTTGTCATAAAAAATAGTAAAATAATTTTGTGCCTCATTTTTTGCAAGATAGTTTCGGCAAATAATCCTTCTTAAAAATATACTTCATCTTTGTACTAAAAAAATCTCGTTAAAAAGTGTGATAATTAAATAGTCCTATATCGTGTAGAGTTTTATTATTAGAGATGACAATAATTGACGAAGCCAACAACTCAACTCGAAAATTTAACAAATGAAAGTAGCCTCGATTAATAATCTATCATATATCAAGGTTGAGATTAGTCAATTTAATTAATAAATAAGTCGATTTAAACTTTGAGGGAATTAACCCGTTAACTTATAAACCCGAAATATAATCAACATAACATGTCTACCTAATTCTTTGACTTTCATTTTTCTATGTACATATAACATAGTTGATAAGGCCGGTAATACTCTACATGTAATTTATATTAGGATTTTTTTGTCCCAAACTACGTGACTTTCGTGTTTTTGCGAGAACTACCTTATAAAAATATTGTTGTCTTAAACTACCTTACTTTTACCATTTTGTTGTTGACAACTACCTTATGCGGAGTTTTCGGCATTGACTTTTGTTTTTTCCAGTTTTTTAATGTCACATTATATCACTTGATCTCTTTAAACCCTTTTCAAACTTCCCCACCCTAATTTCCCCATTTCCCAGTGCGCGCTCTCTCTCTCTCTCATATCTATGTGGCACTTTATACCACCAATCCACCATTAAACTCCTCTTCTACTTAATCTAAAATTGAAACAATCACCCTCCTCCAATTTCCACAAGGGTAATTTTGTTTTTCCCACAATTTTGAATTGAAAAACAAAAGTTAACACGAGAATCCGAAGCATAAGGTAGTTGTCAACAACAAAATTGTAAAGTAAGGTAGTTTAGGACAACAATTTTTTTTAAGGTAGTTTCTCGCAAAAAAAAAATTGAAAATTAAAGGTGGTTTGGGATAAAAAATCATTTATATTATACTCTTCTCTTATATGTTGATGACATTGTTCTCAATGGTAGTAGTTTTGACCTTGTCCAAAAATTCATTTATGTTCTTCCTTCTCAGTTTGTTATGAAGAATTTAGGGGATCTTCATTACTTCTTAGGTGTTTAGGTTGTGCGTACTCCACCTGGTTTATTTTTGTCTCAAAACGAGTATGTTTATGATTTACTTTGGAAATTTCATCTCCATCTTGTTAAATCGGTTCGCACCTCTGTTGTCTCTAGAGGTAACATTGTCTCTTCTTGATGAGAACATATTGTTGATCCCACGGATTATCGTAGTATGGTTGGTGCTTTGCAATACTTAACTATGACTCGTCTAGATATTGCTTATGTTGTTAATATGTTGTCTCAGTTTATGCATGCTCCACGTTCTGCTCACCTTCATGCTGTGAAAAGAATTTTCAGATATCTGCAGGGCACTTTGACTTTTGGTCTATTCTTACATAGCAGCAGTTCTCCTACTGATGTTATTGCCTACAGATTAGGCGGGTTACCCTGATACTCATCGTTCTACTACTGATTATGATGTCTTCCTTGGGAAAAATTTGATTTCCTTGCGCTCGAAGAAGTAACCCACTATTTCCAAATCCTCCACTGAAGCTAAATATAGGGTTGTTGCATATCTTTGTTGCGGAGACTATTTGGCTACGGCAACTTCTTCTTGACCTTGGTTATTTTCTTCGACGACTTGCAATATTGTATTGTGATAATTTTTTACGCTACTTATCTCACTTTGCTAATCCGGTTCATCATGATTGAAGTAAACACATTGATGTTGATTACCATTTTGTTCGTGAAATGGTAGCCAAAGGAGGTCTTATGGTTCGTCATGTTCCTACTCAGTCACATGTTGCTGATATTTTTACTAAAGGCCTAAAAATTGTCCCTGCGTAACAGATCCCTCCCCCGGTTCTCTATCGAGAATCCACTTGTGAATTAGGATCAAAAAAATTGAGAATGAAGGCAATTATCTTATAATATGTTACATAAAAGTGTGTAGATTAGAAAACCCTGCATAAGAGGATTTCCTAATGCATCGTTTACAAGGTTAAAATATAAAGCGGAACTTTTACAAGGATTTATACAAAAAGGAAATTCAATTAGATGACCAACGTCGACAATCCAATCAGCTGCTCTGTTTACTTCTTTGAAAATATGTTAGCTTCAATTCATTTGTTTTTGGCTTGGTTATACCATCCACTTATGCTATATATTGTTTCTACCTCCCTTATTGGACTCATTTTCTCAATTCATACTTACTTTGCCAAAAAAAAAAAGAGAAAACTAATACTTCATTCTCTCTTATATAGCACATTCACTTTTCTATCACTATTAAAATATATTTCCTCTGTTTCAAAATACTTGTTATATTTTCTCGAAAGAAAAACATCACAATACTTACTAATATCATAAATGAACTTCTTTTTACTTCTAAACTTTGTAAAATATCTTTAAAAAGTTGGTGTTTCTAATTTCTCCTTTGAACTACCCATACTTTTTCCTCACCAAATGTTTTTCATTCAAAAAGCGGTAGTCATCCACTTCCTTTCTTAAAAACTCTCCACTTTCTCTATGTAGCATCTAAATTGAAACACTAATTTAGCAACAATTCATCTCGTAAATCTTTAAACGTTTAAACTAATTTAGAACAAACGTAGTAAGTTAGTAATATAGCATACTATAACTTTTTTTCCTTGTTTTGGCCCAAAACTCCATCCTACCTCCATCCTACCTCCATCCTAATCCTTTTTATCTTTCAGGCTATATTCTGCATCCCACATTATGGCCCATGTTATCAACAACAAATCAACAAAACAAATGTTATTTATTTTGATCCATGACATTTTTGGGCCTATTTTGGGTGTATGTGGGATGAAGTACTTACAAGTTCTACTTTAATACTTCCTTTAAAATTAATATTAATATGGGACTAAAAAATGGCAGAAGAACAGAAGTGGAAATAATTGGTATCAGGTCGGGTCACATACTGTCATAGCCCACGGGTGGACCAAATCTAGTAGGGCCCGCCAATATTGCGCGTGAATTTCACGCTATAGACTAATGTTTCTTTCAACGGAATCTCCTAACACTTTATTCTAGTACTTTTCTAGGATATCACGCGCCATGATTCAAATTGCATGTTCACTCTCGTTTCTTACTTTTTTAGGTCTTTTCGGCTTAGGAGTGCGATGATGCGAGTCGAGTTCGAGTTTGGTAGCTCGACTCGGCTAAATGGCATTTTTGAGTCAAGTTTGAGTTGGTCGAGCTCACTCAGTCGAGTTTTGATGAGGGTTTTGTCACCAGAATCGAGTTTTGGCCAGAGTAGATTTCGAGTAGGCAGGAGTGTCTCGTGTTGAAAGCAACAATAAGCTAGAAAAATGTTGAATTTAGGTATTTTGCTATCGATGATTGAGTATTCGAGGCTTCCACGAGTTTTCGAGTCGAGTATCGAGTTGCTCAACTCAACTCACCAACATCTCGAGTAGAGCTCGGAGTTTGATCCGAGCTCACTCGAGTCGAGCTTTGACCGAGTTTTGACCGAGTCGATCTCAAGTAGCTCGCAAGTTGTCCCGTCTTAGTGCCACCCCTATTTCCACCCTCTTGGTCATCATTTCATCAACTTCTAACTTGCCTTTGGTAATTCTTAGCCACTACAATAGCGGAATATTTTATTGAAAAAATTGACAGGTTCAGTCCTAATTATGGCATTGCGCCATTTTTTGTCTCAACTTTTGATCAATCTTCAATGGTCTCAGCTATTGCTCATTTTTTACGAAAATTGTCCTAACAGATGAATGACCTGCTACAACAAGTAAAACATGCCTTCTTCTTTTTTCCATCCCTTAATGTCTTCTTCCTCCCTACATTCAACAATTCAAAATAAACACCATATGAACAATTAAAGATTTGTACTGCACTTCTCTTTGCATATTGAACATATTCAACCATTTAAAGTACTGCACTTCTGTTCCCACACATATCATTGCAAGAGAAGACAGGTACTCAAGCAATTTATCCATTTCCCCATATCATTGCAAGAGAAGTGCACTACATATAAATGCAAGTGTATGTCACCTTTGAACAGAAAAGAGAATAGAGGAAATAAACAAATTTGCACGCAAGACCAAGATAGATGACGTTGCAAGATGCATCCATAATAACTACTTTTATTGGAAATTCATAACATTATCTATGCCCAAAGAAAGTACAATAATTAACAATTTATCGCATGAATTAATCATTAAACAAAAAAAACTCATTCTTTGCTTTGATATTGGCTATGTACAACCAATTTAAGACTTATTATTGAAAAAAAATGCTGAATTCAAAACACTCAAAAGTCCAAAACAGAAACAAGGAAGTGGACTCTAAAGCAACTAGGCATTGTATGTGGGGAGGCTTGCTCAAGCCCTTTAAACATTAGAGTCTAGAGATGACTGGGTCTGGCAGCATATGCTCGTGGTCCTTGTAATATACTCCATCCGTTTCTTTTTAGTTTACTTCAGTTTACTTTGGGGGAGAACCAAGAAAAAAGTATATAAGTATGAGAGAGAAACTGAAAAAGTGAAATAAAAACTGAAAAATAAGAGAGATAAATTAAAAAATAGGTTGAAAAACTAAAAAATAGATGATATGGGTGGAAAAAGAGGAGAAAGTAGATGGGACATGTTACCAAGACAGAAAAAACAACAATGTGTAGATTAAAACGGATTCGAAACAACTAAAAAGGAAAGTGTGTGATGAAAAAAAATGGACGGAGTATGAAGACTATTGGATTAATCTTACACGTTCAGAGAAGGAACGTGGGGGTGGATTAGTGTAGGGGAGCTCAAACCTTAAACTAATCATTTTACTTATCCATTATATTAACCATGTTAATTAATTCCGTAGTTAAGGATATCTTGAACTAGTTGCATACAGAACATATTTCATTCTTTATTCGTCTCGTCTTCTTTCATTTATTAATATTATAATTTAATATGATAGCACTTTAAATGTTATTTGATGCAGTGGTTAAGACTTTAGTATATCTTACACTATGCAATTTTTTTTATTATTGTGAATTATTACATGGAGTAAAACTCCCTTAGGGAGAGTGCCACGTGGCACCGTTTCTGACTTATGTACGCCTTTTAATATATTAGTATTGTTCGTGATAATAACTTCCCCATTCGATGTTTTGGGAAAAGCAAGTCCAAATTATCCATTTATATGTCTCTCAATGCATGATTTAACAGATATTTTCTGAGTTCCAAGCTACCAGGATCAAGTAGAAGACAGACCGACAGTTGTTCTAGCAAGCAACAAACAAATGGTACAGACTACATAATACAGATAATGAGCTAGAGACTACAAAATCCCAAATTAAATTATGCAATTTGTATTATAGATGAATTATGGTGCAATTAAATCTGCCAGAATAATATACTTCCTCCGTAACAGAAAGAATGCAACAATTGAATATTTTATCGCCATGAATAATACCCGATTCTTGTATTCTTTATTACGGAGGAAGTATATAAATTATACGTTTTCATCAAATTAAGCCAAAACATAAACAAATAGAAATTAAGATTGTACATCGCTTTGAACCCGTGACTTTCACACAAATGAAATCTTTTAGTCGACCTCTGCCCTTCAACTACATGTGTGTTCTTTATATACTACCTTCGTTTCACAACACATGTACCAAATATGAGGCAAGATTAGATAATGACATTAAAATTTCACAGTTATGATAGTACAATTGTGTGGCGAGCTGATTGCTGAAATACCAGCATCAAGCTCCATAAAATTAGCTACTGAGTCTTTCGTTTCCCCATAAAATTAAACAAATTCATCAGAGTCAGTCAAATGAGGAAAACTGCTTACTATACTTTTTTGTGAATACATTCAAGATCTTGTACTATTTCTCAGAATTACAGTCAGGAATTTAACTGCTTAATTAAAATATTTCCCCTGCGTTTGCTTTAAAGATGATTGAGAGGATAGACAAACTGAAGCGGATTAACTCTTCAGAATCTCTATTGAACCAGGATCATATGACTAATTAGGCAATCATCAAGGTTCACAATGCTGGAATTATGGGAAATTATAAAGCAAAACTTTATAAGTAGGAATTAGGATACCAACATTCATTCCTGGAAGAGAATACTGCTCTGAGCAATCCTGTGATGATCCAATTATCGGCTTTTTCAGGATTATCCAATTCTTAGATAGACTAAACACTGATTTATGATAAAAAGTGAAAATTCCATGTATCCATAAATCAAATATTAGCTCTCTGATTTATGAAAATTTTGTTGCAAATGAAGTACCAGTCCAATTTGTCATCTAGAAGGGAATACGATAAACAGTAAAAATTCAAAGCACGGAAAATGCCATATCTAAGGAATCAGGAATCTGTTCACTCATACAATCAGTTTCATCAAATTCATAACAAGATAGAGATATGCTCCTCAAAATCCAAAGTTTCTTAGCAGCACGTTGCGACTTCCTGCTTTCCTTAGCTAGACTATCAGCCAACCGATCTGTTCTCTTGTCTTATATAGAAAGTGAACTTCTCTAGATTCCTGGTAAGCAGTGCAAAGATCCCTGCTTTCGCGAATCACATTATAGTATAAGTCACTAAAAAGAAAATATCATCACTATTCAAGGCACCCACAACTCTTTACGCAATCCGAAGCTATGACAAACATTTGATAGTTTGCAATAGATTATACAGCTAACTTTCCCAAAATCACTAACAGCTCTGCAATGATCACAGGAGATGGACATGTTTTGGAAAAATAAAAAATGCAGCTGTTGAATGACAACTATCAAAGAATTATCTGCATACTTCAATTCTAATGTCATGAGTCATGACCAGTGATCCATAAAAGATTGTTTTGGGTTCATTCAGATTCAATACCCAACATAAATGGTAAAAGAGTAAAATGAAGTCATATATACCCTTGTCGTTTCCAGTTTTAAAAATAGATTTGCAGAAAGAGCTCATAAATTAGTAAATGTAAATTAAGTAACAAGAAAAACAAAGTAAATCTAAGGAAAGACCCACCTGGAGTGGCTAGGACACTTGATTACTGACAGCAGGGAGACCAGAAAACTCTGCACATTCAGAAGTTATACTTTATATCAATTAAGAGAAAAAGTTCAGAAAGCTGAAGTGGATGTTTTAGAAAGAGATAAATCTTACTTCACTACTGCATCAAGAATCTCATGGAAGAGGAGCAGTTATGGAACAGTCTCTGAACAATTTACTACTGCATACCCTTGAAAACACAATGCTGAAACTGAATGTGAGGGATGTGTTGAATGTAAGGCCAATCCTCTCCAGCGGGGTCTTTTTGGCACCTTCTCTCGAGATTTTGCCCGAACAACCATAAACCTTGAGTTCGCTGAGAGAGGTGAGTTTAGACATCCATTTCGGTATTGCTTTGAGTTGCTTGCATAAGGAAATGCTGAGGAATCGGAAAGCGGGTAAGAATTCCATCCAATTGGGTAGGTTCACCAGTTGTGGGAGACCCTGCAATATCAAGGTGTGGAGGGAGTGATGAAGGGATGACCATGGCATGATGCCAATGTCAATACCATACTGTCGTTCTTCTTCATCTTCTTCTGACATCCTAAGATTCTCACAATTTCTTAGCTGTAACTCCTCCAAGGCAGTGAGATGCTCCAATCCTCCAGAAACAACACTCCTCAACTTGCAGCAATTGTGTATTATCAAGAATCTCATGGAAGACGAGCAGTTATGGAACACTCTCTGAACTTCATCCAAGCTTTCAACTTCCTTGTCGCACCATATATCCAGGCTTTCAATACATTGGCAAGCCTCCATAGGTAGCGAATTCAACCATGCGACGTTGGATGTAGCCAGCTTCTTGATATTACCCATGCCATGTTGGATATAGCCTCCGATGCTACAACTTTTAGGATTGTCAACGCCATCACAAGATGCAGATGCAGACGCTGATGAAGAAGCAACCTCTCCTAATTTCTTATCCCAATCTGTACAATTTGTTATTCGCAGTCTTCTATTGAAATTAATCAATTTTAGGTCTTCTACCATGGGACAAAGAGGAATACATGTCAGTTCAGGGCAGTTCCATATGAACAATGACTTCAATTGAGAAAAACATGGGAGTAACTGCAATTGCGCCTTGCTACTGCCGCTATGGAGGAGCTGATCACGATGATCATCTCCGACCCATCTCCATTTTTTCAATTTCGGCAGACTGCTCAACTCCAGTGTTTCAAGGGAGGCGTAATATGATAATCCTTCTGAGCATAACAATCCAGAAATAGGCGTGGAACTGGTATTAGCTGATGGACTATCTTCACCTATGTACTCCAAGTTAGGTAGCATTATAAGTTTAAGGACTTTCAGATGGCGCAAGTTTCCGAGGCATGGCAGGTACTCCAACTCCCTACAATGTGCAAGATCAAGCTCTACCAGATTTGGGAGAAGGGTCACCCAGTCAGGCATTGTCACACCATGGTATTTCTTCACCTCTAAGTACCTCAAGCTAGGATGTGGCTGCAGCTCTTCCATCAAACTCCTTGCTCCTTCTTTATCAAAATTTTCACCACCCTCCTCATGTCTGAATAGAAACACAATGGCATTGAGAAATTCCTTACTCTTCATGTATAATTCTTTCCTCCCATTGTCTTCCTTAACAACTCTCGTAGCATCTTTGGGCCACCTAATTTGGATGTTAAGACAACCTTTGAGGTTATCGAGAGGCTTTAGGTCTTCCAACCCGTCAAACCATTGATTCCAATTTAAATAACTCCCTTTACCGCCCACTATAAAATCACTCAGCTTGCGAAGGCAAGTCAACCCACCCATGCCCCTCGACATATAAGTCAAACTGGTGCAACTCCTAATATCCAGCTTCCTAAGATTGACCAGTCTATTCATATCATTTGGCAACTCTTTTAATGTGTGGCACCGCCTTAAATCTATGGTTTGTAAATTACGTAGCTCTGTAATTGACTTTGGGAGCACTTCCATTTCTGCATTCCCTGAGAGATTTAGATACTTTAAATGCAATAGTTCCCCAATTGACTCTGGCAAACTTTTGATCATTAATCCACTCAGGTCCAGTGCCCTTAGGCTCATACAATTGGCTATTAATGCCTCCAGAAAAGACTTGTCCACCTTGCCAACTCCAAAACCATTATAGCCAACATGAAGATATGAATGGATATCGGTCTTACCCAAAGAATAATTAATATATCCCCCTTCTCCAATAACTGATAGATGACGAACTCTTTTATCTAGGTTGCCACTACTGGTATTTGTTACATACATTTCCTTCTTTGTGACACAGCGAGCAATGTTATGCATTAAATTGTGCATCTTACCTGAGACGATCTCACCATATTTATCTTTCTTGATGTCTTGGAAGATAAATTTCCTTATCAAAATAGAAAAATATTCTTCACCAGCATCTTCAATGCTTTGACCTTCATCTACGGGTAAAATATAGCCTTGTGCCATCCAAAGGCTTATCAGCATCTCTTTGTCTATCTGAATATCCTTGGGAAACAATGCACAATAAGTAAGGCAGCTCATTAAATCAGATTCAATATGACGGTAACTCAGCTTCACTGTGGCCATAATGTTCTCTGCGATGCTGGCAAATCCCTGCTCTTGAACTGAGAGCCACTTAATCTTGTCTTGACAAAACAAAAGACTTCCTGCCACTCTAATAGCCAGAGGGACTTGAGCACACCAATCAACAATCTCTTGCCCAATCTTGACCAAATCATCAGGCTGGTTTGACTGCTCTGATCCAAAGGCATTCTGTTCAAATAAACCCCAAGAATGCTCCTTTGATAAGCCATCAAGCTTGTGCACTGGACCATCTCCTATAATTCTTGCAGTTTCTCGTGAACACGTAGTCACCAAAATCCAGCTTTTCCTTAGACCTCCAACCAAGTGTTTTACCAACTTGGACCATTGATCACGCTTTTCAGTCCATACATCATCTAAAACAAGAAAGAATCTACGATCTTTCAGATATCTTTGAAGTTCTGTTCTCACGTGTTCCACAGTGGATCCCCTATCAATATAATTTCCAGTAGCTGAATCCAAAATCTTACAGAGAATTTCTTTCACATCCAGTTCTTTGTGATCTTGACCAGCAACACAAATCCACATCATCAACTCAAAATTAGCCCTGATCCTTGAATCATTATACACAAGTTGCGCAAGAGCCGTTTTGCCCAACCCTCCAATGCCAACAATAGTAAGGAACGAAACATCATTCAAAACATCAGAATCAAACAGCATATCAACAATCTTCTCCAAGTCACCGTCCCTCCCGATGATGTCATCTGCCACCACGTACGAGTCGGACTCCGTCATCCTCATCATGATGGGCTCGTAATCAAGCTTAAAGTTAAGTGGGACAATGTCGTTTATGCTCTCCCCTAACTCTGGCTAATTCGGTCTCTTGAAATGATCGCCAAATACTCTTGTCTTGACCGTACAAAAGGTTTGCTACCTCTCTTATAGTGTAAGGAACTCCACCACATCCATCAATAATCTCTCGCCCAATCTTGACCAAGTCATCAGGGAGATCTAATTGATGTGACACAGATATTGTTTTTTCAAACAAGTGCCATGAATCTTCCCTTGACAAGCCTTGTAACTCGTACCTTGGACCATCTCCAATAATTCTTGCAGTCTCTCGTGAACGTGTGGTCACCATAATCCAACTATTCCTTCGACCTCCAACCAAGTATTTCACCAAATAACACCATTGATCACGCTTCACAGTCCATACATCATCTAAGACCAGGAGAAATCTACGGCCTTCTAGTTTTCTTAGGAGTTGTGATTTCACTCGTTCCATGGTGGATCCCTTGTCAATATAATTTCCAGTACCTGAATCCAAAATCTTACAAAGAATTTCTTTCACATCCAGTTCTTTGTGATCTTGACCAGCAACACAAGTCCACATCATCAACTCAAAACTAGCCCTGATCCTTGAATCATTATACACAAGTTGCGCAAGAGCCGTTTTGCCCAACCCTCCAATGCCCACAATAGCAAGGAACGAAACATCATTCGAAACATCAGAATCAAACAGCATATCAACAATCTTCTGCAAGTCACCATCTCTCCCGATGATGTCATCTGCCACCACGTACGAGTCGGTCTCCGTCGTCCTCTTCATGATGGGCTCGTAATCAAGCTTAAAGTTAAGTGGGACAATGTCATTTATGCTCTCCCCTAACTCTGGCTAATTCGGTCTCTTGAAATGATAGCCAAATACTCTTGTCTTGACCATACAAAAGGTTTGCTGCCTCTCTTATAGTGTAAGGAACTCCACCACATCCATCAACAATCTCGCGCCCAATCTTGACCAAGTCATCAGGGAGATATAATTGATGTGATACAGATATTGTTTTTTCAAACAAGTGCCATGAATCTTCCCATGACAAGCCTTGTAACTCGTACCTTGGACCATCTCCAATAATTCTTGCAGTCTCTCGTGAACGTGTGGTCACCATAATCCGACTATTCCTTCGACCTCCAACCAAGTATTTTACCAAATAACACCATTGATCACGCTTCACAGTCCATACATCATCTAAAACCAGGAGAAATCTACGGCCTTCTAGTTTTCTTAGGAGTTGTGATTTCACGCGTTCCATGGTGGATCCCTTGTCAATATAATTTCCAGTAGCTGAATCCAAAATCTTACAAAGAATTTCTTTCACATCCAGTTCTTTGCGATCTTGACCAGCAACACAAATCCACATCATCAACTCAAATTTAGACCTGATCCTTGAATCATTATACACAAGTTGCGCAAGAGCCGTTTTGCCCAACCCTCCAATGCCCACAATAGTAAGGAACGAAACATCATTCGAAACATCAGAATCAAACAGCATATCAAGAATCTTCTCCAAGTCACCGTCTCTCCCGATGATGTCATCTGCCACCACGTACGAGTCGGTCTCCGTCACCCTCTTCATGATGGGCTCGTAATCAAGCTTAAAGTTAAGTGGGACAATGTCGTTTATGCTCTCGCTAACTCTGGCTAATTCGGTCTCTTGAAATGATCGCCAAATACTCTTGTCTTGACCATACAAAAGGTTTGCTACCTCTCTTATAGTGTAAGGAACTCCACCACATCCATCAACAATCTCTCGCCCAATCTTGACCAAGTCATCAGGGAGATCTAACTGATGTGATACAGATATTGTTTTTTTCAAACAAGTGCCATGAATTTTCCCTTGACAAGCCTTGTAACTCGTACCTTGGATCATCTCCAATAATTCTTGCAGTCTCTAGTGAACGTGTGGTCACCATAATCCAACTATTCCTTCGACCTCCAACCAAGTATTTTACCAAATAACACCATTGATCACGCTTCACAGTCCATACATCATCAAAAACCAGGAGAAATCTACGGCCTTCTAGTTTTCTTAGAAGTTGTGTTTTCACGTGTTCCATGGTGGATCCCCTATCAATATAATTTCCTGTAGCTGAATCCAAAATCTTACAAAGAATTTCTTTCACATCCAGTTCTTTGTGATCTTGACCAGCAACACAAATCCACATCATCAACTCAAAACTATCCCTGATCCTTGAATCATTATACACAAGTTGTGCAAGAGCCGTTTTGCCCAACCCTCCAATGCCCACAATAGTAAGGAACGAAACATCATTCGAAGCATCATAATCAAACAGCATATTAAGAATCTTCTCCAAGTCACAGTCTCTCCCGATGATGTCATCTGCCACCACGTACGAGTCGGTCTCCGTCACCCTCTTCATGATGGGCTCGTAATCAAGCTTAAAGTTAAGTGGGACAATGTCGTTTATGCCCTCGCTAACTCTGGCTAATTCGGTCTCTTGAAATGATCGCCAAATACTCTTGTCTTGACCATACAAAAGGTTTGCTACCTCTCTTATAGTGTAAGGAACTCCACCACATCCATCAACAATCTCTCGCCCAATCTTGACCAAGTCATCAGGGAGATCTAACTGATGTGATACAGATATTGTTTTTTCAAACAAGTGCCATGAATCTTCCCTTGACAAGCCTTGTAACTCGTACCTTGGATCATCTCCAATAATTCTTGCAGTCTCTAGTGAACGTGTGGTCACCATAATCCAACTATTCCTTCGACCTCCAACCAAGTATTTTACCAAATCACACCATTGATCACGCTTCACAGTCCATACATCATCTAAAACCAGGAGAAATCTACGGCCTTCTAGTTTTCTTAGAAGTTGTGTTTTCACGCGTTCCATGGTGGATCCCCTGTCAATATAATTTCCTGTAGCTGAATCCAAAATCTTACAAAGAATTTCTTTCACATCCAGTTCTTTGTGATCTTGACCAGCAACACAAATCCACATCATCAACTCAAAACTATCCCTGATCCTTGAATCATTATACACAAGTTGCGCAAGAGCCGTTTTGCCCAACCCTCCAATGCCCACAATTGTAAAGAACAAAACATCATTCGAAACACTAGAATCAAACAGCATACTTACGACCATCTCCAAGTCACCGTCTCTTCCGATGATGTCGTCCTCATTCACGTAAGACGAAGTCTCGGGTGTTGTCTGCTTGATAGGCTCAGCATCAAGCTTAGTTCTTAACTGTTGATTATAAGCAAACATCTTCGTATTAATCTCCATAACCTTTCGAGACATCATGTAAGCACGACAGTGTTTGGAAACACAGCAAAAGTCTAAACACTTTCTGCCGAGACTACCATCAGCTCCCAGGAACCACTTGGTGTGCTTCCTCTTTGGAAGAAGCGACCAACTCATTAATCTGATCTTTTGCTTCAAGCACAGCATCCTTGAGCTCCTTAATCAAACTCTGTGTGTTAAGGGAGAGTTCCTGCTTGGCGTTGGCTTTGTGGAGCAAATTGTTAAGGGTAAAGACGGTGTCTTTGAGTTCATCAAGTTGGGACTTGTAGCCATACTTTGACAGGAATTCTTGGAGTTCCGGATATTGCAATGCTGTCCGCAATGTGAATGCAGCAGATAGCACAGTTCCCACTTCCATTTTTGGTTTTAGAGGACAAGAGAAGATACTGTGATGGCTACACAAATCAGGGAGATGTTTGGCGAGTTGACTTTTTGGTTTATGCAAACCTGCTATCTGATCAATGCATACATATTCACTAGTAGTTGTTTTGTCACAGACACAACAAATTAATTTCAGAGGTTCCACGAACTTGCTCAGTTGCTTCTGCTCTTTAATTATAATTCTTACTATGAATTATATAATTATTTTCCCATTAGCTGTTGTGCTAATCAACTAGTTAATGTAAGATAAGATCAACCAAATCTTTTATTTTCATCAAATCGCTTTGAAACTCGGCTTAACACGTAAGGCAATATGTTACATGTTAGGCCCCTACAATATTGTGCTACTTCCTACGTTAACTTTTCTATTGCAAACAATTAGATTTTTACACTATATGCACCCACCACCCTACACTACCTATTGCAATTTTCACGCAACAAAAAATATCGTCACGTGAGATCTTGATAAATTCGTCTCTATATATACTATTAAAATATCAAACTTTATAATTTTTCTTAAAAAGTAATTAAAGATATTGATAGTTGAAGTTGTCTTGGCTGGCGATCGTTGTTACGATAGAAAAAACGGAGGAAGTACTATCTATTGTACCATAAAGGGGGTGTTTGGATTTTGGATTTTTAGCCAGCTTTTGGCTGTTGGCTTTTTGTTTTGGTCAAACAGCCAAAATTTTTTGTTTGGTAAGTGGCTTTTAAGCCAGCTTTTCAGCCAAAAGCCAAAAGCTAGTGATACTAGCTTTTGGCTTTTGGGCTTTTGGCTTTTGGCTTTTGAACTTTTATTAATCGATTTACCATTATACCCTAATTAATCTATAAATTTACAAATTCTATCACATCTATATTTTTATTAAATGAAGGGTATTTAGGTCGTTTCTGCAACGTAACGGACATCGGCAACAACAAAATTTACCAAACATATTTATAAAATCGCAGTGCATGATCTGATAGGTCAAACAATGGCCCAAACAATAGCAGCGAACTTCCAGCCAATTGCCAAACAAGGCCAAAATCTGCTCAAAGTCATCTGGCTGCTTCAAGTTTAGAAGCAACGTTATGTCCAACTTATTTTATTTTATTTCACAACAAATAAGTTCAGATAAGTTATAATGAGCTTATAAATATAAATGCTTGCTTGGTTCATCATAATAAATGGGGACATGGAAATTCATACATGAGATAGTTGTTTGGTCGGCACCATATATTAAAATCGGAGGAAACGGAAATTCACCGAATATAGAAAATAGGGTTCTTACCTCCATTAATTTTGACCTCAGGAATCATCAAGTACTGCATCTTGTTCATCATTTAGAAGAGGAAACTGTTCTTAAACAACATTTCTTGCACTATATACAAACACAAGATTTTGGCATTGAGTCATCAAATTATGCTCTATACGAAAAGGGGGAGAATAAGAGGAAAGCATTCCCAATGTAAAAAAGATGTTTAGAGAGAGGGTGAGCGAGTGAGTGAGGAAAACACCCCCCCGTCAAAAAAAAAAAAAAAAAAAAAGGAGGAAAACACCTATGCTTGGGAAACACTGCAGTTGGAGCAAATGCCATTTTGTTTCGGTAACGGAAAGTTTCGATTCGCCATTTTTTATAAACCGTTACTGTAATCGTTCAAAACCGATAACTGCCAAGCGGTTAATCAATTGTTTGGCACGATTTTTCGGTTAACAATTAATCGTGACTCATGTTTTATTAGTTTATTTTACTTAACTTATATATTAGATTTTTGCTTTTTCTCGACATAAATAAAGTAATATTAATACCATATTATATTAATACTCCACAAAGTTCAATGGCGACATAAAAAATAACATACACTTGAACTGTTGAAGGGGCCAGAGAGTTTAGTAAGCAGAGAGCATTACTTACTAATTTATTGCATTTAGTAAAAAATATTAATTAATTAATCTAATTATATATGAAATTGAATAATAATAAAATAAAATAAATATATTTGGTTTTTGGTTAATTGTTTTATAAAAAAATCATAAACGTAACGTACCGTTTAACCTTAAATTTTACCGATTCGGTAACCGAACCGTTTAATCCCCTTTTTTGGTACGGTTACCGTCCATTTTGACCGGTTTTTCGAATTTGGTTTTTTTAAAACACCCCGGTGCAAAAGGACTTGCTAGCAATTTTGCAATATCTACAGCTTGTTTGGTAGAAAATATTTGGAAGGAAAAGAAAGGAAACGCAAGGAGATTTATTAGTTTTCAATGTTTGGTTAAAAAAAAAATTATAAGTAAAACGAAAGACTTTTTAATAAAATTTCACTTTCTTTTCCTCTCAAAATGGGTGAACTTGGGAGGAAATATATAATTTAAAATAAACATGGGAAGTTGAGGTTTTTTTTTTTTACTTTCTCATATATATTTTTCCTTTCTCTTCCCTTTTTTTCTCTTTTCTTCCTTCCCTTTACTAAAAATGAACCATACATGCTGTTAGCTAGTTGCTAAACCATTGGAGCATGAAATGGATTTTGTTTTGTAAGCAAATAGCCAACATATTGAGTCCCACACAACAAATAACTTTTCAACTAGTATTTTGGCCCGACCGATGCCTCGGGTTAGTTACAATTACCAAATATATTATTATTTATAAATTTTATAATTAATTTTACGGTTTTTTCACCATATACCCTTGACAATTTTTTTTTGCATCATTTACCCTTTCAACTTTCCAAATTCACCATATACCCCTTACGTTTCAAAAAATACATCCACTTACCCTTAATGAATAACGGCGTTAAACTCCGTTAGTCATTAACCCTTAATCTCCCATCTAATCTAATTAACTAACCTAAATCTACCCTAATCCTAACCACGACCCTAACCCTAATACCACTAACCCTAACACCACCGGCCATTACCCCATTGCACCACCACCACTTCCGTGACCCCCCATCCCTCCCCTCGACATCCCTCCACCACTCCCCATGACCCACTCCCCTTCCCCCGCCGTCACTGACCCCCTCCCCTTCCCCCGCCGTCAGCATGACCTCACTCCCCTTCCCCGCCGTCGCATGACCTCCCTCCCCTCTTATCTCTCGGCACTCCACTCTCCACCCAAACAAACCTCCAAACTTTCGTCATAAATGGCGATAATTGGTTCCAATTTCCCGAGCATTTCTAGACCTCGGATTCCTCGAGAAAATCAAAGTGGAGGGGTTCCAATTCCCAACATTTACGGACCTCGGATTCCTCGACATTACCATGGCGATGAGAGAGAAAGGAGCGGCTGCGTTGCGGGGAAATGGGATGGGGAGGGGGCGGTGGCGGGAAGGGAGAGGGGGCTGCGGGAGGGTGGAGAGGGTCTTTGCGGGGGGAGGGAGGGGGGTCTTTGCGCGGGCGAAGGGGGGCTGCGGGGAGGGAGGGGGTTGGGAAGGGTGGTGGTGCGGTGGGGTAAGGGCGGTGGTGCAATGGGGGGCTAGGGTGGGGAGGTGGTGGGGGTGGGGGAGGGGGTGGGGGTGTTAGGTGTTAGGGTTAGGGTGTTATGGTTAGGGTTAGGATTAGGGGTAGATTTAGGTTAGTTAATTAGGTTAGATGGGGGATTAAGGGTTAATGACTAATGAAGTTTAACGCTGTTAGTCATTAAGGGTAAGTGGATGTATTTTTTTCAAACGTGAGGGGTATATGGTGAATTTGGAAAGTTGAAAGGGTATATGGTGAAAAAAAAAAAAATTGTCGGGGGTATATGGTGAATCGTTAATTTTATTAGTTTTTCGTAATATTATGTCTAATGCGAAATTGAAAAATGGACGTTATGGCATGATAAGTTGTTTACAAAAAGCTTCTAAGGAATTAGGGATAAAAATAACAATGTTAATGGAATTAGGGTCCTATAATGTTATTACTTAATAAAAGTGTTAGAGATAAAAAAAAGCTTGTCTATGTCTTTATAATTAAATATAATTATAAGACTTTATTATGAAACATTAAGCATTGAACTTGTAGTAGATTAGTGGTTAATCTCTCAATTTCATTTCAATGGTCATATGTTTGAATCCTAATAGCTACACATTTTTAATATTTTTAAATGAGATTACAAACATGTGTATTTGAAGCTACTATTTCTTATAAGTGTACATTTGAATGAATATAATCGAACTATATATTACTTAACAAGATAATAATCATATAAGTAATGCTATAAGAGGTTTAGCTTAAATGAAAATAATATAATCAATAACTATATTTTCTTAACTTAGTTAAGTAATATATAGTTCGATTATATATTAAGTAATAATAAAAAAAGTGTGTAATCAATAGCTTAATAGTAAAATAATAACTTAGTTTTCTTTTGTTGTTTTCTAAAATTTAATGTTAATATACTATGACTATTTACATCTTATTGTATAAATCCACCTAAATACTCTTAGTGGTCGTTTGGTATATACAGGAATTAAATATACAGAAATTTAATTCCTGTGGGAAGTTACAATACGTGGGAAGTTAATTCCCTCATGTAATTCCCCACGTTTTGTGGGTATTACAAATTTCCAGAAATTTTAAATTCCCCCATTTTTCTTACTTCCTGCTAACCAAACAACTGACCAACATCAATCAGTGACACCACAATCTGTGTAACACAGATTAAGCTAATCTCATTTGGTCACATACTAAAACCAATTGTTTATAATAAGAGTAGTTAATATAGCTTATAATGTGGAACTTTATCTCTTTTTTCTTCAATGTGGGACAATTCACATATGCACAATATAGGCTTCAACAAAAATCCTGCATAATGCATCGTTTGCAAGGTTATAATATAAAGCGGAACTTTTAAACTAAGTGCTTGTTTGGTTGAATGTAGGGAGTGTAAATTCCTTGGAACTTTATTTTCCCATGTAATTGTATTTCCTGGGAATTGCTAAATGTTGTTTGGTTATTCATGGGAAATAGAAATCCCCATGGGAACTTCGACTTAACTACGTTCCCCTAGGTAAGTTATTTCCTCCATTTTGTAGGAAGTGAAACTTTCGAGTAAGTTTTACTTCCCATGAATTTGTCAACCAAATAACATCAATAAATTATAATTCCTATGAATGTTAACTTCCTGTGCGAAACAATGTCAACCAAACAAGCACTAAAGGTAGAAATAAATATTACCTCTGTTTTTTTTAGTTGCAACATTTGCTTTTTGGCACTATTCGTCAACCAACTTTGTTAAGTAATCTTGCACCATTATATAAGAAAAAGCGTAGTCGAGTGGGGTTGCTTGTTAGATTCGTCGCAATACGATGATTCCAAATATCAAATTTTTATAATTATTACTTACCAGCGTCTACGAGATATTAACGTTGAATAAGTGTAACGTGGTAAATGTAAAAAGTCAAATGTTGAAAAAAAAAAACAAAGAGGAAGTATTAGATCACAATTCAGATCATGTCGGGTCACATACTGTCACTGCCCACGGGTGGACCAAATCTAGTGGGGCCCGCCCATATTGCGCGTGAATTGCACGGTATAGACTAATGTTTTTTTTCAACGGAATCTCCGAGAACTTTATTCTATGCTTTTCTGGATAATCACGCGCCATCATTCAAGTTGTATGTTCACTTTTGTTCAACAACTTCAAACGTGCCTTAGGGCAATTCTTAGCCACTAATAGCAATGGAATAATATGAATATTATGAAGATTCTTAAGAATATAGTGTCTAACATCTGGAAATATGGGTGAAATTTCTTAAGAATATAGTGTCTAAGATCTGGAAATATTTCTAACTCTCATCAAGATTTTTCGATGGTTCCCTATGCAATAAAGAAAGTAAAATATATTCTATCATTTTTTTTTATTTACTTACTTTACTTTGGTGAAAAATCAAGGAGGAATTCTAAAAGTGAGAGATAAACTAAAAATGTGGAAAGATAAATTATAAGGTGAGTTATCATATTATAGAGAATATTTATAGTACACCAAAGACTATTTTCTCCAAATGAGCAAAATGAGCAAATGAGCAAAATAAGCAAATGAGCAAAATAAGCAAATGAGCAAACACTTTTACTCATTTAATTAAGAAAATGAGCAAACACTCTTATTACAAAATGAGCAAAATGAGCAAATGAGTGATAAATTGTGAGCAATTGAGTAAGTTTAGCTTGAGATTCAAATAACCTCCATTAGAGAGTTTAGAGAAAGTTACTTTAGTTATAGAGAATTAAGAGAGATAGAGAGAAATGTTTAGAGAGAAGAAAAATGATTTTTGCATTGTAATTGAATGAATCTGTAATTACAAGAGATAGAACTATTTATAGCTAGATTACAACAGAAGCTAAACTAACAGCAATAAGCATAAAATGGGTATTCTAACTAACTATGTAACTAACTAATCTGACGTGGCAGTTAGTTAGGATTAGTTGCAAGCTAATTCAGTTGCGGCTTGTGATGATACTTCAACATCCCCCTCGGTGGAATCCGCAAGAAGCATTCCCAACTTGGATAAAAGAATATTAAATTGAGAGGAAGGCAAAGCCTTAGTGAAAACATCAGTCAGTTGATGTTTTGTAGGCAAGTGTGAAAGTTGTAAGAGACCTTCCATAACTTTTTCTCTAGTAAAGTGACAACCAATATCTATATGCGTTGTCCTTTAAGTGAAAGACGAGGATTCTTGGTAATATATATGGATGATTGATTGTCACAATATAGAGTAACAGGTTGGAGATCGAAACTCCTAGCTCGGTTAACAACCTTACAATCCATGTGATTTACAAGCTGCACTAGCCATAACCCTATATTCGGCTTGAGGAAGAACTTTTAGACACAGTAGACTTGTTTCTTTGACTTCCATGAAATAGGTGAATTACCAAGAAGGAGTAGATAGCTGAAATAGACCTTACGGAGTCAGGACATGCTCCCCAGTCAGAATCAGAGAAGGCTTGGAGCTTTAAGGCAGCACTAGCATGAAGTAAAATGCCTTGGCCAGTAGTGCCAGCAACATACTTCAAAGTGTGATGAAGAGCATGCATATGAGATGTTCTTGGATCATGCATGAATTGGCTAAGAGCTTGAACAGTGAAGGAAAGATCAGGCCTAGTATGAGTAAGGAAGTTTAACTTCCCTACTAGGCATCTTGTAGATAGCGAGGATTAGGTATAGGATCACCATCGATAGGCGACAATTTTAAATAAGCGTAGGATGAGAAAGATCCAATCTTGAGGAAGAAAGGATCTCTTGAGTGAACTTCTTTTGGGACATAATGATGCCGAGATGAGGTTCCGGTGACTTCAATGCCTAAGAAGTAGTTGAAGCGATCCCGGGTCTTTAATACTGAAAGCAGTATGAAGGTGATGTTTAAGAGCTGTAATGCTAGCCTCATCAGTATCAGTTAAGAGAATGTCATCAACATAGACTGCTGTAATTGTGATATGATTATCAGTCTTCTTAATGAAGAGACTATAATCATTTTTTGATTGAATAAAACCTTGATCTTGAAGAGCAGATAGAAGCTTAGCAAACCATTGTCTGCTAGCTTGCTTAAGACCATATAAAGACTTTCTAAGTCTGCAAACAGAACCAGGTGAGCAAGATAAGCCTTCAGGAGCTTTCATATACACTTCTTCATGTAATTCTCCATGAAGAAATGCATTATTAACATCTAGTTGATATATAGGCCAAGCTCTTATTTGAAGCCATTGCTAAGATGCATCGATGGTAGACATTTTCAGGCCTGGTGAAAAAGTTTCTTCATAATCCAAGCCATACTTGTGGTGTAAAACCTTTGGCGACAAGCCTAGCTTTACAGACTTTCTAGACTACCATCCGCTTTGAGCTTGGTTTTGTAAAACCATTTACAACCTATGGGTTTCTTGTGAGAGGGTAAAGGTACAATATCCCAAGTATGAGTGTCGACTAGAGCTTTTAGCTCTTTATTCATAGCTTCCACCCAAATAGGAGATTTTGAAGCTTCTGAATAAGAATTAGGTTCTCTGAAATCAATTGCAGCTATGAGAAAAAGGTGTGTAGATGGAAGAGCTGCAGCATGTATAATGTTACACCAATGTGAAGTAGGAGGTGTAGAAGTGCCAAGATTACGGATGTATGATTGAAGGTATGTTGGTTTGGTAGAAGTTACGGTAGATTTCTATTTGGAGGAGAAGGTGCACCGGTTTGAACATTGGAAGTAGGATTATACGTAATGGAATGTGAAGGAGATGAGGTGGAAATGGTGTCGCGAAATTGTGAGAAGATGGGGAGAGTAAGGGAAAGGTAGTAGGTGGAGAGTCCGAGGATGTTGAAGATGTTGATGTAGGTGATGATGTTGATGTAGTTGGATGTGAAAAATGAAAAACATCAGGTATGTCAATAATGGATGATGAAAGAGTGGTAGAAGGAAGAAAAAAAATGAAAGGATTTAGTGGTATTAAAAGAAGTAGGAGAAGGATTGTAATGAAAAGGAAAATGCTTCTCAAAGAAGACAACATCTCTTGAAACATGAATAAGATGAGTCTGCAGATTTAAGACTTTATATCCCTTTTGACTAGAAGAATAGCCAAGAAAAACATGAGGTTGTGCTCTTGGATGGAATTTGCTTCTTCCTTGTTTGAGAGTTGAAACAAAACACAAACAACCAAAAGCTCTGAGATGTGAAATATCTGTCTCCCTCTTATACAGTTTAGTATAAGGAGATATATGTTTGAGACAAGATAAGGGCATCCTGTTTATAAGATATGCTGCTGTAAGGATGCACTCTCCCCAATAAGAAATAGGAAGATTAGACTGAAAATAAAGTGCTGGCTGTCTCAAGCAGGTGCTTGTGTTTTCTCTCCATGACTCCATTTTGTTGTGGAGTGTCAACACAACTACTTTGATGATGTATGCCCTTTTTTACATAATACTTCTTGAGGTTCACCTTCACAAAAGTTCTTTGGCATTATCCGTTCTAATGCTCTGAATGAGAGTGTGAAATTGGGTGTGCACATAAGAGACAAAATTTTGTAGTATAAGAACAGTCTCGATTTATACTTCATCATATGAATCCATGTACATCTGGAGTAATCATCCACAATTGTCATGAAAAATGTACACTTATTATAGGTAGCAGTTCTGTATGGGCCCCAAACATCTACATGTACTAACTGAAATGGTGCAGATGTACATATAGAACTAGATGTGAAAGGAAGCTCTGTGTTGCCTAGCAGTGGGCACACTTGACAAATACACTCTATATCACGTTTCTTTGGAAGAGAAGGCATAAAATGCTTCATTTGTTGAAATGGCATATAACCAAGTACGATATGAAGTAGCTTTATTTCTTCAAGAGTAGATTTAGAAATTGTTGATAAGCCATGAGCAATAGAGGCTCTTTGTTTGATCTCGCAACTTCGGAGATAGGAGAAGTAGGCATGTGCGGTATAGACCACATTTGAGTTTACCAAGAGGCATTCTCACTGAATGGTCTGAAGAAAACAATCACCAGTTTGTAAATATCACTTCACAATCTAAATCTTTGCACTGACTTTGGGATTGAAATAAGGTTAAATTTGAATCCAGGCACAAATAACACTTCTTGTAAGCAAACACCATTGACGAACGGTGCCAATATGTGTGACTTGCACTTTATTGCCATCGGGAATAGTGATACTATGTTCTCCAGGTGAAACTTCTTTGTAAGTGTCAAACAAAGACATATCACAAGCCATGTGATCTGTTGCTCCACTTATCAAGAACCAAATCGGCTGAAAAGATGAAAATAAGCAAGTTTTACTGCTAGAAAGCGAGAACCATGAATAGTTTATTCAACGGGTTCTTCATGGACATCTAAGATGGCTGGAGTGTAGTTATTGTGCATCATGTCAATTATTTGGTTGTATTGATCCGGAGTAAAAGAAGTAGTAACCATCTCCGAACGAAAACCTCCTTGATTATCACAATTGTCATTCTCGGTGATATCGAACCTTGAGAAATATGAGCATATCTCTTAGGTTGAGGTTTAAAATCTTGAGGGTAGCCATTCGGTTTGAAGCACCTCTCGGTAGAATGACTTGTGATTTTACAATGATCACAATAATATGGAAAAGTTTTCTTGTTAGAAAATACTTTCCCTTTTGTTCTTGTTGTCATTGGACTGAAAGAAAGGTTGCTTTGACTTGCTGATGAACGAGAAGAATAAGGTTTTGCTCTATCATAATATGGCCTCCTATCTCGCAATTAGAGCATGATTTTCACTGAGAATTTCCAGATTGTTGCAAGTCATGAGCAATTGACCGGTTCCTCTCCTCTTGAACAAGTAATCTATAGGCATGATTAACACCAACTAGTGGTTGCATCATCAGAACATTTGCTCTAACCATAGTATAGTGTTCATTCGGTTTCATCGAAATTGAATGAGCCTTTGATTTTCTACTCATTTGTCAAAAGCTTCTTGTTCAAGTTACAGTTGCATCCATTGCATGTACATGTAGGAATAGGATTAACTATGTCTAACTCATCCCATAACATCTTCATTTTTGTGAAGTATTCAGCAATATTTTCACCTCCTTGTGAAACATCATATAATTCTTGTTCAAGAGAAAACTGATTGTGGTCCAAATGACTGACTATACCTCTCCCTCAAGGTTACTCCATATTTCTCTAGCAGTTGAGAAATATAATACACTACGAGCAATAGTTGGTTCTAATGCACTCAACAACCAGCTAATTACCAGATCATTACACCTTTTCCAAGCATGAAAGTAGGATCTGTAGCAGTAGGCATCTCCAATGTTCCATCAACAAAACTAAGCTTATTTTTAGCAGATAATCCTATAAGCATCGCTCGTTTCCAATCACTGTAACCATTACCATCAAATTTGGTAGGAATTGAGCACATTTTAAGGCTGTCATTGGGATGAACATAGAATGGACTAGAATAGTCTTGTCCAGGATCAATATTTGAAGTTCTATCAGAAACATCAGCATTTGAACTAGTTTCAGGCATGATTTTAGAATGAATTGAGATTTCTTTTAGAAGAATTTCAAGAAATTGAAATCAATCAAGGAAAGAATCAAAGTATGATTGACAGAATGAAGATTAGATCAAGAAGAAATCAAATAGAACAGGAAGAATTTGACCACCAGAAAAAATTATAGTAATAGAAGCAAGCAATTGATCAACAGATTTTCAGAATGATCAACTAGAATTAGAATATAAGCAAGATTTAAGCTACAACAACTTTAGATTCACAAGAATTCATTTCAGTTTCATAAGAATTTCTCCAGATTTTGCAGATTTCAAGAATTCGATTAAAACGAAAGAATCGATTTAGATTTTGTAGATAGATTTTGTAGAACTTACTGATGTTTCTGAGGTTTCATGATACAAATTGATCTTCAAACAAAGAATAAGCAGATTCGCTGCTCTGATACCATGATAAATTGTGAGCAATTGAGTAAGTTTAGCTTGAGATTCAAATAACCTCCATTAGAGAGTTTAGAGAAAGTTACTTTAGTTATAGAGAATTAAGAGAGATAGCGAGAAATGTTTAGAGAGAAGAAAAATGATTTTTGTATTGTAATTGAATGAATATGTAATTACAAGAGATAGAACTATTTATAGCTAGATTACAACAGAAGCTAAACTACCAGCAATAAGCATAAAATGGGTATTCTAACTAACTATGTAACTAACTAATTTGACGTGGCAGTTAGTTAGGATTAGTTGCAAGCTAATTCTGTTGCAGCTTGTGATGATACTTCAACAATGAGCAAAATGAGCAAAATGCCCAAATGAGCAAACTTGGTGTTAAAAAAGCACACAGAGTTCTAATTTATTACAAAAATACCTTTGGGTGTACCATGAGTGAACTACGAGGTTATCATATTAATAAGTGGACTACATTGGTGAAAATAGAGGAGAAAATAGATTAGGCATGTTATTTAAAATACAAAAATAACGGTTTGTAGATTAAAAACAAACGGACTAAAAAAGAGTGTGTAGAGTAAAAAGAAAGCGAGAGGTAATCATTATTATAAGACCAATTAATATAAAATCCACTCTATTTATCAACAAATTACTTGTCATGTGATTTACTTTTCTCGGATTGTCTTAATATATTGGGAAATTTCCTAGGTGCCCTTGAGGTTTGGCTTAATTCTCAAAATACCCTTATTGAATTTTGAAGTTCGGAGTTTAAGTTTTAAGGGTGCACCTTAGAAAATTAATGCATTTGAATTTCGGTGTATGATAAGGGAATTTTGAGCCCAAACACAAAGTTCAAGGGTATATGAGGAATTCCTCAAAATGTGAGGGGTAATTTGAAAATTACGTCAAACCTCAGGGGTACCTGAGTAAATAATCTTTTATCTTTATATATTTTATTTACATCGGGCCCCACAAAGGCCACAACCATCCACCAAGTTATTTTTCTTTATGTTTTCACTTTTGTACCAACAAATTTTGGGACTTAGGAAGTATCAAAATAAGAAATGGAGAGTTTATCACTATGTATTTGCTTTATAAGATTTTTCTCACCTATATAGACTTGTTTAAGAGTAAAACTTTGATTGTAATAGAGCATGCAATGTATAATGTTGTGATGGAGTAGGAATAGTATCGTAAATTTTGGAAAAGTAATATTTTAGGTTACTTTTAATCATTGAGGTAGCATTTAAAAAACCTAACAAAATTAGTTTTTAGAGTAGATGTAATTTATGAGTTATATTAATTAAATTTATGATCTTTTACTATTTTAACATTAAGTTTTAATTGACTACTAATTATTGTAAAAATTCATCTTGACAACTACGTTGCAACAACTAAGTTCCAAAAGTTAATAATTAGTATAATTGTGAGCAACTATCATGACCTTTGTTCAACAAAACAAATTATTAACTAGCTATAGTGCTTAGCTGTTAGTGGATGTCAACTAAGTTAGTTGGTTTAAATCTTGCGAAGTGGTACTCAAGACATGAGATCAAATGTCGTCTATATCACTTACCTTTGTGAAAAAAATAGCGTTTAGCTATTAAAATATCACAACTACTATTTTTGGCGAATAGACCTAACCACCTAAGTGACAAATCGGAAATGTAGGATGAGCAAAATATTCTTTCATCGTCGTAATATAGTTCAGATTTAATTTTGGGAGTCAAGCTTTAAAAATCTCGACCAAATATTCCCATTAATGTATACAAAAAACATCTTTCGTGTAGGGTTTTGTTGACTTACGTCTTAATGTCTACATTTATATTATCAACTTTTTATATTTTTTACTAATACAAAATAGAAGATATTGTAGGTCAAAGGTACGTCTTGGAGACTGTGCAAAAAGAAATGTGAACTATATTATGGGACGGAGGGAGTAATTACTTTCTCTACCTAGGTTTCTAATAATGGTTATGAGTGGCTTACCTAATAATCTAAACACCTAAATGTTAGTTATAGACTTAAACAACAACTCCTCAAAAATAGTTGGAGCGTCAATTTCACGACCATCAAACCTCAAGTAAGAATACGAAATTGACCTCCCAAAACAAAAAAGGAAGCACAAAAACGAAAACACCTAAAATTCCTCACTTTTCTTAGTGCCAAAAAATTCCCCAAAAAAAACAAAAAAACACCTTCGTTTTCTCCCCAAAATTCAAACCACCAAAACAAAGTTCAAAAAAACGCAACAACTCTCAAGAAAAGAAAACTCAAAAATGGCGATCGCCGCCATAGCTTTTCTCTCTCCTCTCCTTCTTCTCCCTCTAACTTCAACCTCAACTTTCACAATCACCGCTCTCTCTCTCCTCCTCCTCCTCTAACCCTAACTTCGACCACCAAACCTTTCACTCCTCTTTCTCTCTCCTCAGACCTCGTTTTTCGCTCTCCTTCTCTCATTCGCCGACACTTTCCTCTCCGATTCTCCGGCGCAAATTCCGACGACGTCGGAAACTTCTCCGGCGGTGAAAACTTCTCCGGCGGCGGAAACTTCGGCGGCGATGGAGGCGGAGATGGAGGAGGAGAGGTGGAGGTGATGATGATGAAAATGGTGAGAATAAGAATAAGAAGGATGTGTTTTTGGTGTTATCGGAATTTGGAAGATCGTTGGAAAGTTTGCCGAAAGATATGGTGAGCGCGATCGAAGAAGGTAGGATTCCTGTGGATATTGTGAGGAGGTATTTAGAGCTTGAGAAATCGCCGTTTTGCGATGGTTGCTTCAGTTCGGAGGGTTTAAGGAACGTTTGTTGGCTGATGATCTGTTTTTAGCTAAAGTTGGTATGGAATGTGGCGTTGGTATCTTCACTAAGGTCTGTTCTTCTTCTTCATCTATTCAAAAGCTAATTTCGATTGATGCGTGATTATGTCATATTTTTATTTAATGCTTATTGTTAGCCGTTAGGGCTGCATATATCGAAACCGTGTAATTTTAGCTATGAGGTGGAGATGTTCTGTTTTTTTTGAAGTAAAGGAAAAGGTTTTGATTTAAGAGTTATAGATGACATTGTATTAACTTCTATGGATTCTTTAGTGTAAGCACTTTATATGACTTATTGGGATGAATGATTGAGGATAGTCATTGGAGGATGATTAGGAGCATGGTTTATATCAATATATGTAATGTTGTGTTTTGGTGCAAGTTATGTTTCTGGTTTTCTTCCCTGAAAGTTGGAACTGTTTTTCTGTAAATAATTGGGGAATATGTTCATTTAGAGTATTGTGATATATGCTTTTTAGTGTGGAATTATACTTTTTTAGAGTGTGATGATATACTACTTTGGGCAATATGCTTTATTTAGTGTGTGAAGTGGAGAATTTTTTTTACTTTTTGTGAGCATGGAGGTGCTATAGTAGGAAAAAAGATCAAGCATGCTTTTTTGGGTGAATGATGTGGATGAGTGTTTTCAGAACTGTTCTCGGAGGCGTAAACAAGAAAGTGTCTCCAATGCTTATGTCATTAGGGGGGATCACTTTAGAGCAGAGAGTAACATGAGTTCTGGTGGGTGAGTCATCACTCATCGTTGGAATGTCTGGAGATAGTAGATGACATTTACATTATTGCAATTTGCAAAGTGGGAGAAGTGGTATCAATTATCATGTGTTGAACATTAGGGGATCCCGAGTTGTTCGTTGATTGTCATTGGATCCCAGTCCAATCATGATCTGCTCATTTGTGCACGAAAACAGAGGAAATGTGATGCTTCATCTAATTGGTCGACAATATATACTACATAGCAAGCTTCTGATATTAGAGTTAAGGCTTTATGGCTGCGTATATGTGGAGCATGGATTCTATGTTGAGTTGTTTAGTGTGAATTTGAGATCTGTCGGAGATTGTTCTTATGGTAAGCGATACTGTGGACTTTGGTGATGGACAAGTGTGACTTGACTTCTGGTCTTAGTTTCACACTACAAGGCTATGTTCTACTCACTTTAATATCACTTATTTTATGAAAATGTGCTCAATAAGTCAAGTTTAGGGTCAATAAGTTCAGATTATTCAAGTTCAAGGCCAAGAAGGGCTATCCAGATTTTATTCACAACTACATTAAGCACATAAGTTAAGTTCCGGACAATATGTTTAGATTAGTTAAGATAGTTTTGAAGGTGACAATCAGGAAAGAATGCACCCTTAATAATGAGCTTTAGAGTCTTTTGTTGGATTTATTTAATGAGATAACAGTAGAGCATCATTCGGTTACGCATGCAATGCCTTGTAATGGACCTAAATTGATGTATAATAGTGACAAAGTAACTATCATTGAGCACAAATATTTATGGATATAACTTTGTGAAATGGTAGCTTCCTCCTTGATGTTCTTAAGTACTCAGTTGTCATAATGAGAAGCCACGGTTGTCTTTTATGGTCAAATCTTATGAGCTTCTACTATTAGAGGCTATCACTTTTTCATTGCAAACGCTCTACAATGATGTTTGAAGCAATTTTTTTTTTACCTATGACAATTCAGCAAATTACATTATTGTGCTGTTCTTTGGGGTTTTTAACCTTATGATGCGCAATTGATGTAATGAATCAATCCGTGAGGCCTATCTAGCTTTTATGTGAATTTGTCTAATTGGTTCTGATTCTTCTTTGATTGTTTTATGATTTATAGCATAATTTAGCTTAAGGATTACTCTCCGTTTCATTTTAATATACACTCTACACTTTTCACGCATGCCAATGCAAAACTTTAAGGACATATATCTTTAGTTTTGTATTTGTAAAAATTATAAAAAGTACATATTAATAAAATACATGTTATGATGAACCTAACAAGATCCCACATGACTATATTTTCATCCGCGTATAAATCACAAATGATGGTCAAAGTGAAATTTGTGAATAGTGTAAAATGTCGAAGTGTGTAGATTAAAACGAAACGGAGGGAGTACTCAACTAATAAAAGGTAAATGCCTTTTGTTAGATGCTTTTCCTCCGTTGCCACTTCTTTCTTGTTGCCCATGACCTTACGGCCCTTACTTCTAAATCTTCTTCCTTGAAGTGCTTTTGCTTTGTGTCCCTTGTAAATTACTATGACGTGACATATTTTAACTCGTCAATAATTATTGGCGATAGACATGATCTTTAATGTTTTCCTTGTGGTTTAGACTGCTGCAGAATATATGAAAAAGAAGGGAGAATTTTTTTTCAACGGAGTGAAGTTGTTTTTGCAGATGTGGTATGTAATTGTGCGATACGATATTTTGGTGCATTACGTTTGCTTTACCATTCATTCACAAATTGAAAGGTTGGTTATGCCTTTAAATGCATGCATCTTGCATGGTTGATGGTTGTAATGGCAAGGGGACATTTGGGTTCTTGGACCTTAATGATTTAATATTACTACTATGTAACCGGGGCGGATCGGATTCGAACCAGGGGTAGCGCGTGATTTATATTGCTAGGAACTCAAAAAAAAAAAAAAAAAAAATCGTAATTACTAAATTCAAAATGTTACAAAATCCAAATCCAACCTTCAAAACAACAATAAAAGAAAATTACAAATTGAATTACAATTGTTCACGTCGGTTCTCAAATTCTGGAACCGATTACAATCGCATCAACTCCCACATCACAATGGAGTTGGGATTGAGACCTAGTATGTGAAGTGGCTCCAAGTTCTAAGTCTTCATTTTGAGATGGAGGGTTAGTGCTTAATGGAGAAGAATTTTGTTGACTTAGTTGAATGGGAGGAATAGGTGAATTTGAATCAACTTGATTTTCATTAGGTGTTCCTTTGGAAAAAAGCTTGAGATATCCCTCCCTTTTTTTTCTCTTCATGATTCACAAATATAGATTTTCATTTACTAATCATCCATTTCCACAACTACAATAATAGTAAACTAACAAATTCCACAAATTCCCACAACTACAATAATAGTAAACTAACAAATCCCACAAATTCCACAACACCATATGATATATCATATATCACTCCCAAATTTCCACAAATTCAGCCCAATTAACAATCATACTTCACAACAATCAATCAAATTTCCACAAATTCAGCCTAACAATAAAAAACGACAACAATCAATCAAAATTCAACCTAACAATCAAAATTTCAACCCAACTAACAAATAACAATCATACTTCACAATCAAAACTGCCATTAGAAAGGATTCAAACAACAATTACTTCACAAGTAAAGCGCCATTGCCCATTGGAGATATCACAAGTATTCACAAATCACAACAATGGAAACTGTCAATAACAATCTCGTAGGAAAGAGAAAGAAAGTTACTCGAAGTGCGCCCGGGCGCCGGCGTCGAACGCGGAACGCCGGGCGCCGGCACCCACCGCCGACCGACCAAGCCCGAGAGTCGCAGGAGCAGTAGAAGTATTAAGTCGCCCACCGCCATTGGGGAGAGTAGAAGAAAGTTAGACTAAGAACATTTAGTGGCTAGATCTAGATTACCAATATGCGAAAATCAACTTACCAATTTGTCCACGAACGAGTAACGACGCCAAGAAACAGATTAATACTCCTGGCGAGACCCGACATCCGACGAGGCAAGTAGAATTGCAAGCCGAGATTCCGACGAGAAGGCTAGAACTGAGAATGGCAGGACGAGTTTCGTAGAAATGAGAAAATGTTGAATGAAACTACTGTGAAGTGTTTAGGTCTCGTGAATTTTTTCAGGGATTTTTCGATTTTTTTTTTTTTTTAAAAACAAAGTAAAGGACGTGCTACCCTTGTTACCACGTGGCTCCGCCACCGGATGTGCCATACTCATTTCTATCGTTTCTTGGTCAGTTTCTTTAGTTGTCTCAAGTAAACTTCCCGATGGTATATTTAGGAAATAAAACTTGTTTTTGAGATGCCTAGGCTTTCATAGAGTTGTATCCGTAGACGGAATTGCAAAATTCTGCCTAAGAAAAGATCTTGATTAATTATCTCGACCAAGCAAAGCAGTATGGTACTCCATAGTCCATTTTGATTTATACAATATAAACTACGGGAACAAAGATATCAAGTTATTACCAGGTCGTAATGGGATCTCATGTTGTACCATTGTCAACTATAAAAGTATAGTGGTTAGGTATCTTTATAGTATTT
>CANSNZ010000296.1:1395000-1559396 GCA_947646795.1 Beta lomatogona | reverse complement strand
CCGAGTGAGCGGATCGTGCGGGAGTAGGGCTTGAAATTTCTTGGTTTTGTCCACGGCCCGGCCCGGTCCACGGAGCTCGCGGGGCTGGGAGCTCGTCCTTTCTGCTCGGGCCTGGCCCGTGTTTTATGTTTTTTTTTGTATTTTTTGTGATTTTAGGATAAAAACAAAAGGAAAAGGAAGCGTTCGGCCAGCAGGCAGCCCCGCGCGGAGCTACGTCTTAGGTGCGAGGCTTTGAAACCAGAATTTCTTGGCCAGTTTAGCGGTTACATTGCAATAGCAGACAATAAGAAACGGCCCGAACATCCCGAGCGGGCGCGTGCGGGCCAGGCAGAGCCGCGTCTTGGCGGCCCATGCCCTCACTCTAAATGTTTCAAACCACCTTAAGTAAGGCTATGAACTTATTAAGAGCTATAAGCTCATTCTCCCCTATTTTATACTCTTGGTATAATAAAACAAATACTACATCACTTTTATTACTAGGAATGGTAGTAGTATCTATGACGGGATGCTTTTGTGATTTCGTTTGACCCTTTGAACTTAGGAATTCCTAAGAGAAGGGTATCTATCACAATTCACTCCACAATAGGCTTTAAACCCGTTCCTTGTGCGACTCCGGCCTGCTTTTTTCTGAGCCTTTGGTAAGGATCGACAAATATTCTCTACGACTTTACATACTCGGTATTAACCACGTTATTTTTAACTAAATTTCTAACTATGGCGTGCCCAGCAAGCGAATATGCCTTCTCTTGCTTAATAGGTCTATAGGCTTGATTATTGACACCCGATTCTTGCTTGCGAGTCACAGCAAGCTGATGGAGCGGCACCCCCACAATGGAATAATAAATGACAAACTCACGATCCATTCGAGCTTGTCACGCGATCTAAAGCAATAAATTCAAATTCCATGGTAGATTTGGCAATACATGTTTGCTTTGATGATTTCCATGATATAGCTCCACCCAGCAAGAGGTAAACACATGAACCGCTAGTAGATTGAATTTCATCATTCTCAGGCACCCACCTCGGGCATCAAAAAATCCTTTTTAAGGACCACAAGAAACCTTTATTAATGTAGACCCGAATTCGATAGTGACTCTTTAGATACTTCCAACAATCTAAATCAAGGCAGACATGACGATGCTCTCGATTAGGATTGTGAGTATACCTGCCTCAATCTACTAACAACATAAGCTATATCAAAGTCTAGTATAACTTAATGAGAACATTACAAACACCCGAATATAGTTTGCATATTGTCCTTGGGATATCTTTATCACCACTTATTCTTTTTCAAATGAAGACTAGAATCATATATGGGGGTTTTCAGCTCGGAATACAATCAAATTGATCAAACTTCTTTAATATTTTCTCAACATAATGAGATTGATTTAAAGATATCCCATAAGCGTTCTAATAATCTTTATTCCAAGAATAACATCGGCCTACTCCCTAAATCCTTCATCTCAAAACAAGAATTGGGAAACTCTTGGTTGCATTTACTACGTCTATATTGGTCCCAAAGATTAACATATCATCCACATATAGACATATGAAAACGCAACCAAGCTCATCAAATTTGGAACAAAAACAAGCATCGAATCATTTACCAAAAAACCATTTGAAGTAATAGTTTGATGGAATTTATCATACCATTGTTTCCGGTGCTTGTTTTAAACCATACAAAGATCTAATAAGCTTGCATACCTTATCCTCTTGACCAGGAACCTCACATCCTTCAGGTTGCTTCATGTAGATTTCCTCATTTAACTCACCATTCAAAAATGCAGTTTTCACATCCATTTGATGCACAATCAAATCATGAATAGATGCGAAGTGCAATTAATGTTCTAATGGTGGCTACCTTAGTCACGGGAGAATAAGTATCAAAAAGTCTAAACCGTGTTTTTGGCGATGCCCTCCCACTACAAGTCCAGCCTTATACTTGTCTAAAGACCCATCAGGCTTACATTTCTTTGTAAAGATCCATCTACTACTTAGGGCCTTACAACCTCTAGGAAGGTCGACAAAATCCAAGTATTATTACTCATAATAGACTCGATTTCACTTGTTAATAGCCTCTAACCAAAAACTTGAGTCTACGGATCTCGTGGCCTCGGCATAGGTTCTCGGGTTCTCTTCCAATACAAGCACATTGACATCTTGCTCATCTAAACACTCTTTTTTTTCGGCTAGAAAGGTAGTAATAAAATCAGGTCCGCAACCAGGACTTCAATCCTAGCTCTCTTACTCCTTCTAGGTTCTAAGGTCTCACTAGATGATGCAATGTCATGATGCACGGAAGATGAAGATGCGGTAGGCAAGCATGATAGTACACTTAACTTTCATAGGAAAAACATGCTCAAAAGAATTCAACATCTCCTTGACTATCTAATAGGACCAAAACCAGGACGCATCCTTAAGAATGAGCCTATAAGCAGCATTGTTAGAAGCATAACCAATAAAAATACCATCTACGGTCTTAGGTCCAATCTTATTTCTTTGAAAGTCGGGAAGACCAATCTTACCCAAACACCCCCACACTTTGAGGTAACCCCAATTAGGCTTGAAGCCTTTCCACAATTCATAGGGAGTCTTATCTAACTTCTTATGGGGAACTCGGTTAAGAACATAGCAAGCAGATAAAATAGCCTCACCCCACATGTTAGTAGGCATACCTGAACTAATAAGCATTGCATTCATCATATCCTTAAGAGTCCTATTTTTCCGCTCAGCTATTCCATTTTGTTCGGGTGTATAGGGAGTTGTAACCTCATGAATAATCCCATTAGACTTACAAAATTTCTTAAGGGAAAGTCCATCATATTCTCCACCCCTATCTGATCTCACCCTCTTAATCTTAAGGTCCAATTGGTTCTCAACTTCGGCTTTATAAATTAGAAATTTTTCTTCAGCCTCATCCTTAGAACTCAATAAATATACCTTAGTATAACGTGAGAAGTCATCAACAAATGTAATATAATACTTCTTTCCTCCCCTACTCATGGAATTCTTAAAGTCACCTAAGTCACTATGGACTAACTCTAATAAAGAAGAGGAACGGGATACATTTTTGTTGAATGCTTTCTTAGGGTGCTTAGCTTCTACACATACTTCACATTTATCAAAAGATGTATTGCTAAAGTCAGGAATAAGACTAAGTTGTTTTACCCTTTTAACAGATGCAACATTCACATGACCTAGTCTAGAATGCCATAAAGAAACAGACTCAGCAATATAAACGGAAGCATTAGAGTTCTTATTATCAATAACAACATCCAAAACAAAAAGTCCAGCATTACAAAAGCCTTTACCCACAAAAACACCATTTCTAGTTAATACAAGTTTATCAGATTCAAAAGCTAACTTAATCCCAGCTTTGTTTAAAAGAGAACCAGAAATGAGGTTTCTGCGGATGTCGGGAACATGCAAAACATTACTCGCAAAGCAATGGTTTTCCCGGAAGTTAATTTCAGGAAAACCTTTCCTTTGCCTAGAACACTCACGGTGCTTGAGTTGCCCATGAAGACGCATTCTCCTTCCCGAAACTTTGTTGTAGTCCCGGAACATCTCCTTGTTGGCGCGAGATGTGACGAGTTGCACCAGTATCAACGATCCATTCAGCAACATTGCTTACCAGATTGACCTCAGACACCACAGCAGCAATGATGTAGTCTTCAGCAAGGTTGGCTTGAGCTTTGTTAACTTTGGCTTTGTTTGGAACTTCCTTTCTTTGACGGCAATCCTTGGCAAAATGCCCAAACTTACCACAAACGAAGCAATTTCCCTTAAACTTGTTATAATTCTGCCTTGTACCATGAAACTGATTTGGACCCTTACCTTTTGGTCCTTTACCTGCAGCAGCTTTATTTTCCACAAGATTAGCAGAAGAGGAAGAATGATCAACTGATTTCCCATTCCTTTGGATACGGTTTTGCTCCTCAATCTTAATGTGGGAAACTAATTCTGAAGGGTAAAGTCTTTCTCGCCCATGTTTCAAGGAATGAACAAAATTTTCCCCAGGATGGTGGTAATTTCTCAAGTAAACAGTTGGCTTGGAACATATCAGGAATAGCCATACCCTCAGCCACAATATCAGCACACAAATGTTCATACTCATGAACTTGATCTAGAACAGGTTTATCATCAGACATAGAAAACTTCAACCAACGACTACATGCATATTTCTTAGTCCCAAAATCATCAGTACCATACTTAGCATTCAAAGCATCCCAAATATCCTTAGCATTTTTCGACTTACTATAAATCATGTATAGGGCAGAAGTCATATAATGCAGTAACATCCCACGACAAGTCTTATTATCTTTCACAAAATCCCTAACAGAATTTTCAGGAGCAGCATCAACAGACAAACAGTAATCTACCCCAATTTGACCCAAAAAAAATTCCATCTTATCACATTTTATAATTTTTCCCATCAAACGGATCTAATTTAGACATATCAGGAACAAAGGGATTGGTAATAGGGACATCATTTAGAATACGCACAGGATCATTAGGAATTTCACCAGCCATAGTTCCGAAAAATAGATTAAACTAAATTCAACTTTAGAATGTAGGAACAAAAACTGGTAACTAAATTGATACACTTAACTGACCACCGTGGCGTGAGAAAATCACTGCCCTAAAGTTGAATTTACCCCGTAACAACACACGGACTCACAGCAATCAACCTCCAGGGATACACGGCCTCTGCGTTTCCGGTGTTGACAGAAAAACAGATTGAGAACGTTCTTGAATACTGCCCAGGAATGACGAAGGAGAGAAGAAGAAATTGTGTTTATGTGTTTCTGTATTTCTGTGCCTTAGAGAATCCAAGAGCACTGATATATATAGGGAGAGGAAAACCAACGAAATCAGAACGTGGCCGAGATCGTGGGAAAACCGGTCACATTATGGGAAGAGTAATGGGCGAAAATAAGGAGAGAGATTAGGGGAGAAAACGGCATTAAAAGAGAGATTAAAGGGAAAAACGGTAACTTAAGAACTGATAAAAACGGTCATAAAAATGCCAACATATTTCTGACCCAAAACTATAGTTAAGTTAAGTTTATTCCCCAAAGCCCAAAGCCCAAGGCCCTGGCCCGGTCCGGGCGGCGGCGGCGCGCGCGTGTGGCAATCACACATCACCACTTACCCACTAAAAGCCTCATTGCTACTCAACTCAAAGGGAAGAGGAAGAGTAATGGTTGTAAACCTTACTCTTCCCTTATATTCTTTCAATGTGGGACAAAAGGAAAAAATGACTCTTCATATTCTTTTGAAGCAAACTTAAAGTTTATACTAAAAACTCCAACACTTCCAACAACGATCGAATGTCGGGTGAGTCTATTTTCTTGGAATGGATCATAGATACGGGGCATCTCATGAAGTCACCGGTAGTGCTAAATGTTTGACCGACACTTGACCCTTGGATGCTTTTAGAAGATGGGGCGGGTTCTGTCCCTTCTTCTAGTAACACTGCCATTATGGGTGGTGGTGACCATGCTAACCTTAGAGCATCTAGTTGGCTGAAAGGGGCCGTCAGAGTGAGGCGGATTGATCTCACTTATATTGGTGCTTTGTGGATGATGATAGTTGATCCTATGTAATCTTGTAATTTATTCGGTCTCAAAATGAGCGGATCCTTGAGAAGTAAATCAATGATTTATATGGTGCATTGAGAAGGTAATTATTATCTTTCTTCTTGCTTGCCCTTTGTTCTCGGTGCGAGGAAGGGCGGATGATCACATTGTTGCTTTTGGCCCGGAGCGCGAGGATTTGTGCTACCTGCTTCCAAGATTCTATTCTCGCCCGAAATGGCCACCCGTCCGAAGTCCGCTTCATCAACTAACCCCATGATCACCTTGCCCCAAGCATGGGTCGGAGGCTTGTATATAATTTAGATATAATGGTGACCTTGATCGGTTGAGCCGAGCAAAATCTCTCGCTCCGTAGTCTTTTTTTCCTTCACCCTTAAAATATCATGTCACATTCTTCTCCTTCTCCTTCTCCGATGCCCCGAGTATATGGTCACAAGAAAGCTAATCCATATTGTAAAATGTAGCTGGGGCACAAGTATTTTGTTTAGACTTTGGAACTCAGCATTGCAGAAATGTCATTGTAGATGATGGGTCTGAAAATGGCTATTTGGCTAACTTATTAGTAGAAATTTAAACAGTGTTAGTTTTCACGAGGGCGATCACAGCCTATTTTATAATCATTTTTTGGGTGCTCAGTAATCCTTTATTGTATTGGATTTTGCTATTTATTTTTTATTGTAATGTATGCAAGACTTTCCAGAGAGGTTAATGAGTATCTGCCTTTTATTCTATCGATCGAAGAAATATAAAAGTTATACAAGAGAATCAAGTGCAAGGAATTTGTAAATAGCAATGCAATTTTTACAAACACGTTGCACCAAAAAAGAAAATTCCCTACAAACATGTTTGATTCAACTTGGATATTTCATCTGGTCACTAAACATTCTTTTGTTCTCTTTTTGGAGAAATCTTGCTTCTAAGATGGATTATCATATAATCCCTTCTTAATGAAAATTTTCAGATTTTTGACCTCATTAATTAGATTGATCTACCGAGTTAAGTTTGGCTCAAGGATTGTATCTTTCAATTTCAAGTTTGGGACACTTTAGGAGAGGGATTTCCCTTTTCCTCCAACTTTTAAAGTGTCTAGCCGGCTAACAAGGGTCGGTTAACCTTTAAAAAATTATGTCCTGAAGCTTTCATAATAACAATTTGAAAAGAAGAAAAATAGATTGATATGTCGATTGTAATATTACAACTTTGGATAGAAAAGTAGAATTTGATTTTGTGTAAACCACCAAAGAGTTTGATTTATGTAAATTTAATAGGAAAGATTGATTTAATAAGTCCCAACTTGGTGCCCTGACAAATTCATTGCTTAACTAATATACTTCAGCGCTTGACTAATTCATCCAGCATCAATTTAAGGATAACATAACTAATAGGTTCAAGCGCTTTATTAATACCACTGTTAGTATGATGCACACGCGTGATGTCAGCATGACATCAGATGGTCTCATGTTAACACTAATGTGAGACCATCTTTTATAAGAATTTGTGTAAGAAAATAACATCAAACTGGCATCAGCTATGTATTTAGGGGCATTTGACATAAGATAGAAAATGGGAGAGAGATATAAGAAAGAAGATACAAGGCAGTGAGGAGGGAGGAAAGAATGAAGAGAACTTTAGGAAGAGTTATAAAAGAGAAGGTGAGAGTGGGAGCAATTAAGAATTGACTTTATTATATTAGCAAAATTCAAATTGAAAGAAGAGTGGTAAATAAACTTTTAAAACCATTTTAATAGGATTTTTAAGGAGACAATATTGAGAATTTTCTTTAAATAATTAAAACATTATTAAATTTTTTTTTGTCAAAAACACCTTCTAAATCATGTTTTTGTAAACAACCACCCTTTAAAAAAATGTTGTACAAAACCACTCAATTTAAAAATTTTGTTGAAAAAAACCACCAACAACAAATGGCCATTAAATCGTTAATAGTCAAAGCTCAATTTCCTGCAGCAGGTGGTTTTTTACAGCAAAATTTTTAAATTAGGTGGTTATTTACAACATTTTTTTATAAAGGGTGATTTTTCACAAAAACAAGGATTTAGATGGTGGTTTTTGACAAAATTTCCTTATTAAAATATAGTTTGTTTCATGAAACCAATATCTTAAGCAAATAGACAATTAAATATTTTATAAATTATGGAAAACCATAATGATGAGTAAGAAAGGGAGTGAGAGGATGGAAAAGGATTAAAATGAAAAAAGACTTTCTAAAATTTGCATAATTATAACGTTATAAGAGATGAGTAAGAAATTGAGGAATATAAAAGCAGAGAGGTAGATGAAAGATTATATTGGCGTAATTTTAAGAATATATTTTATAAAGTAAGATGGTTGATGAACTACGCATAGGCACATAGCCATTGAAGGAGAGAGTGTGCGTGAGGAGTTAGCAAACGGGAAGGGATTAAGTGGGAGTAGAATAAAAGGTGGGATGGGGAAAAAGGAGGATATGTCGGAAGTATATAAAGAAAGTTATGAAGTCATATAGTTGCACAATTTGTTTAGGGCATACTCAAGCCACGTGGTCCAATTAAAGATTGCCACGTGGCCCAATGATAAGTTGCCAAAGGATCAAAATCCAAGGGTCGAATATAACCGCTGGATATGTGAAACATGTCCCATAAAAAATAACCAAGGAACGATGGCCAACCTTAACGGAAGAATAAAGGGCCCAAATCCCGAGAAAGCCGTAAAATGGCGTACCCAGGGACACTTGTCAGCCTCCGATAGATCAACTAATCATAAGCCGCCATTTTAGGGCTTAAAACCCTAGGAACACACACTCCCAAAGGCCTATAAATATCTCATCATTTATTTATTGATGTGGCAAGCATTCATTACACATATAAAGAAGCTTTGCCCAAATTTGCTCACTTCTCACTATTTTCTCTATCTAAAATTACTATTTTCCGACATTAACTTAAGCATCGGAGGCGAATATTCCGACACACCTAGATATTTGTTGTTTTGCAGGCACAGGAGACATTCAACAGCAACCACTAGGGGAAAAAAAAGGAAGGGCTGCGCAAGAAGGGCTGCGGTTAGCCCAAAAACGCAGCCCTTTATGCAGTATGAAGGGCTGCGGTTTTGAGGCTAACCGCAGCCCTACTAATGAAGGGCTGCGGTTAGGGATGGCAATGGGTCCAAGACCCTACTCAGACCCTACCCTAAAATTAGGGTATGGGTCTTAATTTTTTGGACCCTATGGGTAAGGGTAGGGTATGGGTCTTGGTCCTATCGGGTAAGGGTAGGGTATGGGTCTTGGTCCTATTGGGTAAGGGTAGGGTGAGGGTCCACTCCTCAAATACCCAGACCCTACCCAAATCCTACCTATAGACCCATCTAAACTAAAATATATATTTTAATTTTTTTAAATTAAAATAAATATATATATAAACATATCCTTCCAGCAGAATTCTAATAAAACTAAAACCCTCCCTCAGTTAGGAACCCTAGCCGCAAATAGCAATCACGTAAAAATATATTTAATTATATTTTGATGTATGAGACTTTTGGGATATGCAAAAAATACATATTGGTATGGAATGTACGTGATATTACGTGTGCTAATTGCAAAATTAATATATGAAATTGTGCTTAACGATTATATATACATGTGAAAATGTAAGCGGATTTATTTTTGTGTTGGACCCATTTTAGACCCTAGACCCTACCCAGACCCTATCGGACCCTACGGGTACGGGTAAGGGTCCTAAAAATTTTTGCCCTACGGGTATGGGTAGGGTATGGGTCTATATCCAAAAGTTAGGGTATGGGTAAGGGTCTAGCCTTACCCTACCCAGACCCTACCCATTGCCATCCCTAGCTGCGGTTAGCCCAAAAACCGCAGCCCTTCATAAACGAAGGGCTGCGTTTTTGGACTAACCGCAGCCCTTCACATCCCATCCCATATTTCCAGTTTTGCGCGCACATACACACAGTAGGTAGACATCTTTTCTAAATTTCCCTCCCTTAGACGCATTTGACGAGCGAAAAACCCCTCCCTCCCTCTCACTCACTCGCACATTAACCCTAACGCCCCATCACCGGAGCCCTGACGCCGGAGCACCCACATTGCTTCACCACCACAACCCTTCTCTTTCTTCACTTCTCTTCTCTTCTCTTCTCTTAGCTTCTCTTCTCTTAGCTTCTCTTCTCCACCATTTGAGTGGGTTTAGGGTGTGGAGCTCCTCCACCACTACGCAGGCGCCACCACCTGACGGCGGCAACAACTACCACCACAACTGCCCTACTCTTTCTTCATTATATTGCTCTTTGCCTGGGTTTAGCCAATTTTTTGCTTAGTTAAGTATGAATTAATCTTGTTTTTAAGTTAGTTTTGTTTTTCTTAATTGAATTAAATGATTAATGTGCAATGTGGGTTTTGTTAATTGTAGGAAGAAGAGGCTTAGGAAGGCAAATAAAGTTCCAACTATCTCTACTCTCTTCATTGCTTATCATTGGTGTTAAGAGGTAACTAGTTTAATTTCGTTGTCTTTTTTGTTTGATTTAATTTGTTGATGAGACAAAGTTGTCATGTGATTCAATTTGATTAAGTTATGATAATTTATTGATATATATATGTATTTCTTATAATGTATGTATATTTCTTGATATGAGATTGTATGAAAACGCAATGTAATTTAGCTATGAAATCTACAAGTTGTTTGAATTGTCATCATATGCCTAGATACCCGTTCAAGACTTACTCATTAGGAGTAAGTCTTGAATAGTCCCCGGTTTGGGACTGTTCTTGGACGTTTGATCTCACTTAGGTGGTGAATGTGTGTCTTCTTTTCAATTCTGAGGAAATTCTTGGCTCATCGTTTCTCTACATTGTTCTCTGGGTACATATGTAGATAAGAAATTATCTACATTGTGTACTTGGAGAACTGTAGGGAAATGCTGCCGGATTTTCCTTAGAATTGAAAAGTTGGCACACATTCACTAGGAGATTAGACGTCCAAGGATGGATTAGGTTGGAGTGATAAGGACCTTCGGCTGCATGCATACAATTGAACATGTCACTATCTTACATTGCTCTATACGTGTGTGATATGAATATGTGAGTGTATGTACTTAAATAATGATTGATGCATTATAATGAATGGTTGTGTTTAATTATTAGAGGTCTTCTTGAATGAGATGAATCGTACTTGGATGTATGGTAGTCGTGAATCGATTGAGTTTTGTGAAAGGGGTCTCGGAATTCTGTACAACTGCATTACAATATCAAGCATCCTCTGGAGCAGTCGACTTTTATTGTCCTTGTTTCGATTGTAGAAATGTGAGCAAGGTTAGTAGTATACATGTGGTTAGGGAGCATGTCTTTCGCAGTGGGTTTAGGCCTCAATACCACGTATGGGTTTGGCATGGTGAGCAGGGGAAGTATATATGAAGCTCTAGAGTAATGAACGATGTATGTGAAGAAAAGAAGGATGATGAGTTCGGAGATGAGAATTTGGATGATGAGTTTGCAGATGATGATAGGGATCGGGTAGACGAGATGATACATGAGGTTGAAGATCGGTCGTGTAAACGACCTCGTATTTTTGAGTCTATGTCCCGAGGTCGCTGAAAAGCCGTTGTATCCAGGTTGTACAAAGTACACCAAACTTTCCGGTGATAACAATGTTCAACATTAAGTGGAAAGCTGGTTGGACGGACTCTAGTTTCACATCGTTGTTGGAAGTTTTAGGCGATATGCTCCCCGATGGAAATGAACTTGCCAAAGTCGTACTATTATGCGAAGAAACCGATGTGTCCTTTCTGGTTTAGAGTACGAGCGGATACATGCTTGTCCTAACGATTGTGTGCTTTATCGTAATGAGTATGAGCATTTACATGAGTGTCCACGTTGTGGATTGTCGAGGTACAAGCGTGAAGGAGGCTGGAGGTAGTGAAGGACCACCGGCTAAGGTGTTGTGGTATTTACCCATAATACCTAGATTTAAGCGCATGTTCTCAATTAAAGGAGATGCGAAGAATTTGAGGTGGCATGCGGATCGTAGGAAGAAAGACGGTCTGCTCAAGCATCCGGGCGATTCGCCCGAGTGGAAAAGTATCAACGGGGTGCATAAGGCATTTGGTAATGAGGATAGGAATCGAGGCTTGGATTATGTACGGATGGCATGAACCCTTTTGGCAATCTCGGTTCGCAACATAGTACATGGCCGGTAGTCTTAGTGGTTTATAACTTGCCTCCTTGGTTGTGCATGAAACGCGAAGTACATGATGCTTGTCGCTTCTTATATCGGGGCCCAAACAACCTGGAAATGACATTGATGTATACCTCCAGGCCGCTTGTTGAAGATTTACGAGAAGATGTGGAACGAAGGAGTGTTAGTATTTGATGCGTATGCTAATGAGATGTTCACTCTGCGTGCCATGCTTTTTTGTACTATGAACGATTATCCAGCTTATGGGAACTTATCTGGGTATAAGACGAGAGGAAAACAACCCTGCCCGATTTGTGTAGATGACATGAAATCTACACACCTTAAGGGATGCAAACATGTGTATATACGCACACGAAGGCTCCTCAGACGCGACCATCCCTATCGGTTTAAGAAGAAGGCATTCGATGGGACGGTTGAAGAAGAAGTTGCTCATAGACCATTAACTGGTACTTGAGGATCCTAAGAAACGGCGGAAGGTCAATAAATCATGAAACATAAACTCAGGTCTGTGTAATTTCTCCAATTTTGCATTTTCGCTTCCAAATCGTACTTATCGAGTCATTTAACCCCAAATGCATTTTGAACATGATAATATGAGGCATAATGTAACTATTGTGTAGATTTTTAGGTTTGCAATTGTTGTAGGTTGAATTTTGGGAACGAAAAGGGCATTTTAGGCCTATTTTAGCCTTTTCGCTTCCAAATCGTACTTATCGAGTCATTTAACCCCAAATTCTTTGTGAACATGATTACATGAGGTATAATGTAACTATTGTGTAGAGTTTTAGGCTTGCATTTGTTGTTGGTTGCATTTCGGGAACGAAAAGGTCATGTTAGGCCTAGTTTTGCCTTTTCGCTTCCAAATCGTACTTATCGGGGGTGGGGGTGCTGGGAAGGGGATGGGGGAGGGCTTAGGTATAATGTAACTATTGAGTAGATTTTTAGGCTTCCATCTTGTTCTTGGTTGAATTTCGAAAACGAAAATCAAAGGTCATTTTACGCCTACCTGGCAATGAGGGAGTGCGGTGGGGGGGCGGTAGTGGCGGGGGTGGTGGGAGCGTGTTACAAATGTGGAGAGTGAGGTCACATGGCATTGGAATGCTCTCCACATTTGTAACACTTCTCACTATCTCCGCCGCTACCCACCGATGGGCATTCCATTGCCATGTGACACGATTCTCGGGTCATTTTAGGCCTATTTTAGCCTTTTCGCTTCCGAATCGTACTTATCGAGTCATTTAACCCCAAATTCTTTGTGAACATGATTATATAAGGTATAATGTAACTATTGTGTAGAGTTTTAGGCTTGCATTTGTTGTTGGTTGCATTTCGGGAACGAAAAGGTCATGTTAGGCCTAGTTTTGCCTTTTCGCTTCCAAATCGTACTTATCGGGGGTAGGGGTGCTTGGGCGGGGGGATGGGGGAGGGCTTAGGTATAATGTAACTATTGAGTAGATTTTTAGGCTTCAATCTGTTCTTGGTTGAATTTCGGAAGCGAAAATCAAAGGTCATTTTACGCCTACATGGCAATGAGGGAGTGCAGTGGGGGGCAGTAGTGGCGGGGGTGGTGGGACTGTGTTACAAATGTGGAGAGTAAGGTCACATGGCAATGTAATGCTCTCCACATTTGTAATACTTCTCACTATCTTCGCCGCTACCAGCTGATGGGCATTCCATTGCCATGTGACCTGATTCTCGGGTCATTTTAGGCCTAATTTAGCCTTTTCGCTTCCGAATCGTACTTATCGAGTCATTTAACGCCAAATTCTTTGTGAACATGATTATATGAGGTATAATGTAACTATTGTGTAGAGTTTTAGGTTTGCAATTGTTGTAGGTTAAATTTTGGGAACGAAAAGGGCATTTTAGGACTATTTTAGCCTTTTCGCTTCCAAATCGTACTTATCGAGTCATTTAACCCCAAATTCTTTTTCAACATGATTATATGAGGTATAATGTAACTATTGTGTAGATTTTTAGGTTTGCAATTGTTGTAGGTTGAATTTTGGGAACGAAAAGGGAATTTTAGGCCTATTTTTGCCTTTTCGCGTCCAATATGTACTTATCGCTTCATTTAACTCCATTTTCTTTTTCAATATGATAATATAAGGTATAATATAACTAGTGTGTAGAGTTTTAGGCTTGCATTTGTTTTTGATTGAATTTCGGGAAGGTATATGTCATTTTTAGAACTACTAACTACGGTAAATAATTGAATTCTTATATTATGTGTTTATTCCTTGGTTGTTTTGCAAGGTTTATATGAATAACACACCACGTTTGAGGGCCTTCACCACAGACGAATTACATGAAGTTCGGGATAAGTTGGCATCCCACATTTGCGATGATTGCTTATGATACATCTACTAGTTTGTATCAATTCTATGTACACTTTTTACATTATTAAATATATACATATTTAAAGTTAATTATTATATTACGTTCAAAAACTTGTCATATATTATTATGTAATTTTATCGATTTTTTTTGTGTCGAAGGAAGGTTTTGGGTGGGGGTGGGGTGGGGGCCGCCATGGTGGGCTCTTTGGGGTGGGCTATGGGGATGGTTGGGTCTTTGGGGTGGTGGCGGCAATGGGTGGAGGAGGTGGCGAGAGGGTGGGGCAGGGTGGGGGTCCGGGGGAGTGAAGGGGGTGGGCTAGGGTGGGGGGCGGGGGGGGGCGGGGGAAGGGGGAGTGCGAGGTGGTGGGCGGGTGTGGGGGAGGGGTGGGTTGGGGGTGGGAGTGCGAGGGGTGGGGGTGAGGGGGTGGCGGGGGTGGGCGGGGGGGGGGGTCTTTGGGGTGGGCGAGGGGGGGTGGGGTGTGGCTGGGGGTGGGCGGGGGTGGGGTGTCTTTGGGGTTGGCGAGGTGGTGGGCGAGGGGGGGGGTGCAATTTAATTTTTTTTTAAAAAAATTTGAATGTGAAGGGCTGCGGTTTTAAGATTAAACCGCAGCCCTTCACTTAAATAGGGCTGCGGTTTAGGCTTAAAACCGCAGCCCTTCATTTATAGAAGGGCTGCGTTTTTTGCCTGAACCGCAACCCTTCGTTGTGAAGGACTGCGGTTAAAAACCGCATCCCTTCTTATTTATTGAAGGGCTGCTATGGAAAGGGCTGCTGGCCAAAAACGCAGCCCTTAGGGCTGTTTTGACCGCAGCCCTTCCTTATTTTTCCACTAGTGAACATATGTATCTGCCTCCTGAGGGACTCCAAAAACACCCTCGAAACAATTATATCATTTATAAAGTAATTTAACATTCGAAAGGTGAGTATATCCTCCAAAACGTGATTATATCATTCAAAAAATAATTATAACATTCGAAAGGTAAGTATATCATCCAAAACGTGATTATATTATCTAGAAGGTGACTATATTATTTGAAATGTAATTATATATCATTCAAAAAGTAAATATATCATTCGAAAAATAATAATATTATTCGAAAGGTAATTATATCATTTAAAAAGTGGTTATATCATCTGACTAAATCATATAAATATGACTATATCATTAGGAATGTGACTATACCAGTAGGAGGAGAAAAAATGTTGAGTCTACAATAAGTTTAGTGTGGATTGGGTTATACCTGGCAAAGTTGGTCATGATCCGAAATATCCGTTTTGGGTTAGAACCAGATGGTCCGAACCTTGATCCGAATTCGAAACGACCCAGCCCGAAATAATATTGATCTGAAACTCACCTGAAATCCGAATGATCCGATATGATCTTGCCTGATTCGAAATCATTCTGATTCAAAGGTAACCCAATCCCAAAGCAATTCGAAATTATTGGCTTCCACCAGACTTTGATCCGAAATACCCGAAATTTACCCTTTTTTTAAAAAAAAAAGATTATCACAAGTACTCTTTGGCACAAGTTCTGACTATGCAGATTAGTTATGTATACCTTTAGAAAGCACGAAGAGTAGCAGTTCCATATATACATAACAAAAGCTCATAGTCAAAGAAAACCATCAGACTAAAGGAGTAGCAAGTCCATACATAATAAAAATGAGACAATCCACCATCCGATCCACAACCGCTCGTTCCGAAAAGCATCATAATCCGATGATGGCTCGAAACATAATCTGAAATCCGGCCCGATCCGAATACGGTCCAACCTGAACCCGATCCGAATGTAACTTGATCCGAAACGGACAGTTCTGAATTGGTCCGGTCCGAATCCGATCTGATTGGTGTGATTGCCAGGTCTAGATCGGGTGCATACAAGACCTATCCGTTGGTGTGAGTCGGTAGGTTAGCCGTTAGTATGACCGTGTGGGTGGCGGGTGGTGTGGATAAAAGAAAGACATATATTACGGATAAAAGAATCTAGAATGGTATATGGATGATCGAAATCAACAATACCACTTCCAACACTGAGCGAATGTCGAGTGAGTCTATTTTCTTGGAATGGATCATAGATACCGGGGCATCTCATGACGTCACCGGTAGTGCTGAATGTTTGACCGACACTTGACCCTTGGATGCTTTTAGAAGATGGGGCGGGTTCTAGCCCTTCTTCTAGTAACACTGCCATTATGGGTGGTGGTGACCATGCTAACCTTAGAGCATCTAGTTGGGTGAAAGGGGCCGTCGAGTGAGGCGGACGATCTCACTTATATTGGTGCTTGTGGATGACGATAGTTGATCCTATGTAATCTTGTAATTTATTCGGTCTCAGAATGAGCAGATCCTTCAGAGAAGTAAATCAATGATTTATATGGTGCATTGAGAAGATTATTATTTTTCTTCTTGCTGCCCTCTGCTCTCGGTGCGAGGAAGGGCAGATGATCACATTGTTGCTTTTGGCCTGGAGGCAGAGGATTTGTGCTCCCCGCTTCCAAGATTCTATTCCCGCCCGAAATGGCCACCCGTCCGAAGTCCGCTTCATCAACTAACCCCATGATCACCGCTGCCCCAAGCATGGGTCGGAGGCTTGTATATAATTTAGATATAATGGTGACCTTGATCAGTTGAGCCGAGTAAAATCTCTGCTCTGTAGTCTTTTTTCTTTCACCCTTAAAATATCATGTCACATTCTTCTCCTTCTCCGATGCCCTGAGTATATGGTCACAAGAAAGCTAATCCATATTGTAAAATGTAGTCGGGGCACAGGTATTTTGTTTAGACTTTGGAACTCGGCATTGCATAATTGCCATTGTAGATGATGGGTCCGAAAATGGCTATTTGGCTAACTTATTAGTAGAAATTTAAACAAGTGTTAGCTTTCATGAGGGCGATCACGGCCCTATTTTATAATCATTTTTTGGGTGTTCGGTAATCCTTTATCGTATTGGATTTTGCTATTTATTTTTTATTGTAATGTATGCAAGACTTTCCCGGAGAGGTTAATGAGTATCCGCCTTTTATTCTATCGATCGAAGAAATATAAAAGTTATACAAGAGAATCAAGTGCAAGGAATTTGTAAATAGCAATGCAATTTTTACAAACACGTTGCACCAAAAAAAGAAAATTCCCTACAAACATGTTTGATTCAACTTGGATATTTCATCTGGTCACTAAACATTCTTTTGTTCTCTTTTTGGAGAAATCTTGCTTCTAAGATGGATTATCATATAATCCCTTCTTAATGAAAATTTTCAGATTTTTGACCTCATTAATTAGATTGATCTACCGAGTTAAGTTTGGCTCAAGGATTGTATCTTTCAATTTCAAGTTTGGGACACTTTAGGAGAGGGATTTCCCTTTTCCTCCAACTTTTAAAGTGTCTAGCCAGGCTAACAAGGGTCGGTTAACCTTTAAAAAATTATGTCCTGAAGCTTTCATAATAACAATTTGAAAAGAAGAAAAAATAGATTGATATGTCGATTGTAATATTACAACTTTGGATAGAAAAGTAGAATTTGATTTTGTGTAAACCACCAAAGAGTTTGATTTATGTAAATTTAATAGGAAAGATTGATTTAATAAGTCCCAACTTGGTGCCCTGACAAATTCATTGCTTAACTAATATACTTCGGCTTGACTAATTCATCCAACGATCAATTTAAGGATAACATAACTAATAGGTTCAAGCGCTTTATTAATACCACTGTTAGTATGATGCACACGCGTGATGTCAGCATGACATCAGATGGTCTCATGTTAACACTAATGTGAGACCATCTTTTATAAGAATTTGTGTAAGAAAATAACATCAAACTGGCATCAGCTATGTATTTAGGGGCATTTGACATAAGACAGAAAATGGGAGAGAAATATAAGAAAGAAGATACAAGGCAGTGAGGAGGGAGGAAAGAATGGAGAGAACTTTAGGAAGAGTGATAAAAGAGAAGGTGAGAGTGGGAGGAATTAAGAATTGACTTTATTATATTAGCAAAATTCAAATTGAAAGAAGAGTGGTAAAAAAACTTTTAAAACCATTTTAATAGGATTTTTAAGGAGACAATATTGAGAGTTTTTTTAAAATAATTAAAACATTATTAATTTTTTTTTTGTCAAAAACACCTTCTAAATCGTGTTTTTGTAAACAACCACCCTTTAAAAAAATGTTGTACAAAACCACTCAATTTAAAAATTTTGTTGAAAAAAACCACCAACAACAAATGGCCATTAAATCGTTAATAGTCAAAGATCAATTTCCTGCAGCAGATGGTTTTTTACAACAAAACTTTTAAATTAGGTGGTTATTTACAACATTTTTTTATAAAGGGTGATTTTTCACAAAAACAAAGATTTAGAAGGTGGTTTTTGACAAAATTTCCATATTAAAATATAGTTTGTTTCATGAAAACCAATATCTTAAGCAAATAGACAATTAAATATTTTATAAACTATGGAAAACCATAATGATGAGTAAGAAAGGGAGTGAGAGGATGGAAAAGGATTAAAACGAAAAAAGACTTTCTAAAATTTGCATAATTATAACGTTATAAGAGATGAGTAAGAAATTGAGGAAAATAAAAGCAAAGAGGTAGATGAAAGATTATATTGGCGTAATTTTAAGAATATATTTTATAAAGTAAGATGGTTGATGAACTATGCATAGGCACATAGCCATTGAAGGAGAGAGTGTGCGTGAGGAGTTAGCAAACGGGAAGGGATTATTAAGTGGGAGAAGAATAATAGGTGGGATGGGGAGAAAGGAGGATATGTCAGAAGTATATAAAGAAAGTTATGAAGACATATAGTTGCACAATTTGTTTAGGGCATACTCAAGCCTCGTGGTCCAATTAAAGATTGCCACGTGGCCCAATGATAAGTTGCCAAAGGATGAAAATCCAATGGTTGAATATAACTGCTGGATATAGGAAACATGTCCCATAAAAAATAACCAAGGAACGATGGCCAACCTTAACGGAGGAATAAAGGGACCAAATCCCGAGAAAGCCGTAAAATGGCGCACCTAGGGACACTTGTCAGCCTCCGACAGATCAACTAATCATAAGCTGCCATTTTAGGGCTTAAAACCCTAGGAACACACACTCCCAAAGGCCTATAAATATCTCATCATTTATTTATTGATGTGGCAAGCATTCATTACACATATAAAGAAGCTTTGCCCAAATTTGTTCTCACTTCTCATTATTTTCTCTCTCTAAAATTACTATTTTCCGACACTAACTTAAGCATCGGAGGCGAATATTCCGACACACCTAGATATTTGTTGTTTTGCAGGCACATGAGACATTCAACAGCAACATATGTATCTGCCTCCTGAGGGACTCCAAAAACACCCCGAAACAATTATATCATTTATAAAGTAATTTAACATTCGAAATGTGAGTATATCCTCCAAAACATGATTATATCATTCAAAAAGTAATTATAACATTCGAAAGGTAAGTATATCATCCAAAACGTGATTATATTATCTAGAAAGTGACTATATTATTTGAAATGTAATTATATATCATTCAAAAAGTAAATATATCATTCGAAAAATAATAATATTATTCGAAAGGTAATTATATCATCAAAAAATTGGTTATATCATCTGACTAAATCATATAAAATATGACTATATCATTAGGAATGTGACTATACCAGTAGGAGGAGAAAAAATGTTGAGTCTACAATAAGTTTAGTGTGGATCGGGTTATACCTGGCAAAGTTGGTCATGATCCGAGAATCCGGTCCGAAATATCCGACCTGGGTTAGAACTAGATGGTCTGAACCTTGATCCGAATTCGAAACGATCCAGTCTGAAATAAAATTGATCTGAAACTCACCCGAAACCCGAATGATCCGATATGATCTTGCCCGATCCGAAATCATTCTGATTTAAAGGTAACCCAATCCCAAAGCAATTCGAAATTATTGGCTTCCATCAGACTTTGATCCGAAAGACCCGAAATTGACCCATTTTAAAAAAAAAAGATTATCACAAGTACTCTTTGGCACAAGTTCTGACTATGCAAATTAGTTATGTATACCTTTAGAAAGCACGAAGAGTAGCAGTTCCATATATACATAACAAAAGCTCATAGTCAAATAAAACCATCAGACAAAAGGAGTAACAAGTCCATACATAATTAAAATGAGACAATCCACCATCCGATCCACAACCGCCCGATCCGAAAAGCATCATAATCCGATGATGACCCGAAACATAATCTTAAATCAGGCATGTTCCGAATCCGGTCCAAACTGAACCGATCCGAATGTAACTTGATCCGAAACGGGTAGTTCTGAGTTGGTCCGGTCTGAATCCGATCCGATTGGTGCCATTGCCAAGTCTAGATCGGGTGCATAGAAGACCTCTCCGTTGGTGTGAGTCGGTAGGTTAGTATGACCGTGTGGGTGGCGGGTGGTGTGGATAAAAGAGAGACATATATTATGGATAAAAGAATGTAGAATGGTATATGGATGATCGAAATCAACAATACTTTCACTTTTCAATAAATGTATTTTTTAAAATAAATTCTTAAAAACTCCCCCATAAAAACGGATCAACGGGCCGGGTTTGACTAACAAATTACGGGTTATAGGTTAATGAGTATTTGCCTTTTATTTTATCGAAGGAATATAAAAGTTATACAAGAGAATCAAGTGTAAGGAATTTGTAAATAGCAATGCAATTTTTACAAACACATTGCACCAAAAAAGAAACGGTTTTTTCACCAGGTACCCTTGAGGTTTCACAATATTCACCTGGTACCCTCGCGTTTTCAACAATTCACCTGAGGTTTTGAAAAATACTCAGAATACCCTTAAAGACTAACGGCAGTCCACTCCGTTAGTCATTAAGGCTAAATCTATCAGATTAACCCCTAAATAACCTAACTAATACTAATTAATCCTAATTAACTCTAATTAAACCTAATCAATAACTTTAAACCCTAATTAACCTATCTCTCTCCCTCACCCTTAACCCCACCACCTGACCCCACTTCACCCCTAATGTTCTAACCACCCCAATCCCCACCACCTCCCCTTACCCCACCACGGCCCCCCACCAAGCACGACATCGACCCCGACCACGACCCACAAAGATTAACCCACCCCGCCATCTAGCCCGACCCCACTCCACCGTCAACCCAAAGACCGCCATCTAGCCCCTAACCCGTCGCCGCTTTTCTATCTCTCACCCCGTTGTTCTCTCTCTCTCACACCGTTGTTCTCTATCTCACACCGAGCGTTTCTCTCGCTCTCGTCATTGATGTTGCTTTGTTGTTTTGGTCGTTGTTCTTTGTTGTTGTTCGTTTTGTTTGGTGGTGCGTCGGGAGAGAAATCGAAGGGGAGGGGACGGGGGTGGGGACCGGAGGCGTTTTGGTGGTGTGTAGGTGTGAGTGTGCTTGGGAGAGAAATCAAAGGGAGGGTGGGGGGCGGGGGTCGACGGGGAGGGGGAGGGTGCGGCAAAGGGGGGGGAGGGGGGATGGGGCGGCGGGGGAGGGGTAGGGGCTGCGGCAGGGGGCGGAGGAGAGGGGGAGGGGCTGCGGCGGTGGTGGGGAGGGGGGGGTGGGGAGCTAGTGGAGGGGGGGGAAGGGGGGAGGGGGGTGGGGGCCGGTGGAGGGGAAGGGGAGGGGGTGGGTTAGGATTTAAACACTTCAATGGGGTTGGGATCAACAGCGAAAAAAATTGAAGAGAGAGAAATCAAGGCAAAGTGAGAGAAGGAAATCCAGTTGGAGGCGTAGGCGCCGGCGAAGCAAAGAGTGGAGGGTGGTAGTTTTAGTGGTGATGCAGCAGTGGGAGGTAGAGGTGGTGGTGGTGGTGTTGGTGCTGTTGTGGTGGAGAAATAAGTGAAATATGAGTGGAAATGTTAGCAATCGTCAAATCCTAAATTCTCTCACAAACCAGAGTGGTAAATGGTGAATTAAGTTTGTAACGGAAACTTAACGGTAGGGGCAAGCCATGTATTTTTTAAAACCTCAGGAGTACTTGGTGAAAAAACCGAAAAAGAAATTTCCTACAAACATGTCTGAATCAACTTGGATATTTCATCTGGGAGTTAGTCTTGCATGGACCTGGTCCACAATAATATTATTGTGGACCAAAACCACTTATTTAACATAGTGATCCTTTTTTTCATATAGTAACCTTTTCAAAATTTAAGTTACAGTTATTATCTACCATAGTGACTGTTTTTTTTAATATAGTAGCTCTTTCTCACATTAGTTTATCATGATGAAATTTTCACTTTGTGACATAATAACCTTTTTTTTTCATAGTCAAACTTCATAATTTATATCTATTCATCTTTTATATATATTTTTTTATATAGTGGTCCTTTTTTTTTTTCATAAATAATATGAATTAGCATTAGGTCCACACTAATTTAGTGTGGACCAAGTTCATATAAGTTTTTTACTTCATCTTGTCACTAAACATTCTTTTGTTCTCTTTTGGAGAAATCTTGCCTCTAAGATGGATCATCATATAATCCCCTCTTAATGAAAATTTTCAGATTTTTGACCTCATTAATTAGATTGATCAACCAAGTTAAGTTTGGCCCATGGCAAGGATTTCCCTTTTCCTCCAGCTTTTAAAGTGTCTAGCCGGCTAACAAGGGTCGGTTAACCTTTGAAAAATTCCGTCCTGAAGCTTTCATAATAACAACTTGAAAAAGAATAGATTGATCTGTCGATTGTAATATTACAACTTTGGATAGAAAAGTAGAATTTGATTTTATGTAAACCACCAAAGAGTTTGATTTATGTAAATTTAATAGGAAAATTGATTTAATAAGTCCCAACTATTGGTGCCCTAACAAATTCATCGCTTAACTAATATACTTCAGCGTTTAACTAATTCATCCAGAAGCAATTTAAGGATAACATAACTAATAGGTTCAAGCACTTTATTAATACCACTGCTGGTATGATACACACGTGTGATGTCAGCATTACAACAGATGGTCTCATGTTAACACTAATGTGAGACCATCTTTTATAAGAATTTGTGTAAGAAAATAACATCAACCTGGCATGTGGCATCAGCTATGTATTTAGGGGCATTTGACATAAGATAGAAAATGGGAGAAAAATATAAGAAAGAAGATACAAGGCAATGAGGAGGGAGGAAAGAATGAAGAGAACTTTAGGAAGAGTGATAAAAGAGAAGGTGAGAGTGGGAGCAATTAAGAATTGACTTATTATATTAGCAAATTCCAAATTGAAAGAAGAGTGGTAAATAAACATCTAAAACCATCTTAATAGGATTTTTAAGGAGACAATATTGAGAATTTTTTTTAAAAAATTAAAACAATATTAAAAGAAAATTTTGTCAAAAAACCTTCTAAATCATGATTTTTGTAAAAAAAACCACCATTAAAAAAAATGTTGTAAAAAACCACTCAATTTAAAAATTTTGTTGAAAAAAACACCAACAACAGAACAAATGGCCGTTAAATCGTTAATAGTCAAAGCTCAATTTCCTGCAGCAAGTGGTTTTTTACAACAAAAATTTTAAATTAGGTAATTTTTTACAACATTTTTATAAAGGATGATTTTACACAAAAACAAGGATTTAGAAGGTGGTTTTTGACAAAATTTCCTTATTAAAATATAGTTTGTTTCATGAAAATCAATATCTTAAGCAAATCGACAATTAAATATTTTATAAACTATGGAAAACCATAATGATGAGTAAGAAAGGGAGTGAGAGGATGGAAAAGGATTAAAATGAAAAAAGACTTTCTAAAATTTGCATAATTATAACTTTATAAGAGATGAGTAAGAAATTGAGAAAAATAAAAGCAAAGAGGTAGATGAATGATAATATTGGAGTAATTTTAAGTATATCATCCAAAACGTGATTATATCATCTACAATATGACTATATTATTTGAAATGTAATTATATATTATTCAAAAAGTAAATATATCATTTGAAAAATAATTATATTATTCGAAAGGTAATTATATCATCTAAAAAGTGATTATATCATCTGACTATATCATATAAAATATGACTATATATTTAGGAATGTGACTATACCAGTAGGAGGAGAAAAAATGTTGAGTCTACAATAAGTTTAGTGTAGACCAGGTCAGACATGGCAAAGTTGGTCTTGATCCGAGAATCCGGTCCGAAATATCCGATCAGTGGTCCGATCTGGGTCAGAACAAGACGGTTTGAACATTAATCCGAATCCGAAACGATCCGGGCTGGTCTGAAATAATCATGATCCGAAACTCATCTGAAATCCGAATGATCCGATATGATCTTGCCTGATCCGAAACCAATCCGATTCAATAACCCGATCCCAAAGCAATTCGAAATTATTGGTTTTCCATCAGACTTTGATCCGAAGTACCCGAAATTGACCCGCTTTTAAAAAAAAAAATATCACAAGTACTCTTTGGCACAAGTTCTGATTATGACCTTTAGAAAGCACGAAGAGTAGCAGTTCCATATATACATAACAAAAGCTCATAGTCAAATAAAACCATCAGACTAAAGGTGTAACAAGTCCATACATAATTAAAATGAGACAATCCACCATCCGATCCACAACTGCCCGATCTGTAAAGCAGCATAACCCGATGACGACCCGAAACATAATCTGAAACCCGGAACGATCCGAATCCGGCCCAAAATGAAACCGATCCGAATGTAACTTGATCCGAAATTGGCAGTTTTGAATTGGTCCGGTCTGAATCCGATCCGATTGGTGCGATTGCCAAGTCTAGATCGGGTGCATAGAAGACCTCTCCGTTGGTGTGAGTCGGTAGGTTAGTATGACCGTGTGGGTGGCGGGTGGTGTGCATAAAAGAGAGACATATATTATGGATAAAAGAATGTAGAATGGTATATGGATGGTCGAAATCAACAATACTTTCACTTTTCAATAAATGTATTTTTTAAAATTCTTAAAAACTCCCCCATAAAAACGGATCAACGGGCCGGGTTTGACTAACAAATTTATGGGTTATAGGTTAAATTGGGTTCCGGGTCAAAAAAAATTTGTTCAATACTCACAAAAAAGAGTCTGGTCAGGTAAAAAATTGACAGGTTTAGATGGGCCTGAATTGCTTAAAAGTTGATTACTCGTTATTAGGGATTTGATATTTGTGGGCTTGAAGTGGATTCATTGCCGGCCACATTAAAAGTTATAGGTTCATTTTGAAATTTGAAATTTGAAATTGAAAATTTGAGATAAAATTAGGAAACCCAACTAAGTAGGAGTGTGAATACAAAATATAATGTAGTATATTTTATATTCTATCAAATACAAACATTAATCCTAAACTGTTTTCTCTCTCTACCATTGGAAGCCCTAACCTTAAAACTTTTCATCGTTTTGGAGCGAATCGAACCACCTAAGTTAGCTTGGGTTTTGCAAATTTCAACATGGTGGTAACAAGGTTAATGTCTGGAACATCACTGATTAAGTTTTGTTCAATTTTTCTTTTTTCAATTGATCTGAAATTGGTTTCAATTTTGTGATTCAGGAGTGCTGTGAGAAAACAAGTTACAAGCAAGGAAACAAGTGGTCAACGTGATGAGGTTCTTGTCTATTTTCTGTTTTGCAATTTCCATCAATTTTCTGGCTCACTTAATTTGCACAACTCATTTAACCATTATTTTTTCTTTTTTTTAGTTTTCCTATCACTGCAACTGAGACTCTTGATTCCGAGTTTTTCAAGTTTTAGTTTCGTGTGATTACGGTTTTCGAGTTTTTGCTGTTGTAGTTGTTGATTTTGTTTTTTATTTTAGATAGGAAGAAGTTTGATTTGATTCAAAATGAGCGTGTTTTTTTTTTTTTTTTTTTTTTTTTTTTTTTTGTCGAATTTGTGTTATTTGTTGATTTTGATTGGAGAAGAACGTAGTCAGAGTTAAACAACCTCAGGTACTTCGGATTTTTCAAGTTTTAGTTTCATGTGATTACGATTTTCGAGGTTTTGTGTCGTAGTTGTTGATTTTGATTTTAGATAGGATGAAGTTTGATTTGATTCAAGATGAGCTTTTTTTTTTTTTTGTTGGATTTGTGTTATTGTTGATTTTGATTGGAGAAGAACGTAGTTAGATTTATGGTAATACCGATTTTTCAAGTTTTAGTTTAGTGTGATTCCGATTTTCGAGTTTTTGTGTCGTAGTTGTTGATTAATAGGAAGAAGTTTGATTTGATTCAAAATGAGCGTATTTTCCTTGGATTTGTGTTATTGTTGATTTTGATTGGAGAAGAACGTAGTTTGGATATGGAAGTACGGTGGATAACAGAGGAGGTTCATTGATCCTCAAGTATCTAATGGTTGAGAATTGTATTAGTTAAGAGATTCACATTTCGGTATGAGATTCTAAGGAGCTTGATTGTTTTGAAATATGTGTATTATAGTTGTCTTGATTTTAATTAAAGAATAGCGGACTTTTGCTGAGTAATTTGCATTTGAAAGTAATTATGTTGCGGAAGCTGGATGACGATGGTTTCAATGGATGGAATATGAGATTTACATGTTAATTTGATATTGATTATATATATTTTGACTTTCTTTTTCAGCAGAACTAGTTCTGATTTTGTTCGAGTAATGAGTGATGTCCATCTGAAAGCAAGAAATCAAAATGTTTTGTTGGCTCGATAGATAATGGTAGGGTATCTAGAATAGTTTCTAATAATATGAGGAGTTTTGATTGGCATAATGGACTGTTGATGCACGCTAAGGAGTAGAATGAACTCTAAATGAGCTAGGTGTTACTGGATTCGACCAATACCATGATAGCACAGTGGTAATATTGAGAAATTATTGGTAGGAGTTGCATTTACGAGAGGAAAAAGGATAGTCAAATTACCAAAATTAGATCAGTTATTAACATAGTCAGTGTAGGATTGTGTAAATATTTATTGGACAGTAGGACAGCCACTATAGGATTGAGGGTTTATTTATACGTTGGTATTGGGAATAGCCCTAAATATGAGGAATGATGCTGTTTGGGAATAGCATGCAGGGTTAGCATGTTGTATATGGTTCAACAATTCAGCATGCTATATTTTGAGAGATCTCATTTTGTTTGTTTTTACCTATTGTTAAGTTCAGCAGTATCTTTCCCTAATAAGGTTGATACCCTTTGGTTTGTCTCCCGCTGTTGAAGGTCATTTTACATGATCAGTAACAAAATTCTCTTGTCATTTCATTTATCAGTCTAATCAACTAACTTTTCTGATCAGTATTTGTCAATTTAGTACTAATGCACTTAAAGTGTTTTTTTATTAAAATACCAATGCAAATATTACATGTATTGTTTAATATATTGTTTGGTGCAAGTGTGCAACGGCCTTACAAGGCGATAAAATAAAAAAAATTACCCTAGTGTCTAAATAAATTATTGTAAGACTGTATTATAACATTTACTTAACATTTATTGGATTCCCTTAACCTGTATACATCAGCTCGTTCATATTTTGGTAAATATGCCTTCACATGTATCATGTATGCATTAGCTTGAAGGCTCATTTTGTAAAGTGGCTGTAATGATTGTGAGTTTATATGTACATGTATATATCTCATGCCAATATATATGGTAAATTGGTAATGCTTATTCAGCCCTAAAATCTCTTTTTGTTCATAAATTTTCATTATCACTTTAGATTTTAGAGGGTTGTACAGGTGTACTTGTGAGTCCATATTATGAGATTTAATGGAAATATATATAGAATAGCACAATTGTGGATGGAATTGCATTACCATGGACGATAGGACGGGACTTTATTTACAAAATTACTTATAGACTCATTACTATTACCACTTCTATATTTCTTCCTACCAACATGGTGTAAAAGACACGTATACTGGGATAGTAATTACTCATAATTTCTAGCAAGTAACACGACATGGGTATGAACCAGATATCTTTGCAGTGATTGCCTGATTGGGATAATATATTACTCATAATTTGCACAACGAGGACTCTCTAATTATGTATATCCCCCAACATTAATGATAACGATGAACGTGCCATTAATAAGTAAGCACAAATTTTTATTTGAATCTCACCAATTGAACCTTGTTTTTTAAGGTAACTAATGCAAAGTCTGGAGCAAGTCAGGAAGTTGATGCCGAGTAAGTTCTATTCAGTCTTTGTTAATTGATTTGATATTTTAATCAAATCTGACATATATATATTTATACATAGCAGGACTGACAAGGATAAGTACTATGACTTGGACGAAAGGTTATTAGCTTTTGGAATTTTCTTCGAGGATTGGAAACAAAACTGTCTGAAAAATGATCCAGACGTTAAATTTGTAAGATTTCTCCTGCATCTATTTCTTTTTTTTTTTCTTTTTTATAATGAAATCAATTTGTTAATTCTTTCTTTTTTTGCTATTCGTAAAAGACCCGGGATTTCCACCAGGCTGCAATGCATGAATTCAATTCCCTTGGTGATTCCGTGAGTATTCTTACTGAAAGACTTTCCATTTAGTTTACAACACAACTCAAATGTTCTTCCTTCTTCATTTTCTTTCAGGCTAAAGCTTCATATATCGCTGAGGCCAAGATAAGGTGGAATTTCCTTCAGTTTTTCTTTATTGATTTGATTTTTTAATCTGAATTTGGTTTTAATGTTATTTCTTTCACTCCATATATTGTGATTTAGGAATTCTGTGGAAAACAATACCTGGCCTCCTAGGAAATTATTCAAACCAAGGAAATCAGCAAAACCAGTGAAATCAGCAAAACCAGGGAAATCAGCGAGAGATAAGGAAAGGAGAACCAAGGCCTTTAACAAGGCAGTAGAGAGTAGGGCTGAGGACATTTTCATGGGGGCCGTGAGGCAAGAATATTTGAAGAATGATCCTAAGTTCAGATTGGTAAGACCTCTTTTTCTTTTTTGCTACGCATTTTTTCAGCTTTCAATATCAAATTCTTTTTTTTTTTAAAAATGAATTCAGTGTGTAATTTTGTTTCTTATTTTGCTATTCATCACAGGATGGCGGGGAGCCCTACTACAGCGCTAGATGGAAGGAATTTCTCTATCTCAGTGATGAAGTAAGTAATTTTGGATAACATATTTAGTTAATTTTCTTTTTAGTTAAGTTGAGATGTCATATGTTGTTGTTATTTCAATTTCTTTCAGGACAGAGCTGCTTATACAGGTGAGGCCATGAGAAGTTGCCTGGATCAATGGGCCAAGAGTTTGAAATCTTATATTGAATCTAGAGAATGACTGTTGTACTGTCTGATGGTTTTCATTTCTTCTCCATCTTTTTACCAAGAGTTTGAAATTATTAAGAGAGAGATTTTGTTAGACAATTTGATTTGGTTTGATTCCTTAGATTTTTGTAGCTCAAACTGTCAAAAGGCTGTAAATTCGGTTAGACAATTCTATTGCAATAGGTAAGTATGTGTCACAAAATTTAGGCGGGTGTATTGGTTATGACTTGACTTACCCTTAAAAACTAAGGTTTGCGGTTTACCCTGGTTTTTTAATGCCATCCTCCCTCTATGATTGCAAGTTATTCCCTCCGTCCCTAATTCTTTACTCCAATGCAAATATTAGGGTCAAATTTTAAAATCTTTGACCATAAAATACCATTAATCTATAAGAGATAATATAGTCATGTGGAATTTTGTTATATTCGTCTCATTACATATTATATTAATATCTAGTTTTTATAATTTTTACACGTATAGTGTGTGTTGTTGTAGTTTGTGTATGCATTTGCTTTTGAGTTTTGCAATTGCTTCTGTTGTACATATAATATTGGCTTTATTTTTCCAGTTTAATTTAACTTTATAGAAATATGTAGACTCTTAATGAGTTTGGGAATTGTAATAATATGAAGCTCTATGAGCCCCTGTAATAGCATTATATTGTCTATTTTAATTTTATTAAGGTAAGGTTTTTTCTTGGACTATAAGTTTTAGATTTTTTGATTAATTATTTTATCCCATTTGAAATTAAAATAAATTATGAAAATATTATCTTATTCATCGTATATTTAGATAAATCCATTAGTATCAAAAGATAATTTTTATTTGTTTAATAATTTAAATCCTAATATCAAAAGATAATTTTTAGTTTTATAAATAATGAATCGTAAAAAATCACTATTCGTTGTTTTTATCTACTTGGCAAAATTCTAAAAACTCATTCGTCATTTTTTCCTTAGGTGGCGGGTGGATTTTTTAATTCTAAAATAAAATACAAATCTAATTTTTAATTGGTCGAAATAATACCTTAACTATTTTAGTAAAACATAGGAAATATAACATAAATTTGAGAAAGGATACGAAAAGAAAGATTCATGTGAATGTGCACTGAAAAATTTTACATATACACAACTCTGAACACTAGGTAGTAGGTAGGTTGATTATCACCATACAAGGAACTTTCTTTGCAATGGCTTTCCACTTGATTCCTCTAAATCCATTTCGTATGTTGCATGAGAGGGCTTGATGTTCCCACAACAACAATTTCAACTGGTAGTTACTTATTACTTAAGGTAAACAAATGGATAGACCATGTATTATAAATTCTTCCAAGAATGAAAGACGACTTTGTCATAAAATCATTGTTGTGAACATTGTATGTAGAAACTGATGAAAAAAAGTCTCTTACTTTAATTGGAAGGGTTTTGCATGCATGCAACTTCACCTAACAACTTTGTGAATATGACTTATTTCTATAGCCTTTAGTGTGAAAATGACCCTAAGATAATTGACTATTTTTTGTGTGCTTGAAAGTCAAAGATTGGAAGCTATAATAACAAATTATCCAAGATACCAAGGAACATCATCAATATTGCTATCTGATACTAACAACGATACTAACAATGATGAGAAAGTTTATCATATTACAGTTCACATGTTCCCTTTCTTATTGAAGAAGCCTCAAAGTAGAATGGGGATAGAGATGTAAACTTTTGACCAAATTAGAGATCCTAAAGTTATTAACATAATCCTTATAAAGATATATAATTGATCTTACTTAATCAAGTGAAACTCCTAATGTTAGTTGAAAAACAAAAAAACTGACATCAATATACGAAAAGATGGATATAAGAAATGCTGAAATCTCATAAATAACCCCAATAATGTGAGTTGTACTATATTATAGAAATAAACCGGCCAGTTAGTAAGCTGAGAAAGTTATTTCTCCTACTGTCTATTGATTTTAGAATAGGATCACATTTGAATTTATGTAAGAGGTACAAACTCTCATCGATTGATAGGTGAAACCCGTTTAAAGATTTATCAAATCAAACTTGGTAATAGAGCTCGCAGATGATCATAGTCAACTCACATGTAAGGAAGAGTATTGAGATTACATGAACAACTTCACTTGAGTAGTTCAATTGAAGAAGATTTCATAAGTTTGAAGAGTTACTCCTTCTATTTATATCGCCACTAGTTAACTTCAATGACTGATTGAGCTACATAAACAAGTATATATTATAACTGAAAATAGACACATTTGTTTTAACCACCTTGAAATTCTTTTCACTATGGTGAACCCGCAAGCACCAAGTATGGCGCTCCCACTTAAGAGTTCATCAATGAACAGTTGAAAGTTTGTCAAAATGAACTTCAAATTGAATTATAAATGATATGTACATAACCACAAATGAAAAATACGTTCACAATAACAATCAAAACATTTTTACGAGTCTAGAATCTAGAATCGTATTCTTCGTAACAATCAAAACATTTTTTGAAACTCATCCATGCACTTTTGATATTACAGATTTTTCACCAGGTACTCCTTTGGTTTTACGAAATTCATGAGGTACCCCTGCGGTTTCGAAAATTCATCGGACACCCCTTAAATTTGCATATAATGTACCAGACACTCTCAATAACTTACTGGTGTTGATTCCGTTAACTTAAATAACCCAAAATCAGTTGACCCCTATCCTAGTCCCCTAATATTTCACATTATGCCCAACAAAGTTGTTTAAAAGCAAACAAAATTGCCAAAGAGTTACTTAGGCCACTATTTAAACTATTTTGAACATGGAAAAAAGGCAATTTATATCACTATGAAATGACATTTTTGGCATAGTGTGGGTTAATAGGTGAATTAAGTTGGGATTTAAGTGATTTTAGGTCATAAAAGTTAATCAAATCAACACCAGTAAGTTACTGAGGGTACCTGGTACATTATATGCAAATTTAAGAATGCTGATAATTTTGAAACCGTAAAGTAGTACCTCATGATTTTCGTAAAAACCTCGAGTAAGACCTGGTGAAAAATCCATTGATATTATTATTAATTCATTCTCCACTCATTTGTGAGTTTAAAACTATTGACAATGAAACTCATTTTACATTCACTATGGACCTCTTACTGAAGTTGAAATGTGAGCATGACCTTGCAAGTTACATCAATGAACTTGCTGTAAATCAAAAGTTTCAATAAGAAAATTTGATCTCAAGGTAAGTTAGTTAAGACTTTGACAACTGACATCTCTGACCCTCGAAATGATTGTTTCTAACATTGTGAACTTGTAGCCAATTTATCTTCTTATTCTTGAGTTCAAATTGAAAAGGTTGCTAAGGGTAATTGACGTTGTTAGCAAAAACATTAATATCTTAGTTAAAGTTTTTTTTTTTTTTTGGTGAAATAGGGAAAAGTCTCACATAGAACCAAACATAATGTTAAAGTTTGCTCGAGTTTTACCCATCAAAAGAAGGGTTCACCAAATGGAGCTACTTGCAAGATGTACCAATGTCCCATGCGATGTGCTTTTGAGTGCACTACATATAAGCAGTTCTACCTTCTATTCCAGAGGTACCGAGATCGAGCCTATTTCGCAACTGTAATGGGGTTTTCCCCATTCTCTTGGCGGAAGTCTTATTGCCGTTTCTTCAAGTAGAAAACTTTTCCCACTACATTGTAGAAGTCAAATATCATACAGAGGAGCAAAGGCCAAAAGCACAAGCACAGTGTGAAAGCTGCATCTCTTGAGTCTTGAGACTATTGAGAGTATATAAGAAGCCACAAATAAGCACAAGGTGAAAGATTTCTGGTTCTTTCACTATAAATAGTCAGCTTAATGAGCATCCTAACAACAGAAAGTACACCAACAACACGGCTTCATTGTCTCGACTTTCTTCATTTTTGTTCCTTGTAACATATGGCATGCAAAAGAAGTTAGTTTCTTAACCATGAGAAAAAATAACATAAGCTAGAAAGATTATTGTACGTCACTTTTTTCGAAATCTTTCTTGAGTTTTTTCATTCCTTCATATACTGTGATGAAAGTTTGGATTTTGCAGTTAAAACTTATATCTTTGGAAATAGCTAAATATAAGGGGGAATATAAAAGAGGATGATCACCCAAGATCAAGAAAAACAACCAGAGAATTCGACGAAGCAGCAGCTAGCTCTTGCAGTTAGAAGCATCGGGTGGAGCTATGGAGTGTTCTGGTCATTGTCAACTACAGAACAAGGGTACATATATCATCTTCTTATAATCCCCCTTGCCCTTTAAAATGTAAAAGAAAAAGGCTAGGGAATTATCTGGATTGTGAGATGAGATGTGCAAAGAGTACATCTGACTATCTGAGGTCTTTTTAATAGAAATAATATTAGTATAGAAATGGAAAACAGAAACTAGCAAGTTCTTACAAGATCAGATTCTTCATTAGATAAACTAATCAAAACAATAACGAACTAGATTAATCTTTGAGGTTTGAAGTGTAACATATATACTTTCTCCATTTTAAGATTTTATCTAGTTGTAACACTTTCTTATTTAGATGGTTTAAATTAGTTGCAACATACCTTTTTGCTATACGGGCTTCTCTCCTCCTCTCTCTTCATAGATAAAATGGGCACCTTATTCAACTCTTTTCTATCACATAGGTCTCCTAAAATAATCGGGTCCCCCTACTACATTGCAACTAAAAAGAAAACGGAGGAAGTATTTATCTTCAAACACTATTTTCTCATGACTTAAGTACATTAACAAATAATACAAAAAATACATCCATTCATGTACAGAATTTTTAATAATAAAATATTATATACGTAGTGGTTATTCGTGTTCAATGTATTGCATTTCCTTCAAATTTTCAAGATGGTTACACGTTCTAGGAAGTGTAAAAAAAAAACTGTTTTGCTGACTAGGTAAGCAACTCACACACTTTGAGATGCATCTTCCTATGTTCAGGTATACCAAACAACTCCAAATATTCTACTTCCCCAAAAAGCTACAAGTGATTTTATGTCAACCAACGACTACATAGTAGTATTCATTTAGTAACACTCAAGTTCAATTTTAACCTCTTACACAACCCTAATGGCCTAGGATTATCTCAACTGCTGCATGAGAAAATCTAATTTTCCTTTTCAGGGTACTGGAATGGAGTGAAGGCTACTATAATGGACACATTAAGACGAGAAGAACCGTTCAAACTGCTGATGTTGACACCCAAAAACTAGGTTCAGAGAGAAGTGAGCAGTTGAGAAAGCTTTACGAAGCTCTTTTAGAAGGCGAATTCGAGCAAGGGACCAATAAACTCTCGGTTACACTATCTCTGGAAGATCTATCTGATCTAGAATGGTATTACTTGGTTACCATGTCCTTCAAATTCAAAGTTGGTCAAAGGTATCAGTTATATTCTACCTACAAAATTGTATATTTATTATTGTGTTCACAGTTATAGAATCACAACTCAAAACTATAAACTATTGATCAGTTTGCCGGGAAAAGCATTGGAGACCGGGCAACATATGTGGCTATATGACGCTCAGTCTGCTGATAGCAAAGTGTTTTCTCGCTCTTTGCTGGGAAAGGTTGGATCAGGGGGCATTAAGAATCTATTTCATGTGCATGAATTTTTATACCAAACTACTTAAGTAATCTAACTTGTTTCACTCATCTCTGTTTGGTCCACTTAAAATGAATTTGGCTCGCTAAAGAGTGCATCTATTCAGGTATGGTCATTTCTCCTAGCCCATATAGATCAAGCATATTAGGGCTTGTTTGTTTAGCATTTTTTGTTTTCAAATTTCAGTTTTCCTGAAAAATAGAAAATGTTATATTGTCAAGATTTATAACAAACATGATTAGTAAGTGTATAACTAATTATATAGAATCTATACCATAGAGTTTTGCCTGGTTTATTAATAACAGTGGCATAAACTGTAAATAAAACAAATCATGTTAGGAAAGCATATTCTTTCCATATACTATTTTAGTCCTTTTTTTTATATAAAGGTAAGAAGAAGGGGGATCACTTGAGGGGATAAGGCAAATTGGCCTCAGGGATACGATGTGGGAAGTAATGCCATTATTGCACCACCTCAACTCTTACTATTTTAGTCCTTGCATAATGCATATTCTTCTTTCTTTGTATATTTACTACTTTGGTTTTTGCATATACGAGCAGTTTGTGATAGCCTAGTGGTGTTGGCATCACCTTCAATCCCAAAGGTCCTGGGATTAAGTCTCGCCCCTTGCAAGAGGGATCCCCATATTCTCTCCTACTTGCAAGGGACTTCAACTTACCTTTTTTTTTTAAAAAAAAACGAGCATATAGTAATTTACTTTGCATACACCCCCAACAAAACAAAGGCCCATGTCTATAACTAGTTTTTTAAAAAAGAAACTCAGATGCAGCGTTTCTGGATTTATTTACAATAATGCCACTAAACACTAAAAGTTTATAACGGATAGAAACTGGGACGTTCTTCTATATCATATGCCTTCTACAAATACCTTAAAACCAAATACTGAACAACTGCCATTCATACCAAACAGACCTTTAGAGTTTCAATTTTTGTTCTCATAGACTCATAGTATATGTTATCCGAAATATCATTTCACTTCGAAGTACCCAATGTGTATCAGACACTCAAATACAATACACTTAAATTCTAATTAGATCCAAAAGAAGATGGAACTCCTCATGTATGTCCATCTCCTACCCTTAATTTTCTAATATAGTTCACATAACATGCAACATTCATAAACTTACGCCTGTAATCTCTTTCAAAATATCAATTGTATCAGCAAACTTTAATTTTTACCAGAGACAAATATACTACTTAGTAACCTTGTCAGGTTTCACCATCACTTTCAAGGATCAGGAAACATAACGGATTTCCTTTTATGTAGTCTGTAGATTTAACAGTCATTTGCAGCATTGCTCAATTGCCTCATGTAACAGATATTGACACAGCATTACATGAGACAATTCCCCCAGCACCTCCCGAAATAATTTTTTTTTTGCCTCATGTAATGCGGTGTCAATATCTGATTACGTTTACACATAATTTGAGTAAGTTACAAATATTTGTTGAAAAAACAGCGGAATGTTCCATACCTTAAGATCATGTTGTGATTAGCTATCGATATCCATGCCTTTCTCAGAGAACTGTGGACAAATAAATTTTCACGTAAAAGTTGTTGAAACAAACAAACATGAAATTCTTTCAGATATGATTCAAGACAAGTCATGGACAAAAACATACTTTAACTTTGTCTACATGCTTCTATTTTAACTTATCTAGCATTCCATATAAGGTATCATTTGCCTTAGCCGGCTTTTGTCTTAAGAGCCGTGACACTATAGCTTGAATTACTAAAATAACTCTCTTATTTGTTTGCAGACAGTAATATGTTTTCCACACTTGGGAGGTGTGATGGAGCTAGGGATGACAGACCTGGTAAACTCTGTAGTGATAGTGTGGAGCTACTAATAATCCAAGTTAAAAAAACTCTACATGGCCACCATGACACTAATTTCTGAAATATTTTCCTTCACTATTGCTTTTTTCCTGCAAGGTAATTGAGGACATTAATCTCATTCAACAGATCAAAACTACCTTACTAGAACTCAGAAAGCCCGTTTGCTCCCCAAAAAGCGTCATCTGTTCCACACACTGCAGATTCTGACAAGGACCATAGAGATGCTAACATCAATAAGAATAAGAACAAGGTGGATGCAACACCTTTGTCAACTCTTCATCATTCTGCAGAACAAATAAAGTTTGATCAGGAAATTGAAAATAATTTATACCTAAGCATCCTCGAAGATTTCAACAAAGATTCCCCGGATGATTACTCAAATGACTCGTGCCACCATGCAGAGGAACCTGTTTATGGTTGCACATCCAGCTTTGTGCCATGGACGAAAGAGCTTACGGTTGATGATTGCATAATGCAGGAATCACAGAGTGTCCTAAAGAAGGTTTTATTTAGAGCACCTTTAACGGATGCTTATAGCAGCACCTCAAGTAGTGTCAAAGAGGATGGAAACAAATATTATCCTTTGAGTTCAGAAGCTTATGATGTATATATGCAGGATTTTGCTTCTCAGGAAGCCACAGCCAATGTACCACTCTCTGAATGGGATGAAAAAAGAGAGAATCAACTGTATACAGTTCATGAGTCAATGATTCCTTCGATCACTGAGGTAATTCATCACTTTTTGCATCTATATCTTATAAAATCGCTAACAAACACAGGAACTGGCCAAGGGATACTTAGGATCTGTTCCCCTCACCTTGTTTTTAAAATAAGTTCAGAAAAGTTTAATTCAGTCATTGCTCGTCATTTTATTAATGGTAAAGTGAAAAAAGGTGGTAGATCCTTAGCGGAATGTAATCAGTGGGTGGTTAAATAAAATACTTCAACTAAGGGTAGCTATTGGAAATAGCCAAAAATAAGGGTCTGTTTTCAGCCAAAAATAGAAACATGGACAAACAAACAGGAAGTACCATTGATTCTTCTCAAATTTTTTGAGTTATGTTTAGATACCAGCAAACTGATCCCAATATGAATGATATTTCAGACAGATGAAGCAATAATCCTAATTGATCATACAATAGAATATTTGGCTGGAGTTGATGAGCTAGAAAGTAGCCTAGACTTGAAAGGAAAGAATGTAGCAAAAAACTTGAATATGTTACAGCAGACATCTGACAGCTATAACAAGAGCAAGGCTTCTGAGAACAATGAAACAGACCCAGATTTACATAAGGCTAATCAAGTGGAGATTCTGCAGCCATTAGATGTAGATATGGAAGTAAGCATAGTAGAGCATGAGGTTCTAATCACACTCAGTTGTCCTTGGAGAGAATTTCTGTTAATTGATATTATGGAAACACTGAGCAAACTTAACTTAGATACACACACAATTCAGTCATCAACACTTGATGGTACTCTCTCCGTGTTCCTCAAATCTAAGGTTTGTGTCAATTACCTAAATAAATACATGACACACTGACATATTCATGCATATATACTTTAGAGATATGTTTGGGGCTTTCATGAATGCTGAAGTTGTTTCCTTGATTACAGTTTCAGAGAGCAGCATTTGCATCAGAGGGAATGATCAAACAAGCCCTTAAAGGAACTATCGGCATGTGTTGAAATGTAACTTGATAACTAAAATGTATCCACATTCTGCCACTCGATCTTGAAACTCCATTTCGCACCAATATACTTGTACTATCCCTTTGAAATTTGTACACTACACAAGATTTGTACATCTATCCTTTTCTGACACTTCTATACTACAGTAATTAGGTGGTGCTAAAGAGAACAAAGGGGTAGTAATTTAAGTTGCTTAAATTATTCCAATAGTCCACCTAGCAATAAATGCAACCAAACAAAAGAGAAAAAGCAGCATATAACCAGGGCTTAAAGTTATTGAAGCATAAGGAGACAAGCAGCTGGTTTTAAGGTTAAATTGTCGAAAAATCAGGTGAAGCAGCTTAATTATTGAAAATAACTTAATGAAACAGTAAGTTATCAGTCAGGCTTGGTGCAAAAATTTCAGGTTCAAACTCACTCTAAAGAATTACTGTGGATCCTATATCCCTTGTTACACCTTCTATACAATATAGTTCTACGTACTTAAGAGTAGAATGTTGTTCAAACTTGAATAGTAACAATTAACAAGAAATCTTAGTAGGACATCAATTTATGAAAGATAGTAGTTTTTACAAGTCCCTACATCTGCTGAAGAATCCTACCTGTAAGAGGTCTTTCATCAATATGGTATATTTCTTTTCACCTATCTTAAGATCCTTGCGTCATATACTCATATAGCTTGCTTAAATATAAATACTGTATGCTTCTTACTCAAAAATTCTACTCCCAGCCTAAAGAAAGTCACAAAATATCAATGGCCAAAGCATTTGATTCATTAACTCAGCTATGTTGACTCTCCCAACTCAACTCAACTGAGCTGTATATCTATTAGCTAACATTCCATAAAGCAGAAAAAGCCTACAGTTTTTTTAATAGAGGAAAAAAATAGAATTAATACACTACAAAATTATAAGCTAACTGAGTCATACTAGAGCAAAATTGATGATGAGTACGTTCATAAACATAATATTGTGCGTTTTCAGTAAAGTCGAAGTACATAGTTTACTATGAACTAAACCCTATAGTCACATTGTTCCACACTCTCAAAATTAAGGATTTAACATGATATTACCAATGATTCCTTCATCATAGTTTTCCAATCTCCATCACTCAATTTAAACAATGTGAATTTCAGGAAATTAATTATAACATACTTCCTTTACTACTTTTTGAAAATGACAATTTTCATAAGAGGTCCCAAAATAGTATATGTGACTCTTATTTTTTAATGGAAAGAGTAAATCAAATGTCTAACAAAATTGTCCTCTTCCTGGCTTTTGCAAAAAAAGATGGTCAATCAACTTCCCCTATAGAAAAAGTTGTTAACGAAAAAGATCAAACAAGTCTAACTTTTGTCCTAATGTCTCATCTAAATATTAAGCCTGGTTATATTATGGGCTAATGATGAGACAGACTTGTTCATTCCAATTAATTTCAAATTATAAAGGAACAAACCACTCAAAGGCGATATTTCTAACATTTTTATTGCGTTTCAATTTGGCGCATTAAGGTTAGTTTGTTGACTGTTGACACAAATGCTACACACTAGGAGTACATAACTACTACCTCCGGTCTTTATTAGTTTACCCGTATTCCTTTTTGGGATGTCCCTTATTAGTTTACCCATTTCTTTTGTTTCTATTTTTGGAATGGGACCACTAATTTTCCATCACATACATTCAACTTTAACATAAAATAATAGTTTCTCTTTCTTTCTATGTCCCACAACATTGTTTATCCTAAAATTTTGTGCAAAAGAAATGGGTAAACTAATAAAAACAGGAGGGAGTATATAATTTCAGCACAAGGAACCAATCAAGGAGGAAGAAACTTCTAATTGGCCTTAAGTTTACTCAAGCAACAATCTTATATGCTCTTCAAGAAAGAGAAAGGAGGAATAGAGGATAGTTTTAAATCATTTAGATAAGTCATAGCCCAGCTGTATCCTGTATGTCTAAGGAATTTAAAAGTGGAATCCATTGCTTCTTTTGACTAATGCTACAACTATAGTTTAATCTAGAACTTTATAGCCTAGCTTCAAGCATATAGTATTAATCTAACTGTTTATACAAATAAAAAATTTCTATGAATAACGAGACTCCATGTCAATCCCTACAAGAGCGTAGAACGACGAGGGAAAAAAAACTCACCCTAGAAGCAACAATAAAGATTCAAATACATGAGCATGTTGAGTCAACGAAGCCCTTAATTAGCCCTAGACAAACATAGCTTGTACTTACAAGAATACAAGCCAAGTCTAGTAAGCAACTTCGGAAAAATTGACTAATTGCGGCTAAGTTTCATAGTTTATTACTTTATTATCACAAGTTTTGGTGTGGTAGCAACTTCAGTGCACACTACACCTATACTATTATAAATTCTGCCACGAGGAGTTTAGACAACGCAAACTGTTTATGAAATTATGCTCCTCAAATTAAGGGTCACAGAGACAGTAATTGTCTAGTACACCTTAATACCTTATGGTCAAAAATAACTTGGGGACTTATTTTAACATAATTTTGCAAAAGAGCATTCCAAGTAGGTGAATTATTTTTCTGGCCTTTTCCCACAATTTAATAGAAGTAACATTTATACTCACCCTATCCCTTTTTCTTCCAAGTTATCTATTTATTTTACATATAAATAGCTAACAGCTAGTACATGTTCTACCAATCATCTTTTAAAGAGCTCATGCTAACCACTGACTCAAACTCCCTTTAGTACCATCTACGTCAAACAAGCCAAGTAAACCGGCTATCAGTCAACTCACAAAAAAACTGATTACCAAACAAGGTCAACAGTTTTCACAAAATGTTAAGAAAAAAAAAGAGAGAAAAGGTGGGTGGATCAGTGTGCGCCAGAATCCTACCATCAGGAAAAAAAAAAAGGATAAAATTACAGTATGAGATATGAAGAGCAAATGAAATGGGATGGACCAAAAATAGAAAGGGGTGAAGGGAATATCTTGTATTCGCTATTTATTTGACTCAAACTTCTTATTTTAGACAAAAAAGAAATTAATCTATGTCAATCAGCCTCTTTAGCCATACAAAGCACTCGATGAAAAACCATCCTCAAATATTAAACAGGAAATTTACAAACTGTCATGGAATGAAACTCTTAAAGACACTTGTTAAACTAACACAAGTTAACTGTTATATATAGCTTGGAAAGTAACACAGCTCTCAGCCTCCCAATGACAAAAAAAATTAATATTTGCTAGTAATTGACTCCTAACTGAATTCAATCATTTCATACATAGAAGACAAGCTTTTCTTTGGCACATGGAACAGTAATATTTCAATAGGCAACGTTATGAGCATCTAATATATGCTATTCCCCTAATCAATCAGAACTATAATCCTCTAGGATAGCAAATAGACACGGTCATTCTAAAGGTGAATTAAAACAAAGTTCGCTTGTTGAGCAGGGGAATGTACAATAAATTTATTGTACATGCACGCATAAGTTACTCTTGAGTTTTCAAGTGACCATGTTCGAATCATTCCTTCATGTATTGAATTGACCATTTAGAAAAGAGCAACTCCAAAGTATTAGATCACTGACTAACAATAAAATGAGTAACTTATGCATAAGTGAGCATGTAGCAGAATGACAAACATTGTAATTTATACAACTTGCTCAGGTTTTATAATTCATGTTTTCGTGTGACTTGCAGAGTTGCAGTCACGGCTGGAACATTTCATGTTGATGTAAGCATATATATAAGACCATAATTAACAATTAGCATTTGCACAAAAAAATCATGCACAAAGACCAAATAGTACTTTTATATCTATTTCATTGTGAAAGGAACTACAACGCATAACGGCATAAGTATTCCCTTTAAAAGAAGCAACAAAGTCAAAGACTTCCAAGTTGCCAATTAACTAAACCTTACTTTGTCGTGATCTGTTTTTCTCTTCTACAACAGAAGAAACAAAAACAAAAAAAAAAAAAAAAGCAGTTGAATAATTATTTGCAGGCAATCATGGATCGCAATTAGAATACACACCTATGTTACTCGCACTCTTCATATTATCTTAACAACCCATGTTGCGTCCTCACACTCTGACATAGGTATGGACACTTGGACGCTTCATTTTGGGCCAAAATCACAGAAAGATTTCATTAAATAGCTGAGTCGGGTTCGATACTTACCCATATCCGACATAAATACCCAAGTCTGAGTCACACGGGATCCACTATATCAAATATCCGAAAGATACCAACAATTAGTCATGATACAATTAACGGTAGTACTACTAACTATACATTAGACGAGGAAACATATTCTTTCTGATCTTACTATAAAAAAATTAATGGTTTGTGGTTTGTTCATATAATCATTTACATTTCAGCTCCTATCCCCTGCGAAATCTCTAACAGAATTCCCCACTTTGTCATACTTCTCTTTGTCATCAAACTCCCTAAAACGGACATAGTCTGAGCAGACAAATGGCTTGAAAACTCTTTTATTTTGAGGTCCTTCTCCCACCAACTCTTCGGGTGCAAAGATCACCTTGTCATCTTCAAAGGTCCAAAAGAAAGCCAGCGAAAGACGATTTCTTGGTTTCCTTAACATGACTCTATGCTCAGATGACCTCAGGATTCCATTACTCCAAGCTTCCAACATGTCACCTATGTTCAACACAATACTACCCTTCAGAGGTTCTATATCCATCCACTTTCCCTCCTTAGATCTTACCTGAAGACTGCTGACATCGTCAGGATACAAGATCGTCATACAGCACATATCAGTGTGCTTCCCAAGTCCTTCAACTTCTTCCTGAGTTGGTCCTGGTTGGGTGTAATTTATAATCCTTATATAGCCATAACAATTCCTGAATTCTGTTTCATAGAATTTCTTCTCAAATCCATCTCCCAAGCTCATCAATATAACCTCTATAATCCTCCGGGATAAATTTGTCATAATGGCTCCATACTCTTGAACCACCTCACTGTCATAACAAACTTATGATATAGATGTGATAAAATAAATAAAGGAAACAAAATGAAACTATGGAGCTGTATATTATATATGAAATGATTACCTGAATTCATTACTTTTCTGGTTAAAAAGAATTTTCCCAGAGCATTCAGCAGAGGAAAAAAAATCTGGTCCTAAAACTCGAAGACCCTCATAGTACGGAGAAGCTATAAACCGAGGAGTATAACTCTTAACAGATGATGTAGGACCGAGCTTGAGTTTTGTATCAGAGGGAAGGCTGAAAATTTGTCTGGAAAATGAGCATAAGTTGCTGTAAAGTTCTTCTGATATTCCATGATTAATAATCTGAAAGAAGCCCCATTCTTTGCAGGCTTCCAATAGAGAGGACAAAGAAGATGAATTTGGTGTCTTGGAGAGGTCCAAGATTGAAAGCTTTAAAGAACTCTGGGATTGAGACATTCTATTATGGGAAATTGATGACAAAAGGCTTGGCTGCCAACTAATTCTGTCTTCTCTTCAGAGATACAGTTGGAAGGTTAGATTACAAGGCAGAAAGAATGTCTATATATACTATATATTATAATCTTTTTCGGCTTATGAGCAGTGATCAATTCCTATTCACATATGAGCTTCTTGATGATTAGTATTCTATGCAGCTCCATAGGATGATTGAAAATTGACTATTAGGACTAGGTCATTATATCATCTTATGCAGCAACTTCAATTAAAATAAAAGCTTAAAAAGTCTTCCGACTTACTTTCATTTAGTGACTTAAATGTTATTGTATGTTTGACTCCATAGTTAAAGAAAAGTTTCCTTTGTTAAAAAAAAGTTTCCTTTGTTATAGGACATAGTTTAAAGAAAATAAAAATTTTGTAGGACTTGCTAGTGAAGCAACAGAATAGCAGCACCATGTCAGCTTTGTCGTATTGTGAAGGTAAAATGTAAAAAGCGGGAGAAGGCTTATGATAAAGAGTACTCCCTATGTCCTTACTTGTATGCCCCCCAGGACTTTGCATGGGTTCTAGTATTTGGTTGAATGGAGTTGATGAAAAAGTAAAGTGGTAGGACAATATATAGTAGATGAGATAGTAAAATGGGGAGACCATGTAGCCAAATTCGTTAGGGGCATACATAGAGGAAAATCCCTTAAAAGGAAATGGTGCGTACAGATAGGGACGGAGGGAGTAGAAGGCTATGTTCTATCAATTTATATCATCCCATCTATAATTAATTCATCAATAACATTTTCTAAATTACAATAATCTATGTTTTGGCTTCATCTTTTTCTATATATACAAACTCCCCTGGTGGACATATCAGATTTCATCCTATCATATCAGATTTTTTCAAAGCCTATGTGTATCTATTATGACCTCAGCGTGGCTTGACAGAAATAAATTGTAATATAATGTATAGGACAGTAATCCTAGGAGATCCTCAGTCATATAATATAATACTAAAGGTTCATTTAGTACAAGTCATCATGAACTAAGCCATAGTTTAAAGCTAAGACGGGAGAATATTGAGAGGATATGAGGTAACTCTAAAGAGTGATCTTTATGTAGACGGGTGAATATCGAGAGGATATGAGGCGACTTTTAAGATTGTGGAGACGGGTGATTTACAAAGGGACACGAGTGTCCACCTTCATTAGTTCTATATACATATGTTGTATCTTAATCTCTGCTTAATTAAATAAATTGTAAAGGTTCAACCTCTTAAAAATAACTCGTATCTAATCTTCAAATCTATCCCCATACACAGCCTTTATCCAGTTGTCTCAAATTTAACAAAGGTCATTATGACATTATCTTCTCTTAATTGAATATGTCTAATGCCGGCACATAAGAACTGAGTCAAGCCATGGAAAAAGACATAAAACTATTAATAATATCTAACTTAGCTTCCTCGAATCCCACTGAACAGAACAACATTCTCACTTGTAGCACATTGATGTAAAAGAAAATAAGTCCGTGTTTAAAATATTCTATAATACTTGCCTAGATTAGTCATAGATTTTGGATAAATATTAAAACTGAAAAAGGATCCATCATAGACCTTATCAATTCATTTTCTGATTTCAAATCTTCAACCCACTCAGTATATCCTTCTCAATTTTAAAAATAAACTAAGAGCGCCTCACTGATATTCAGACAAACTCATAGCAGCTTACTATATCAAGAAGCATGGTAAAACTCTTAACTGTTATAGCTATGCATATACTGTGGTGACTTATAATTAATCGATTGGGATTTGGGATTCTCGTGACTTGCCATAACTTAGGCCAATTGTAGGCAGGAAAAGTCGTTGATTACCCAAGAAGGGGATCTTCATTTTGTAGACTAACAGTATTCTTCCTCACCCAATAGACATAATCCAGTCCTCTAGACTCCCAATAGGTAGCGTCGTATGGAAACCACATCCTATTTTTATAGGGGCCATCTCTACCTAATATCAACAATCATTTACTTCAGAATCATGTAAAAACGTATTTACCAAAGTTATTCTTAAGCAATCATGTGAAAGGAATTGCTTAATCCACAAAATTATATGTCGTTGCAAACATCTATGATTGTAGAAGTAGATAGTCTGACAATCAAAGTTAATCTACCATGACTATAGAAGTATGTATATCCAATCTCTAATCATAATTATGTTATAAAGCTAAGAGCAGAGACACAACTTACCATATTGTCATTTCATCACAATCAAGTAGTTGTCCTGGCTTCCTAGTCCCATCCCATGAGCTATTCACTGCAGCAACCTGAAAGACACAAAATGTTTATTCAGGTGCAAGATGTGTCAGTGGTTGCAAAATGACAACATTTTGCACTACCAAGGCATTGTAAATTTGTAATTGACAATGGTAAGTTGGTAACATCGAGCAAGGTCATAAAGTTAAATTGTCATATTCACATCAGAATCAGCATTTTAGCAGATTTTCAATAACAGTAAAGCTTAAGCCTCAACCCAATAGAATGGTTCGGCTAAAGGGAATGTTATCAACAGCTTAAAAATTGTATGGATACATCATCAGTCATTCTAATTGCATTTCATGCCTATTAGTCTGTCCCAAACAAAGCACATCATATACTTAACCCTAATGCTTCAGAAGCTATGTCAAACGGACTCTTCATTTTTATTTTTGCTCATGTCATTTACTCGACACTCCAACAATGAAACTGAAAATTGAACATTTCGACTTGGGTCAAAAATATATGAGCATTTGGGAAATTGCCAAAACTCACTATAGTATATGTATGGTTGTGCCATATTGGATACTTGTGCCCAAGTCACCACCTCTGAAACCAAATAATACTGGGTTTAGTGGTAAAGTTTGTATCTCACTAGTCACAACCTTGAGGTTGTGGATCAAACCCCACTAGAGACACTTTAGGGGTGGGATTCCCTTATCCTTTTCTCCACTCCCAAGGAACCTTGCCTATGTGTAGCTAGGCCGGATTAATCTCCAAGAGGTTCTTGTCTCGTATGGCACTTCTCCTTACCGATCAAAAAAAAAGTCATATGACCCAATATCCACTCAAATCAATTGGACTTAAATAATGTAAAGGCCACCATATATGCTAGAACAGCCAAATTGGCTTACCAAGCAGATTAAAATAATTCACCAACTATATTAAAAAAACAATTACAAGGTGATGATCTAGAAACTACAAAAACTACTATTAAATTATCCATTTTTAGAAGGGTGTTTTACTCCATAAACATCAACTCCAAAACGCAATTATTGTTCAATCAAGGTTGCAAATTGAAGCATAACATACGAACCAAACAGTAATCAAGTTTACAATTATGCATAAACAGTCCACAAATTAATGCCCTAAAATTCAGTAACAAACAAAGGTGCGTGATTTTCACCATCAACAAAAAAAGTTAAATTTTTGAATTTACGAAAAAATTAATATCAATATCTAATAAGAAAAATAGACAGAAAAAGAATATAGACGTCATTTTCACCCCAACTTTCAAAGGCATTCGTGCGATCACGATTACCTTGCAAAAATGGCAGCAGAAATAGAGCCAACCCACTTCAATTTCCTTCATATTTCGCCATCAATCTAAAGTTCTAAACTATTTAATGTCGGATCTTCAACAAAAGTATGGAAACGTCCAAACTCTGAGTTACAAGACTTAACATTTGGTATTTTTCACCTTTAAGGACCTTCTACTTTTTTTTCACCTTTAAGGACTTAACATTTAATTTCAGGCCATAAATCATTAAAATAAGGAAAAATTGATTCTAATAATCCAACCTTTGAGCCGTTCGCTCAAAATAATCCAACCTTTTGATTATTATTTAATAATCTAACCTTTTAGGACAATTCGCAAATAATGCACCGTGACCTGTTGAAACAGGTAGGTGACCATTAGAATAGGTTAATTGTACACGTGTCTTGCTCTGATTTGTTGTGATCTAATTAATCAATGTTAATCTTAATTAAGATAACCAAACAAAACCTCACCCCCACCATCGCCACTTGCCACTCCCAACAACCCCCATTTCACCCCACCACCACCACTGCCAACAACCCCCCACCACCACCACACAACCGCGGTACCAACCACCACTGCCCACCGCAGTACCAACCACCACTGCCAACCGCATTTCACCCATACCACCACCACTACCAACAACCCCCATTTCACCCAACCCCAAACAACACCACCACCACTCAAGCAGTACCTCACATCACACCACCAAACAATACCCCACCCCACCCACACCATCGCCAACAACCCCTATTTCACCCACACCACCACCACAAAATTCCAAGATGGGAGGCGTGGCATCGCAAGAAGAAAAGAGAGAGATTCGAAGGGGGGAGGAGCCGCTGCGGGATTCGAAGGGGATGCGGGGGAGGGGGATTCGAGGGGGGATACGGGGAAGGGGGAGGGGGATTCGAAGGGGGATGCGGGGGAACGGGAGAGGGATGGGGATTCGAAGGGGGATGCGGCGGAGGGGGAGGAGGAGGTGTGTCTTGCTGGGGCGGTGGGGGTGCTCAAAGCGGGGGTAGGGGAGGCGGGGGAGGGACGGGGTGCTCACAATGGGGGTCGGGAAGGGCGGTGGAGGGGAGGGGGTGCTAACGGTGGGGGTCGGGGGAGGGGGGGTGAGGGAGGGCGGGGAGGGGCCGGGGCGAGGGAGTGGGGGTGGGGTGGGGTGGGGATTGTGAGCGAGGGGAGTGGGGGTGAGCGGGGGGGTGGGGGTGGGGTGGGGTGGGGATTCATAACCCGGGGGTGGGGGTGGGGGTGGGGTGGGGATTCATGACTGGTAAGGGAGGGAGGGAGGGAGGGAGATTAAAGGAGAAAATGAAAAAAAAAAAAAAAAATTTACCATTCCAACAGGTTACCGGTCACATGGTGCATTATGAGCGGATTGGGATAAAAGGTTGGATTATTAAATAATAATCAAAATGTTGGATTATTTTGAGCGAACGGCCCAAAGGTTGGATTATTAGAATCAATTTTTCCTTAAAATAAACCCAAGTGTAGTTAAGTCATGGTTAACTGACATAAAGTAATAATTATGGGGCTGAAGTTGTCTTGGGGAAGCGGGCTTACTGTACACACATATAATCAACTGTACAAGGAAAAATTAGCGCCCTTTCATTTCTTCTCCCCTGTTCTAATACTCAACCCACCATTGTTGGAGGAAAAAGCAAGGCGATTAGTCTCTTCTTGGAGCGATTTCGAACCGATTTTCAGAATTTAGCAAGGTAAATTCATAATTCCCTTATTTCAGTTGTTTTTTTTCGATTTTATGGGAAAATTTTCTGGGTAATGTTAGGTTTTAGGGTTATGTGATGAACATGTGAAATTTTTTGTCGAATTGTTACTTTGTTGTTAGTTAACAAGTTGTTAATGTGCGTTTCATGTTTAGATGATTAAATTTCGTTTAAATTTGCTGAGAGTTGATGAACTGAAACCCAACAAGTTCGAGTAAATAAGAGTAAAACAGGGGGTAGTAGTGGTGGTTTGAAATTGGTTTTATGCTGACTGTTGGTGTTTTTTCGAAGGAAAAATATGGCTTCCCTTGATGAACTTCACCCAGTCCTCTCCATGCCTTAGATTTTGCGATTCCACGTTTTCCCTCGACTTAGAGACCCAAGGGACAGAGAGTGTGTAACAAGTGTATGCAGGGATTGGAGGAGGATTTCCCGATATGGTCTGGAAGATGCCCACCAACTGTTAGGAATGGACGACATTATGTGCTTGCATGTGTTTCCTAAACTTGACTGTTGGAGGTCAACTATTGTGAAGATGGTTTACAAGGACTGGAGGAGGATGTGGGGGGTAAAGGAGTGGGTTCATGTGAGGCACAACCTGGACAGTAACTCCATCAAGAAGTGGGCTCTGAAGTCCATCATTGAAGGTGATGGGGTTGATTTCTGGGCTTACATGACTGGTGAATGGTGGGCTTACTGTGATGGGTTCCCACTGTTGTTTGGTGAAGAACAAAACTGATCAAGATTAGGCTTAGTTAGGGGTAGGGGTTTGGTAGTTTTTTTTGGATGTCATTGTAACTAAAGGGCCCTGTTGTTTTTTACTTGCAGGCCCTATTGATCTAAAATGTTGTTTTTGGTTAACCTAAGTAAATGTAGATACAAACTCTGTTTATGATGATCATGAATGTTTAACCACTAATGGAAAAAAACGGGAAGGGCTGCGCTGTAAGGGCTGCGTTTTTTGAAAAACGCAGCCCTTCTTAGTGAAGGGCTGCGGTTAGTCCAAAAACCGCAGCCCTTCACTTACGAAGGACTGCGGTTAATGCAAAAACCGCAGCCCTTTTAGTGAAAGGGCTGCGGTTTTTAAAAAACCGCAGCCCTATAAACCCATAAAGGGCTGCGTTTTTTAAAAAACGCAGCCCTTTATGGGCTTTTTTTTAAAAAAAGTTTGAAAGCAATTAATCGCGGGCTTAAAATATTAAGCGGGCTCATTCTCCTTTAATTCTCCTCTCCCTCATTCTCTCTCCTCTCTCACGTCCTCTCTCTCCTCTCTCACGTCCTCTCTCTCCTCTCACCCTTCTCTCACGTCCCCTCTTTCCTCCTCCCTCCTTCCACGACAACAACCCTCCGGTGGCAGCAATTGCCGCGCCTCGCCGTTCCTTCCACAACAACACGACAACAAGCGCCGCCTTGCCGCGCCTCGTTCCTCTTCGTTTGTCCTTTTCACCGGCCATCTTTTCGTCGTCGTCGAACTCCTCTCAACTAGTGATGATTTTTCATTTTTCAAATGTATAATTTCTTGATCTTTGTTTTGATTAATTCATGTAATTTCAGATCTATAATTTTTCTCTTTTGTATTTTCATTTTTGTTCATTTTCATTCTTTTTTTTTCAATTTCCGTTCGTTTTTTTTTTTATTTTCGCTCATTTTTTGTTCAATTTCAGATCTATAAGTTCATTTTTTTTCATTTTTTTTCATTTTCGTTCGTTTTTGTTCATTTTTTTTCATTTTCGTTCCTTTTTTTCAATTTCCATTCGTTTTTTTTTATTTTCGTTCCTTTTTTGTTCAATTTCAGATCTATAAGTTCATTTTTTTTCATTTTTGTTCATTTTCGTTCATTTTTGTTCATTTTTTTCATTTTCGTTCATTTTTTTAATTTTTGTTCATTTTCGTTCCTTTTTTTTCATTTCGGTTCGTTTTTTTAATTTTCGTTCCTTTTTTTTTTCATTTTCGTTCCTCTTTTTTTACCGTAAATTTCGATTGTTGTTGATAAGTGCATATTCTAACATAATTTAGTTGCATATTAGGTGCATTTTCATGTAGCATTAGAGCATTTACGTTGCATTTGTGCATATTTAGGTCCCTTTTCAGAAGCTACGATACTTCACGGATTTTTTGGTCTTTTGATGTAATATCAGGTACTTTGAGCTCCTATTTGAGGACATGACGATTAAGGCACTTGGATGACCTTCAAAACGATATATCATGTGCCCAAAACGGATTGAAAGTGATGAAGATACACGCGACTTTGTGTACTTGTGCGAAATATGATACCTCTGCACCATTTCACTCATAACTTTTGGCACAAGAACGATAATGAGGTAATTCCAACTGGGTTGGAAACTAGACTTCAAGAGCTTTCCAACGATATATTACATGTGTGAAACAAAGCTTTGGATAAAAAGTTATAGCTGTTCAAAGTTGAGCTGAAGCCACTGTCTCGCCCGCACGCCCGTGCGGATATGTGCTCGGCTGTGCAACCTGCAATCAAAAGTCACGAATGTTTCTGCCTTGCTCGCACGACCGAGCAAGATTTCGCTCGACCGTGCATGACCCTGCACGCCCGTGCGTGTAGTTGCTTGCCCGTGCAACCTGCTGTAATGTCGTATCTTCCGCGTGACCTAACTTATGTCGGTTTATATTAATCTTAGCTTATAAATAGGACTTTAAACATTATTTTGAGGAGCTAAGAGGAGAATATATCATCCTTATTAGTTTATACTTATGGTTTTTAGAGAGAGAAGTTAGAGAGAGAAGTTAGAGAGAAAAACTTGTAGATCTCCATTGTTCTCCAAGACTCCACCTTTCTTCCATTAATTCAAGTATCTCTTTTCTTCTTCTTTTCTCCTTGTTTTATATTATGATGTTTTATTATTCTTCTCTATTTTCTTTATTTATTTCAATTATGCTTTCATAGTTTTGTAATCTATGGTTAAGTTGAACCCTAGTGTGAATTAATTCATGATTATACCTTTAAAATCCCAAATTAATTGCTTAATTGTTCTTGCTTAATTGATTGTGCATATTCCAATACTAGATTAGGGATAACTAGTATTGTTATGATTCCATTGTCTTGATCACAACGGGAGTTGGGTTTTGACGGATTTGAATATTTCAATTAAGGACATGAAGTTCTCCACGGGAGTAGGTAGAATGGATTGTTAGGAAGTTAGAGTACCGCGTTTAATGTCTTTAATTTACATGATTCCACGGGAGTAGGCTTGAGTGCATATTAGAGAAACCATAGATACTCGGGAGAGATTTATGGTATTTTATAGGGTATGCTTTTCCTTGTGAATATTTAATTGACTAGTTTGGGGTAGGAATTATCATTGTATTAATTTATGCTAGTGGGGATACTTAACTATAGAGTCTTTTATTTATAGATTGAATAGTATAGTTAATTCGACCATATTTGATATTAACCTCCTTTAGTCTTACCATTACTTAACGGCTAATCATAGAACAACTTTCTCTCTGTGGGATCGACCCTGACTTACCCTACTACATACTTAGGAGGATTAGTTAGGTTATTTATTTTTGTTAAGTGCGCGACACGCCTATCAAATTTTGGCGCCGTTGCCGGGGAGATAGTTTGTTTTATTTAGTTTTTATTGTTGGTGAGACTATAGTGTATATAAATTTTTTTTTTCCTTTCTTTTGTGAATATTTTTTTTTCTTTTTCGTATCATGGAGTCATATTATTATTGTGATGGGGATAATTCTTTTGATAGGCACCATAGTCATAATTCTTGTGGTTCTCATGTTTATAGTTTTGATGCATCATATCAAAATTCTCCCAATTTTTACATGAGTTCTCATGAATTACCATACATGTTCCATGAACCCAATATTTTTGCTAGTAATTCTAGAGCAATTTTTTCTTTTCCTCAATATGAGAGTGAATTGTTTTGGAAATACTATTATAGACTTGGCGATTTTATTGGTCCTAACCATGGAATTGAAATTTGGGATATGTGCCTAGTGATTTATGAGGGTTTAAATGAAAAAACTAGAGAGGTGTTGGAGTCTATGTCTAATGGACAATTTCTATCTCAATCACCTGATTATATATTGTTGGGATCTAATTGAGTGGTTGGCTCAGAATAATTATGAATGGAATATGTCTTTATCTTCTCGACCATCCTTTTCATCCGAAATGGATATTACAACACCTTCTTATTCTTCGAACTGTCACTCTACTTCTCTTGCTATTTCTCTGTGTGATGTGACACCCCTACATGGTTTCAACCGCTCTCCCCAATATGTTTGTGATAATTCTGCTCAAAATTCTCATCCCGGACCATATATTTATGATGATGATGATGATGCAGGAGGTATAATAAATGTGAACTATTGGGATGATGATGAGATTAAGAAACGGATCAATGTGATGGATATTTTGAAGGAGGAAGAACCCTTGGTTGAAAAGCCTTCCTTAGAGAAGCCTCTAGATGAGAGTGATGAAATTCATGAGTCTTTGTCGGTTCCACATACTGTTTTTGAGTCTCATGTTCCTTTCTCTCAAAAAACTTGACCTCATTCCTTCTTCCCCTATATTATATCCTCCATCATTCCTTATTTCTCCCTCTTTGTATGACTCATATGATCACGTAACTGATGTAAATTCGGTTTCTTCCCAACCTATTGGATCATGTAAAAAGACTAATAACTTTTCTTTTTCTTCCTTCTCTTGTGAATATAACTTTTTCTTTGATTTTCCTTTTTGCAGGTCTTGTAGAGAATTAAAACTAATTTATTTTATATTTTCTTTTGTATATTATTTGCTTTTTTGTGAGATGCATGCAGATGCATTTGACAAACTACTAAGGGCTTTGATGAGCTATTCCTGGGAGGCAACCCAAGTTTTCTAACCTTTTTTTTTCTTTCCTTTTTAATTTTAGATTTAGGAAATTCTAATTTTTTATTTGATTACTAACTTATAAAATTTGTGCAAATTGTGATCCAGGGGTTGAGTTCCTATAATTCATTGAGATTAATTTCATTGGTACTTGATGTTATGATGTGTGAGGAGGTTCAACTCCGGTTTTCACTCACAACACTTTTGGTATACTCTTTCCTTTCTTCCTATTCAAGTTTTTGAGAGTCATATCTCTTTTTGCCATTTATTTTGGTTTAACTTGATTGTGTGATTGAGGAAGTTATCCTGTTATGTGGTTGTGGATGTTTCCCTTTCCCTTCTCCTCCCTATATTTATTTGTCACATTGAGGACAATGTGTTATTTAGCTTGGGGGATGATTTACTTTTTGGGTCATAACTTTGCACATATTATCGCTTAGGTTCTTTATTTTTTTTTTATTTTTTTTTTCTTCTTCTGCATTTTCGCATGTTTAATTTGGCTTTGTGGGTATGCCTTCTGAAAACCTTCACGAGACCTTACTCGTCCACTAGGGCAGCTTAGGGGTTTAAAGGGCTTGTTGCACATGCTAAGTGCAATCTACGAAAGTGAGTTAGGATTTATTGCTTTCTTAGCATTAGGAACATTTTAGTTTAGTTTTGCATTTTTGTTGCATTCATACAGGAAATATATGTTTTAATTCACGACATTGATAACTCATGAGATTTCAGCATATCTTGGATATTGTAATTAAACTTTATAAGATTGAGTTAGTCTTCATTGATCGTTTCATGGTACGATTATTTTGCAACTTGAATGGTTTGTGGTAAGATTGGTTGACATTCCCCAAGAAAGACTTGATTTTACTCGGAAAGCATAAGCCTAGTGAGAATTTTTCAAGCCTTATAGACTGACATATCTACGTCAGTCTTCTATTTTTTGTTGTGTGATAGTTCCTCATGAAGTGTGATTCTTGAACTTGACTTGGCACTCTTTGAGACTTATGTGGCATATACATGCGTTGATATGATTGAGGTGTTCTTTTCATTATTTTGAGCCTTCAGACATTTTTCTTTTCATATATATTATTCCCTTTAATTAACCCATGTTGAGCTTTTGACATATCGTTCTCTTGATCAACCTACATTACAAGCCTCTAGCCTTTTATGGTTTCTCTACCCCAAGCCTTGCTAAGTGGAGTAACATTAAAGTTCATGTGTTTTAGCTTGTGTTGTGGTTTTTCGGTAATTATTGGAAGAAAATATGTTGAAAGAAAAAAAAAATGCTTAAAGTTATAGTGTCAAAGTACAAAATGGAAAGAATGGTGAAGAAGTTGTGAAGAATGATCTAAAAATTTAAAAAAAAAAAAAAAGAAGTGAAAAAAAATATTGAATAAATGGTGAAATAATGTTTGTTGGAGTTGATAAGGTTGGGTATTATCTTGATTTATTGGCAATGTGTTGTTGAACTTCTAGTAGAAGTTTTTGTGGCGTTTGCATCTAATGGCCATAGATGTTGAAGTGTTATTTTCTCCACTAGTTGGCTTTTAGCACCACATTTCCAAATATTTTTCCTAACCCTTATTTTAGCCACGCTACAACCCTTTGTAAGTCCTCATGATCTATATGCATGTTTTCGCCAGTTTTAAGTGGATAATGAGACGATAGTCAAGTTTAAAGAAAAAATACTTCATTCGAGTTGACTTGGTATATGTTTGAGTGAAAATTTCATTACCCATAAACACATGAGAGAATGTGTGCTCGACTAAAGTGAGTTTTGCCGAGTTTAATTGAGTTTAGCTTGGGGGAAGGTTTGTGGTTTGCCATGGTGAGTCAAGTTGCGATTACATGAATTTATATGAGGTGCGATTTGTGGTCTATCTTAGTCTAATCTTATAATTATAATATCTTTCATATGCCCAAATCTCATGTCTTGGAGATTGAATGGTTGAACGTATAAATCCTGTACAAAAGTTCATCTTACTCTTCCCTTTTGAATTGGTTTGGTTTGCTTGAGGACAAGCAAACGTTTATCTTGGGGGAGTTTGATAAGTGCATATTCTAACATAATTTAGTTGCATATTAGGTGCATTTTCATGTAGCATTAGAGCATTTACGTTGCATTTGTGCATATTTAGGTCCCTTTTCAGAAGCTACGATACTTTCACGGGTTTTTTGGTCTTTTGATGTAATCTCAGGTACTTTGAACTCCTATTTGAGGATATGACGATTAAGGCACTTGGATGACCTTCAAAACGATATATCATGTGCCCAAAACGGATTGAAAGTGAAGAAGATACACGCGACTTTGTGTACTTGTGCAAAATATGATACCTCTGCACCATTTCACTCATAACTTTTGACACAAGAACGATAATTAGGTAATTCCAACTGGGTTGGAAACTAGACTTCAAGAGCTTTCCAACGATATATTACATGTGTGAAACAAAGCTCTGGATCAAAAGTTATAGCAGTTCAAAGTGAGCTGAAGCCACTGTCTCGCCCGCACGCCCGTGCGGATATGTGCTCGGCCGTGCAACCTGCAATCAAAAGTCACGAATGTTTCTGCCTTGCTCGCACGACCGAGCAAGATTTCGCTCGACCGTGCATGACCCTGCACGCCCGTGCGTGTAGTTGCTTGCCCGTGCAACCTGCTGTAATGTCGTATCTTCCGCGTGACCTAACTTATGTCGGTTTATATTAATCTTAGCTTATAAATAGGACTTTAAACATTATTTTGAGGAGCTAAGAGGAGAATATATCATCCTTATTAGTTTATACTTATGGTTTTTAGAGAGAGAAGTTAGAGAGAGAAGTTAGAGAGAAAAACTTGTAGATCTCCATTGTTCTCCAAGACTCCACCTTTCTTCCATTAATTCAAGTATCTCTTTTCTTCTTCTTTTCTCCTTGTTTTATATTATGATGTTTTATTATTCTTCTCTATTTTCTTTATTTATTTCAATTATGCTTTCATAGTTTTATAATCTATGGTTAAGTTGAACCCTAGTGTGAATTAATTCATGATTATACCTTTAAAATCCCAAATTAATTGCTTAATTGATTGTGCATATTCCAATACTAGATTAGGGATAACTAGTATTGTTATGATTCAATTGTCTTGATCACAACGGGAGTTGGGTTTTGACGGATTTGAATATTTCAATTAAGGACATGAAGTTCTCCACGGGAGTAGGTAGAATGGATTGTTAGGAAGTTAGAGTACCGCGTTTAATGTCTTTAATTTACATGATTCCACGGGAGTAGGCTTGAGTGCATATTAGAGAAGCCATAGATACTCGGGAGAGATTTATGGTATTTTATAGGGTATGCTTTTCCTTGTGAATATTTAATTGACTAGTTTGGGGTAGGAATTATCATTGTATTAATTTATGCTAGTGGGGATACTTAACTATAGAGTCTTTTATTTATAGATTGAATAGTATAGTTAATTCGACCATATTTGATATTAACCTCCTTTAGTCTTACCATTACTTAACGGCTAATCATAGAACAACTTTCTCTCTGTGGGATCGACCCTGACTTACCCTACTACATACTTAGGAGGATTAGTTAGGTTATTTATTTTTGTTAAGTGCGCGACACGCCTATCAGTTGTTGTTGATTTTCCCTGTTGTAAATTCCGACTGTTCTTGTTGATTTTCTTGATATATTTAGGAGTAAAAAATGCAAAAAAAAATTTTTTTTATTTTTATTTTTTTTGGGTCAAAAGGGTTGCGGTTATGGTCAAAACCGCAGCCCTTTGTACAAAGAAGGGCTGCGTTTGAGGCCTAAAACCGCAGCCCTTCTGATATAGAAGGGTTGCGGTTTTGGGCCTCAACCGCAGCCCTTCGTTGTGAAGGGCTGCGGTTTAAAAACGCAGCCCTTCACTTTTAGTGAAGGGCTGCTACGAAAAGGGCTGCTGGCCTAAAACGCAGCCCTTAGGGCTGTTTTGACCGCAACCCTTCCGTGTTTTTTCACTAGTGAACCTATGATTATTTGTCATTGAATAATGACATTGTGATGTTGAAAGTTGTAACACAATGTCATATCAGTGACAAATCTTTTGTAATGAATCTATGAAATATATATATATATATATATATATATATATATATGAAGTTGGTTAATCCTAATTGTCATTTGTGATCAAATTATTATTGTATTGATTTGTGATCATCATTTATTGTAGATATTATGGATTTGATGGTGGATATCTCACCATGTATTGTGCTGCATCATGGGGGTAAATGGGAATCTACCCCTAATCTCAATTACATTGGTGGACAAGTGAAAATTGTCAATGATTTGCCAACTTCTTTCAATGCCTCATACTTGAAATCTGTGATTAATTCATTGGAATATGATAATGTCATAAAGCTCCACTATTGTGATCCTTTAAAAAATATTCAATCAGGGGTGAGGTTCTTAGGTTATGAAGATTGTACCTTTGCAAAGTTTCTTAGTCTGTTAACTAAGTACAACATCATTGATGTTTTCACTGAGCATGATGATAATGTACAGGGTGTTGAAGGAACTAGAAGTCATTTAACTCAAACTTCTTCCTCTAAAGGACCTATAGAGTTACTCTCTTATGACCCTTTTGTTGTGTATGGTGATGATTATGTGCCTAGTGTAGAGGGTGCAGTGAGTTTAGGAGATGATGATATTGATTATGATGAAGAGGGTAGTGATAATGAGGATGTTGAAACAACAAATGTTAGGGAGAAAATGAAGGAGGCGAAAAAGAATGAGTTTGATTTCTTGAATGAGATGCAATCATTGAATAGGGTGGCTGGTAGGTTAGGAGATCACAATGGTGTTGACAGTGATGATGGTGCTGAGTCATCAGACTTTGATGAATCACCTAATAACTCTGATGATGATAATGATTGTGGCTATCTGTCGCCTCAACCTATGAAAAAGAAGAAAGTGTTGTAAAAACCAAAAACCACACTACTTTTAACAGGATATTTAGAAAATGAGTCTCCTTTCTTTTTAGGACAACAATTTGAGGATGCTGGGGAATTAAGATCTGCTATCACTTCCTACTCTGTTAGCATAGGAAGGGACATAGAATACATAAAAAATGACAAAACCAGAATTGGGGCTAAGTGTAAGGCAAGGGATAGGGGTTGTCCTTGGTATCTGTGGGCCTCAGTTCAGGGGGGAAATGGAACTATGACTGTCAAGACACATGTTCCAAATCATAACTGTGGAAGACTAGCAAAGGTTAGAAGAATTAGGGCAAGCTGGATTGCTAGCAAATACCATGGTAAATTCAAGATTAACTCATACCTTAAGTGTCAGGAAATAGTTGACACCATATGGTCTGAGTGGGGTATTAAGATCAGTTTGTGGATGGCACTTAAGGCTAGGAGGATGGGTCAAAAGTTAATCTCAGGTGAGTATAGAGAGCAGTACTCACTACTTCACAGGTATGCTCAAGAGATCATCAGGTCAAACCCTAATAACACAGTTAAATTCAAACTCAACAATAACATATTTGAGAGGGTGTACATCTGTTTCTCTGCCTTGAAGAAAGGGTTTCTAGCTGGGTGTAGACCTTTTTTGGGTTAGATGGTTGTAGTCTGAAGGGACTTTTTGGTGATCAGCTACTAGTAGCTGTTGGTAGAGATGGGAACAACCAAATGTTCCCAATTGCCTGGGCTTGTGTAGAAATAGAGAACACAGAAACTTGGACATGGTTCTTAACCTTACTTGCTGATGACTTGGACACAACTGATGGACATGGCTATACAATAATGTCAGATCAACGAAAAAGCCTTCTCAAAGATGTAGCTGATATATGGCCTAGTGGTGAGACAAGAGTGTGTGCAAGGCATGTGTATTGTAACTTCAGACAGAAGTTTGGTGGTTGCTTACAGTATAGGAGAGGGTTCTGGAACATTGCTAAGAGTAGTACAGAGAATGATTTCAACATAAATATGCAACAATTCTCACTACTGTCAGTGGCAGCAGGCCAAGATGTGTTGAACAGAAATTATAAGAAGTGGGTAAGGGCTTATTTGACAACTACATCTCAATGTGACAGCATTGATAATAACATGAATGAAGTGTTCAATGCTTATATATTGTCTAACAGACACAAGCCTATGATACATATGCTTGAGGATATTAGAGAAAGCCTGATGGAGAGGCTTCATAAAAAAAGAGACTTCATAGCCAACAAGGATATTCTCATCTGTCCTAGAATCAAGAATAAGTTAGAGAAGTCAAAGATAGATGCTAGAGGGTGGAATGCATTCTGGGATGGCCATTTTTGTTATGGAGTTAGGGAAGGAGCCACTCAAAATAGGTTTGTTGTCAGCTTGTTGGAGAGAACATTTACCTGCAATGCTTGGCAGCTAGTGGAGTTCCCTGTAATCATGTTGTAGCAGCAATTTGGAAGGTTGTTGAGCACCCTGAACACTATGTTTCTACCTGGTTCACCAAAGAAACATACTTAAAGGCATATGAGCTTCCTCTTGAGCCTTTAAATGGTCCCCAAGAGTGGCCTGAATCTCCTTATGCCCAAATACAGGCTCCAGTGGTCAAAAAGCTTCAAAATAGACCAACTACAAAGAGAAAGCCTTCTCTTGGTGAGGTTGAAGGGTCCAAGTTGTCTAAGAAAGGTGAAGTGCACAAGTGCACAAACTGTGGACAGCCTGGTCACAACAAAAGGAAGTGCCCTATGCCACTACAGGACACTCTGACTACTGGGAAGCATACTGCAGCAAGGCCACCTAAGTCCTCACAAGTTGGAGACTCAACTGGACCAACAAAACACACAGCATCTAAGAAACAAACACAAACAATGGTAAGTTACTTTTCTTATTCACACAAATTTATTTCATACATAAATGTTGATACATGTTTTGCATTTTGCTTGCAGTTCATCAATCAAAGTCAGACATATTCTACTCCTCAATCAAATCTCACAAACTAACCAACTACATTAAGGTAATTACATATCCACTGTCACCACTCAATTATAAGTACGAATTAGTACAATTATCATAAGCAATAACAATATAACCAATCTGTAAAATGCTGTCATTTTCTTGTTCTGCACCTCTGCTTCCTCAAGGAATTCATTTCTCTTTATCAACTTGATCATCTCATGTTTGAGTTCCCAGTCATGGTCTTCATCTATCCATTCCCAGAAGTGGCAGCCATTTGATTGCTTGTAGTTCCTGCATGTGATGAACCTTCTAAAAGGATTCTTAGTTGTTTTGGAAACCCTTTTTACCACAACCTGGTTGCACCCACATAATATAACTGACTGATGATACATTTCTTCTATAAATTATTTTCAGATAACCAATGCAGATGCAAAGAAGTGGAGAAATGGGATGGCTGGGCTAAAGATTTCTTTTGTAAAGATCAATTATGTAACGGCTAGTTTTTTTTATTGTTCAAAAAAATCTCCATGTAGCAGTTAAACAGCAAGAAACTAAGTTTTTGATTATATAAATGCACTGAAGGACCTAAGTTTTTGATGTAATTAATGCAATGAAGGACTTAACTTTTTATTTTTAGGACTTCAACTTTTCGCTGAACTCAGGTGAGTTAAATGGCATGAGATTTAACTCTAGGTCCTTAAAGGTGAAAAAAAAAAAGGGAGGTCCTTAAAGGTGAAAAATACCAAATGTTAAGTCCTGTATTTATGCTTAACTCCCAAACTCTTGTTAAAGTTATTTTTATTTCAACTTTTTATTGTCTTGTATCATTAATAATACAGTTTTTTCACCATATACCCCCGACAAATCAAAAAATTCACCATATACCCTCAATTATTCAGATATTCACCATATACCCCTAAGTTTCCGAAAATGTTCACCAAACGCCCTTTTTCTAACGGCAGTTAACTCACCGTTAACTTTATTTACGATATTGCCATTATTAACCCCTAACCCCTAATTTTACCCCTTAACCCTAACCCTAATCTAACCCTTAAACCCTAACCCTAACACCAGTCCACTACCCCTCCCCACCCTCCCCCACCTGCCAGCCCCCCCTACCTCTTCGCGGCCCACGCATCACGAAGCCCCCCACCCTCGCAGCCGCATCCCCCCACCCACCACCCTTACAGCCAACGCAACCCCCTACCCTCGTCGGCGCTGTAATTCTCCCTCTTCTATTCGTGATGTTACTTGTTGCTATTCACGGCTTCATATCTATGACCCGCGGTGCTTGCCACCACCGTTCGATGCCGCCGATTAGTTCTCTCACCAACTCGCCGTCACTGCAGGTCTGCATCCCCATTTATTTGTCATTTGTTCGCGGAAATTCATCGACGGGGGAGGGGAGGCTCTTCGCGGAAATTCATCGACGGGGAGAGGGGGTCATTTGCGGAAATTCATTGAAGGGGGAGGGGGCCGTTCGTGGAAACAGGAGCGGCGGTGGTGCTGCGGTGGTAGGAGGGGAGGGGGTGTCCATTATTGTCGGGGAGTTGTGGCCGAAGGTGGGGGCAGGGGGATGGGTGGGGGGGGCGCGGCGGTGCCGCTAGGCTAGGGTGGAAGGGAGGTGGAGGGAGAGGGATGGGGTGGGGGGCTGGGATGGAGGGGAGGGGAGGGTGCGTGGTTTAGGGGTTAGGATCAGGTTAGGATTTAGGGGGTTAATTAAGGGTTAGGGGATTAGGAGTTAGGGTTAGGGGCTTAATGATGGCAAAATCGTAAAAAAAGCTAACGGTGAGTTAACGGCAGTTAGAAAAAGGGCATCTGTGAACGTTTTCGAAAACTCAGGGGTATATGGTGAATATCTGAAACATTAAGGGTATATGGTGAATTTCGTGATTTGTCGGGGGTATATGGTGAAAAAACCGTTAATAAAAATGATCACAAATTATTAAAAGGAAAATTTGTCAAAAAAAAAAACCTTTTAAAGGTTCAATTTTGCGAGAAAAAACCTTTTAAAGCATTCTTTGCGAAAAAAAAACCACAAACTTAATTTTTCTTGCAAGATGAAACCTATTCCCATTTTCCGGTGTGGTTTTTGAGATGCATAGGGGTGGTGCTGCATTTAATGAAAATAGGGGGTTAAAGAAAGATAGAAGGGTCAGCGCCGGAAGTGAGAAAAAACACACCGGAAAATGGGAATAGGTTTCTTCTTGTAAGAAAAATTAAGTTTGTGGTTTCTTTTAGCAAAGAATGTTTAATAAGGTTTTTTTTCGCAAAATTAAACTTTTAAAAGGTTTTTTTTTGGCAAATTTTCCTTATTAAAATAAGTTGTCAAATTTTATGTTAAAATTAGATAAACTCAAGCCTACATTCTCAATTTCTCCTAATATCTCCTAACAAAACCTATTTTATCTCACTCAAACCTAAACTCATTAGTAGACATCTGACACCAACCTAGTCTTCGCTTCTCTTCCTCTTTCTTTTAGATCTCGAACTATAACAAACAATTTAAAAAAATAACCGGGCAGTCTTACCAAATGAATTAAATTAGTCACTAAATAAATTAAACTAGTAACTAAATGGATTAAAGATGTGATTATTGAATGGATTATTCTAGTCACTCAACAGGTTAAAGAATGTGATTATTGAATGGATTAAACTAGTCACTGAATGGATTTTAAAGAATGTGATTATTGAATGGATTAAATTAATCACTAAATAGGTTTAAATAGATTAAACTACTCACTATATTCAGAAAAGGTGGTTCATTCTCTAACTAATAGTAGGCTTGGGCCGTTAACTAATTTAAATCAAGAGTAGGTGGTCTCTTACAAGACCAATTGAAAAATTATAGTTCTCAGGCCTTATTATATTCATTGAGATAAATCGATCTCACTTGACTTTCTATTTACTTATTAATAGTGCCAAAATTTCAAATAGAAATAATTTTAGGAAATGGAAGAAGTATATGATTCGATAATATATACTTCTATATATACTAACTCAAAAAAGAAGAGGTGTAAAAAAAAAAAAAAAAGAGGAGGTGTTGTCGAGGCCCTACCATCCCTTAATGGCTTAATGAATATTTTTCTGAGTCTCATCTTCTCAAAATAATCTCACATTTTGATTAATAACTAGTTATTAGGCCTGGGCTATGCCCCGGGTAAGAAACAAATTTCATTTATTAATATTATACTTTAAAATAATAGCACAGTAGCACTAAATATCACTTAGTGCTTAAGACTTTAGTTTATAAACTTGAGGTCATGGGATCAAAGCCTATACTATGCAATTTCTAAGTTTTTTTATTGATATGGCTTACATGGAGTAACTACCCTTAGGGAGAGCGTCATGTGGCACCAAACCTTATTTAAAAACGCCTTTTAATAGATTAGTATAGATTATAATTTCATTTTTAGTGTAATCTTCTACTTCAGTGGAGCCTTTCGAGGTGACTATACATTGAAAAAACAGAGCTTTTGTATTATTTTGAAAATATCTTCCCTTAAGTTGGGATTATTTCCAAATAACCAAAACAAAAGTTATAAAAGTATTACACTCAGAAGATTTGTGAAACTTGGAATAAGGACGAATACTCAAACTTTGGTCCAAGTCCTATAAGTCTGAACTATAATTCAATTTGTTGATTTTGATTCCAACCCGATCCAATCTACTTTTATTAAGAATTATCTTGTGTGGATCGAGCCAATTCAAAAGTCCAAAAAATTACATTACTTGTAATTGGGCCAATAAGCCTTGAACCTTAATATCTAATATAGGGCCCATCATTTGTATGAATTAATCATTTTAAACTCATACAATAACTCTTCAATAAGTCTTAAAAATAAGCATTAGCATATAAGATATAACATATAGCTAAATGTTTCCTCTGTTTTTTATTAAGTGACCCTTTTTTAGGCACAATTGTCGAGACACTTATTTGAATCTTCCTGCCCTTAATTATCCATATAAAAATTTTACAAAAAAGTTGATTTTTTTTTTTTTTAAGATATACATTGAGACTAATCTAACAAAATTCCACATGATTATATTTATCCTTAAAGTGCAAATCACAAGAGATAGTTGAAGTAATGTATGTGAATAGTGCCAAAGTTAAATGAGTTAGCTAATAGAAACGGAGAAAGTACTCCGTATATCATAACTCTTAAAGAGGATTATACATGAACTATATATTTTTCATACTCCCTTTGTTTCATTTTAATTGTTACACTTTGACATTTTACACTATTCACAAGTTGCACTTTGACCCTCATTTGTGATTTATACATAAATAAAAACATAGTCATGTGGGATCTTGTTAGATTCGTCTTAGTATATTTTATTAATATGTACTACTTTTTATAATTTTTACAAATACAAAACTAGAGATATATATCCTCAAAGTTTTGCATTGGCATGCGTGAAAAATGTAAGTATAACCATTAAAAAGAAACGGAGGGAGTATATTAGAATTTTTATCGACTCGAATGCTTTTAAACATTAATCCATTCCAATTCAATTAGGGGCGTTTGGTTACATATAGTGGTATGGGTTTGGAATCGGGAATGAGCCCAAGGGGTTTAGGTTTGGAACTTGATACCTAATACCATGTGTTTGGTTTTATTTGGGAATTACCTTGAGGTATTGGTATGAGCCATACCCACCTCCCCCATTGGGTTTCTAAACCCCATACCTTATGGGTTTGAGGTATTGGTTTTACATCTATTAATTTTGTAAACAAACACTAGCTATGAGTTTTTGCTCATTTTAAACCATACCTCATATAAAATCATATGAACCAAACGCCCTCTAGATATGTATTGAATCAAACTTCAAGTATAATTCGAATAATTTTTCACTCCTAGCCCCCAAGGAGAGGTTTGTTTGATTCAACCTATTCTATATCTTTTTATGGTAAGGAAAATGTTCCTATCTAAATCTCAACTCTAACATTTTTTGTTGTTTTGCGTTAGGTACTTGAGAGTAGGAGGAGAATAAGGGATCCCTACTCCAAATTACTTCGAACATAAGACCTCAAGGATCAAAGTTTACATGGTAAGTCAACCCATTCCATGGCACGAATTCTTCACCATTTTGATTAGTATAAGTAAAAAAAAAAGCTTAAAGTGCAACAATTTGCAGTTAAGAGTTGCCGCCCTTTACCCCCTTCAAATGAATCTTTCTCAGTCTCCCTTCATCTCCTCTATCTTTCCACAAATTCCCTGCTTTTAAATCCCAATCATCTACAAATTACTGCAATGCGACATCTCATGTATTTCAGTTTCATTTCTAGGAATGCACACAACCTGTTCGACCAAATTACCAACAGAAGATTTTTCATCCAAACTCCATTATGTAGCTTTTGCTGCATTAAAGTATACCACACAAATTCTTTTTTAAAAGACCCAATTGAAAATTATGGTGAATACAAAGAAGTGGTGTATTGGACCTCAATAATTTCTGGTTTAGTGAACCAAAATCGCCCTAAAGATGCCATTGTTAAGTTCAAACTGATGCTTTTGAGTGAACAAAGACCCAATTATGTCACATTAGTAACTGTTTTAAGGTCTATTAGTGCATTAAGATTTAAAAACCTCGCTTTCGTTGTTCATGGATTAATGATCAAGATGGGATTTGGATCAGAAATTCCAATTTTGACTGCTTTGATTGGTGTTTATGGTAATATGCATTTCCCCTTAGCATGGAAGCTTTTCTCTGATATGCCCATGAAGGATTTGGTTATGTGGAGTGCCATGGTTTCAATATGTGTTAAAAGTGGTGAATTTATGGGGGCTATTGAGGTGTTCAGGAACATGATATGTGAAGGCATAGAACCTAATTTTGTGAGCTTTGTGAATGTTTTGCCAGCTTGTGCTAAGCTTGATTCTCTGGCCTTGGGAAAACAAGTGCATGGGTTTGCTCTAAAAACGTCGTTTTATTATGTTAATAACATCCAAAATTCACTCATAGACATGTATGCAAAATGTGGGGGTTTTATGTATGCTGCTCGGGTTTTTGCTCGAGTTGCAAGGAAGGATGTAGTCACTTGGAAGACAATGATTCGTGGATGTATTGAGAATGGAAACCCAGGAAAATCATTAGTTATCTTTGCCGGGATGCACCAGTCTTGCTCTGAGATTGATTGTAGCATTCTCTGTGATGTGATTGGTGCAACATCAGATGCAGAAGAGTTCACATTTGGACTCGGATTGCATTGCTATAGTTTAAAATCTGGGTTTGCAGTATCTGTTTCTGTTGGGACAGCTCTTTTGCAAATGTATGCAAAATTTGGTGAAGTGCACCCATCTCAGCTTTTGTTTGATCAGCTTCATCCAAAGGATCTTATTGCTTGGACTGCAATGATATCTGCATATGCTCAAAGTGGGTACACCAGCGAGGCTCTAAATACATTTAAGCATATGCAATTAGCAAGCGAGAAGCCTAATGAGATCACGTTTGTTAGTTTGTTACAAGCTTGTTCTTCATCAGGCACCCAAGAGTTTGGTGAAAGTGTTCATGGGTATGTAACTAAAGCTGGTTACTTGCCTAACTCATTCTTAATTTCAGCTTTAATTGATTTATATTGTAAATTTGGAAGAATAAAGCAAGGAAGAGCCCTATTCGATGAAAATTATATCAAAGATCTGATTATCTGGAGTTCCATGATTAATGGGTATGGATTGAATGGTTTTGCAAATGAGGCTTTGGAAATTTTCTCGAACATGTTGGCTACTGGAGTAAAGCCCAATGATGTAGTTTTTGTATCAGTCCTGTCTGCCTGCAGCCATTGTGGGTTGGAAGATGAAGGATGGTACTGGTTCTATTGCATGCAGGACAAGTATGGAATTGTACCAAAGATTGCACATTATGCTTGCATGGTTGACTTGCTTAGCCGTCAAGGAAATGTCGAAGAAGCTGTTGATTTTGTATACAATATGCAAGTGGAACCTGATAAGAGGATCTGGGGATCTCTTCTTGCTGGATGTAGATCAACTCATGGATCAATTGATGTAGCAGAGCTTGTTGTTCAACAACTTATTAGGTTAGATCCAAAAAATACGAGCTATTATGTAGTTTTGTCGAACATGTATGCAGAAGAAGGTAGATGGAATGATGTTGAAAAGGTAAGAAAACTGATAGATGAGAAAGGAATGGCGAAAATGACAGGATATAGCGCTTTCTAAGAATGTCATTGATATGCTACTGGATGTGTTTCAGAGGAGGTAAATCCACTTACTCATATTGTGGAATTAGAAGCATTAATATACTTTTCTTTCTGGGCATGATTGATGAAAGAGTTGAAATTTTCTTTCCTTTTCTTAGTAACTCTCTTGAACAACTATTCTGTCTGTTGATTAGGGCTGTTAGTTTTGTACTTTCAAGAAAGAAGATCACAGTTTGTAAAGATATAAATCCTGCTGAGCCTCCAGTACTTGATGAAATTATAGATGTATGATTCTCTATACAATTGGCCCATTGCTCATGTAGACATATATAGCCTATGCATTTTGGATCATGCCTTGTGCTTTTGCTGATGTTAATATGATGTGTACTGATGATAATTGTCATCTACTAATTTGAAGATGTTTTCATATGTCCCCAAATGGATATTATGCTTTATTTTGATGTTTTTGGAGGCAGAGAATCTATGTAGACGACCATTGGTGATAGATTTGATTCATGTAGCTAACCCCACCTTATTGGGATTAAGACCCCGGTTGGTGGGTCAGTATTGGCAATGTTGGTAAGTATGAAGAATGACCGACATTCTTATCCCCTCCCCCTTCATTTGTGAGTCCTTCGTGTATTGGAGTTTGGGGCTAAGATGATGATGTGGAAATTGGCATTGACCTTGTATTGCATACAAGGGTTTGCCAAGAAGCTTTTTGAATCATCTTTGTCCATGTCATGGCCTTACCTTACACTGCATGAATCTAGTTTGTTAAGACTACACTTTACTACTATGACAAACCGCCAAAGCCATATTGAGGTTTTTTACGGAAAGTTACTTAGCCTTGACCTTGGAAAAGTATATAGCCTGTTCTGGAAAAGACTGCATTCTGCGATAATGAGAAAGATCATATACTGCATTCCTCACAATAGTAGGCTTACTTTGCAACATGAATTGCTGACTATTTTATAACCTGAACCTTTAAATCACTCTGTACAAGTTCCTTTGTATGGTGAAGCTTTCACGACTGCTTTCTAGTATTACATTAAACTTTGGCAATTCTATTTTTTGCAAAGGACTATTTTACCTTTTTTGACAGGGAAATAATTTTTACCTTGTTATGCAATCTTGTCATTCTTAAGATGTGCCAAAGGAGGAGAATTCATTATTGCTTTCATGCATCAAGTTTTTCTCTTTGTTTTTTCATCTAGTATAATAACTATAAATGTAAATGTTACTTATTACCTTCGTATCATGTTAATTATCAAGTTTGTTATCTTTCAACTTAATTGTTACTAAATTAGAGTTTTATTGCTCAATAAATTCTCTTTCTTCAGGTTTCTTTCTGAATTTATGAAGATCATTAATTTTCTTAGGATATATTATAGCAAAAATCTCCAACTCTTTATCAAGTTACTTATTACCCTCAGTAAATAACATGTTAATTATCAAGTTTGTTATGTTTCAACTAAATTGATACTAATTGCTCAATTAATTCTCTTTCTTCAGGTTTCTTTCTGAAGTTATGAAGATCATAAATTTTTTGTAGGATATTTTCTAGCAAAGTCTCCAACTCTTTTGCTGCCCAGATATTTTTTCACAATGCAAGCTGGTGTTCTTGAAGTACTTGTTGTAAATGCGCAAGGCATCAGACGAAAAAATATCTTTGGTTCGACTTCTCACTCTCTCTGTTTTTTTTAGGGGAGGGGGTGTTTACAAGCATGAAATTTATACTATGAATCTTTATGGTTGAAAAAAATAGTTATCTTCAACTTTCAGGAAGTATGGTGATCTTATTTGGATACTTGTCTAATTGTTGTGATCTGATTGTTTAGGTAAATCAGCCTATTATGTGCTGGTACAATGTGGCACCGAAGTGAGAAGGAGCAAAACTACTAAAGGTGCTTATCAAAATTATTCGAGCTATTACTCGATCATTGTTGATGATTGTGGTTTTGTGGTAACTCAAGGCTGAAAACTGCAGGCTATCACCATGAAGCATTCTGGAACCAGAAGTTTGAGTTTGAGCTCCCATCTTCTGAATGGAAGAATCTGACTCATCTTGAAATCAGTATAATGGACGATGAATCTTTCAAAGATGCAGCATTTGTTGGGCGTGCTATGTAATGTCAAGAATCTTAAACAATCAAGTTCATTTGTGTGTTAAAATCTTATGTTTTCAGTTCCTTTCCTATGCTGCAGGATTTTTCTTGGTGGGATTATTGCAGAAGGGAATGATAGAGGACACATCGAATTACATCCTACTCCGTATAACGTGGTGCTTGAGGATACTACATACAAAGGACAAATTAAGATTGGGCTAAATTTCAGAGTTAATGTAAGGAATTCTCACAAAAGAGTCAATTCTCTCGATTGTTCACTGGTGAACATGTTCTCTATTTAGCTTTTTTCTTCACGGAACTTAAATTTCCGCCTTTGTTTTTCAATCTGATTTTCTCAAGTTTAGTACTTTGTTAATCATCTTTTGTTGATTAAGGATTGTTTGCATGCAGAAAGATGGCTACAAAGAGACTAAAGAAGAGGCTGTGCAGGTTATGGAAGCAGGGCATCATTTTTACAAGAGTTTGTTCAGAATTTTGCGAATTTCGTGGTGGAGAATAGTTTTTCCATATGGCCAGTATTGAAGCCAGACAAGTAGTGAAGCTAACAAAGGCTGAAGCTACTACTAGAAAATTTAGGCATGTAGGAGATGGCGAGAACATATGCATCTCATTCGATCCGAATGCATTATTTTTTTGGAGAAAGGGATTTTCTCCAGTCACTGGATTGCAAGAGAGGAAGAACAGAAAATAATCATTGTATTCGTAAAACTGGAAAGGATTGTGATCCATATTTCTGGTTTTCTTAAAAAATAAACTATTTTTTCTAGACAAAAGTTGCAGTCTTGCAGATTATAGATAAAAAGTGGGCATTTCAATCTTGCTAGCTTCTTCACATTCTCCCCTAAAAAAAAAAGCTTCTTCACATTCTAACAGCAGAAGATGGATATGTGTAGTTGTATGGCAATAACTCATCATTAGGATTGATACTGCGCAGTCTGCGCTTATCCTCTAGACAATTGAGACCTCAAATACAAGTGCCACATATTGCTACTAGGTATGAAGCGTTCAACTACCTAGATAGGCCATCAAATAGTCGAGTCTGACACTTGTTCATATACTATTCTCCTACAATATCCATATGGAAAAGAGGTCCTGCAGAAATGAATATAGTACGATGGTAGTACCACTTCTCACTTACACATTTGCATTTGATTGAAAAATTAGGCGAGCTTCTAAAGATATTCGACTAGGTTAGATAGGAAATGAGAACTAAGTTTATTAACTTAGGGAAATAGCAATTTAATATGTTGTTTACTCTCCATTTTTTTCCTTGGGGAAAAAAACCAACATTTCGAAAATAAAATGTTCACACTTTTTTTAAAATTTATATTAAATTTTGTTGGTATTCCTTAAATTTTAATCCAACCCTTCTATCTCCCAACTCCTAAGAAACAATGAAGTCGTTTCTTTAATAAAATAAGTTCATCGTTGGAGGTCAACATTATTTACTATAATTAAAGAGTAATACAAGTTCCTCAAGAATCAGCTTGTGTGGCTGTTATCACACAATGAAGTACACAAAAACTGCACTAATTCATGGGATGCACGTCTTCCTCACGACCTCTTCTTCCAATGAGTTTTTCTTTTTTATCGAACTCGGTAGGTGGCCCATGATATGCATGGGTATTATATTTTAATTTACAGTATACTATATAGTATTTGGAGGGAAAACATGCATAATCAACATTCATATCATATCATTCTAACTTTCCCATGATATCTACTCCTATATGATAAATTTTCTCCTTTGATAGTTTCCAACTATAATCCTTAGCTCATGGTCCATTTATCTTTTTTATTATTTCGAATGACTTTTGTGGCTTTCAATACATTTTTTTTTAAATAAGGTAAGGAGAAACCTCGACAAGTTGAGGGAACAAAGGGGATCCCAACTCGCCAGGTGAGAATCGATCCCGGGACCTCCTGGAAAGGGAGGGAAGCTCTAACCACTAGGCTATCCCTCACTTCTCTGTGGCTTTCAATACATTGTTACGTATTTTTAACCATAAGTATTTTTAACTATGCATTAATAAAATTATGAAGGTTCATGTATTGAAAAAATATATAGATACAATTCTAGTAAAATCATCCTACATGTTGTTGAAGCTAGACAATATGAGATGGTGCAAAACAAATCGCTATGTTCACATCATTTTTGCAGCCTTGTTTCACATCTTAACTACTTTCACATGTTCAAGGAAAAATAAGTTCGGATCCCCGGGATAAGAAGTTCAACAAGTGAATTTCAGATTAGTCAAGCTCGAGGCTAATAAGTTTTACTTTGATTAATGATGTAAAGAAGATCCCTATTTCTAAGGTATAATATTTTCGCAAATCAATAACAATTATCCCTAACAAATAAAAGTTGAGTTTTCTAAATATAATAGATATGTAACATATACTTTTTCAGTTTTTCCTAACAAAATGATATTCTTATAATCATATTAGGAATATATATATTTCTAATATCTTTACTGTCTCTAGTAATCCCTTTGCCTTATTTATTAGAGCATTATTATGTCATAATTCCATTGCTCCACTCAATAATTCTTCTGATCCATTTGTTCATAACGGTGGGAGAGACAAAGGTAAAGGAGGTTATTTAGTAAGGTCTATACACAACATTGCTATCTTCTCAACACCAAAAAAAAAAAAAAAAAAAAAACTTTTTGGGAGCTCTTGTAGAAGTCTGTCATGGTAAGTTCTTTCAAGTTTTAACCAGTCCAGCAGTCTTTTATGCCATGAATACTGCATGTATATATAATATGTATGTTACCCATAACTTTGTATAAACTAAGAGAAAAATGCAAGTGCCCTCATGTAATACTAACCATTTGTTACCTGACATCTATTTTGTTACGGAGGAACTAGGAAGTATATACATTCATTAAATTGTTGCTCAAATTTTAGCTTATTATTGTTAGATATTATATTCCATATCGCCATTTCCCACTACTCTATTTTGAACTCAGATTGTATCAGACTTTTCAAGCCTTAATTTGCTATGACATTTCCTTTTTAACCAAAAAAATATATATATTCCATATTGCGCTACTAAGGATGAATAACAGTTGAATAGAAAAGTATCTAGGTGACTAATAATTAAAACTGTGAAAGGAAACTAACTGAACTGAATTTTCGATAATTCAGTCCAAAAGAGCGGAGCCTTAGGGCCTGTTCTCTTCGGCATAAAACAACTGAATTGAACTGAACTGAATTAAATTATAACTAATTAATAGTAACGATAATAATTTATGAACTGAATTGAACTGAACTGAATTGAACTGAACTGAACTGAAAATAAGCTGGGGAGAACAAGCCCTTAGTCTTTCTTATATATAAATCCTTTAATTTCTACATCGATTCTCAAAGTCTGGATTCACTGCGGGATGATCTAGGCCCTGTTCTTTTGGACTTATTTTCAGCAAAAATAAGTAAAAATAAGTTCAGTTCAGCAAAAATAAGTTCAATTCAGCAAAAATAAGTAAAAATAAGTTCAGTTCAGCAAAAATAAGTAAAAATAAGTTCAGTTCAGCAAAAATAAGTTCGGTTCAGCCAAAATAAGTTCGGTTCGGCCAAAATAAGTTCGGTTCGGCAAAAATAAGTTTAGTATTGTCTAATGTTGTAATTATTATTTTTGTTTTCAATATTACTATTATTATTGTTATTATTATTATTATTATTATTATTATTAATATTATAATTATAATAACGATGAATTTGTATTTTTTATTTTTTTATTCATTATTTAGTATTTATTATTTATTAATTATTATTATTATTTATTATTATTATTATTATTTATTATTTATTATTTATTATTATTATTATTCTAATTATTTATTTATTATTATTGTTATTATTGTAATTATTTATTATTATTATTATTATTATTATTATCATTGTTATTATTGTAATTATTTATTATTATTATTATTATTTATTATTTATTATTATTTATTATTGTTATTATTATTTTATTATTTTATTATTTATTATTTATCATTTATCATTATTATTTATTTTTATTATTATTATTATTATTATTATTATTATTTATTATTTATTATTTATTATCTATTATTATTTATTATTATTATTTATTATTTATTATTTATTATTTATTATTTATTATTTATTATTTATTATTTATTATTTATTATTTATTATTTATTATTTATTATTTATTATTTTTTATTATTTATTATTTTTTATTATTAATATTATTTTTTATGATTTTTTATTTATTATTTATTATTATTAATAATAATATTTTTTATTATTTATTATTTATTATTATTTATTATTATTATTTATTACTATTATTTTTTATTATTTTTTTTATTATTATTATTTATTATTATTTATTATTTATTATTTATTATTATTAATATTATTTTTTATTATTTTTTATTTTTTATTAATTATTTATTATTTGTTATATTATTTATTATTATTATTATTATTATTTATTATTATTTATTATTTGTTATTTATTATTTTTATTATTATTTATTATTTATTATTTATTATTATAAAATAATAAAATAATAATAATAAGTATTGATAATATTATGTTAATATTTATTAATTATTATAATAATAAGTATTGATAATATTATGTTAATACTGATTTAGTTCAAAGAAAATAAGTTCGGTTCGGTAAAAATAAGTTCGGTTCGGCCAAAATAAGTTCGGTTCGGCAAAAATAAGTTCGGTTCGGCCAAAATAAGTTCGGTTCGGCAAAAATAAGTAAAAATAAGTTGGTTCAACGAGAAATAAGTAAAAATAAGTTCGGTTCGGCAAAAAATAAGTTCGGTTCAGCCAAAATAAAATAAGTTCGGTTCGGTTCGTAAAAATAAGTTCAAAAGAACAGGGCCCTAGTTCTTTTTCCCTTCCCAAATTTCATGTGTAGTTCTCAGGTCAAAATTTACTCTAACTTTTATCAGAATTGAATATTACTTACTAAAATTCATCTCTAGTGTTTTTTTCTTATGTAATTCATTGGTTATTACTAATTGAAACTTATTTTTCTGATTGAAAGTGATTTTTTCTGATGAATACCAATGTTTACTAATTAAATCTATTTTTTTTTCGGAAAACACAATAGTTCATTAATTTTTTGTACTTGCTTACGTGTCTCACAGTCTTAGAGTGAATTTCACCTACAAAATTCTTCCTCTAATTTTTTAGTTGACTCATTTCCTTTAGGCACCATTCTTTGAGGCCTTTGTTTTGAACATTTATATTTTTAATTATCAATAAGAAAAAATTATAAAATTTTGATATTTAAAAAATATACATTGAGATGACTCTAACAAGACCATACATGACCAAATTTTTCCTTCAAATGCAAATTACAAGAGTTAATCAAAGTCGTATACGTAAATAGTGTCAAAGTCGAAAGTGAAATCTAACAAAACGGAGGGAGGTATTAAAAACCTAGGCTGTCCCCCAACTCCATGTCTCCATTCTTCCTTGAAATCACACGCAGATTTTTCATTTCATTCCCATAAGGCCATAACCAATCAAACTTTAATTATAAAAGACAGCTTGAGCACCTCTCAAGAGTACCCTAATCATTGCCCAATAGCAAGATTAATAAATTAGATTATCAAAGTTGACCAAATATTTGGATGATTTGGACAGATAAGCCTAGTTAACATCTCCACAAAATTGATTATAGAAAAATCTATACTATACTAATAATTTCCAATTATATTAAACCATGCCAATCCCCCCTCTTAAATACTCCATGTCACGTATATTATTACAATCACATAAATATACTACTATTCTGCATGTTCTCTAAACACTTATTCAACACCTTGTAACTTTAACTTGCAGGCCATAATTTTTTTTTCTTTCTCCCCTTCATTTTCTTCCTCAGAATCATTCCAAGTTTTGTACACTTTTTTTTTCCAAATCTTGATCTGGGTTTGCCTCATTTTTTCCATTTTTCGACGAATACGATCAAATCATCAAATTTTAGGCCTGTAATTTTGAGAAGGTGGTCAAAATATGGTGAATGTGTGACATGAAATGAGCTAACTAACATGCTTAGAATGTGCTCTTTTCCAGGAAAGTAAAAGTCCCCAGAACAGAAAGTACTTCAATTAAGGAGGGAACAGTTTCAAAAGTCCCACATTTTACCTTCAAATTCAAAATTTTGTATTAGCATATATAGCTATTAAAGGTAACATTATCATATATTAATCTTGCTTACTTTTTTTGTGTCTTTCCTAAATTTCCCTTAATCAAACAACCGTTACCTTTAAAAACTTCAAATTAGCTACTTTCACCTTTAGAAAAACACTTTTCTTTTCTCTTCTTCACTTGAAAATGACACAATATTACTCCTTTTCCTATGCTTTTGTGTTATTTACATAAGAATACAACTAAATTCTGAAATTCATTTGAGTTTTTGCAGCTTTATTTTTTCTTGGGATCATTGTTTTTTACACAAAAATTATGTCTATGGGAGATTGCAGGTTAAGGTTAAGTTATTTTTGTTTCCAAGGAAGCATAACAAAAGAAATGATGGAGAATGTAGTAACAGATGAGAGTTATGATCTTGGTTATGAGGCTTCACCATCATCATTTGATCCCAACGATCAATCAACGAACTCTCCAATGAGCACTGTTTCTTATGACTATTACAACAGGACTAATTCAGAGATGTCAACCTTCTCTGAGCCAACTGATAGCTGCTCTGATGGGGCGTCCCCTGTTAGGTGGATTCCGCCGAGGGCGGCGACACCTCCTCCTGCTTCACCTTCTAGGCTTGGTTTGAGGAAGTATATGTATAGCATTGATGGAGGACTTGATGATTTGGAGGCAGTTGATATAGGTATGTAATTTGTAAATCATATGAATAATCCTAATGGCTCGTATGGTAGACGTTAATTGATGGTGGTTGACATGTAATAGAATTTTATGTATCAAATGTTTATGGTAAGGGAATTTCATTTTCATACACATGTTTTTCATCACAAACTCACCTTTAAATTTATTGCGATTACTACCAATTAATTAATGAAAGTTGAGATTATTTTCTCATAAGAAGATGGGGTAAGTTGAGAATTTTTGTATGAATTTTCCATTATAAAAGCTGACATGGGTGTATTCTTTATTGCGCAAATATTTAGAGCTTGAGATGATGAAAGAAAGATTTTCGAAGCTTCTGCTGGGTGAAGACATGTCAGGAGGCGGGAAAGGTGAATGTACAGCAGTTACAATCTCTAATGCGATAACTAATCTCTATGGTATAGTTCTCAAACCTTGCAATATAAATTAGTAATATGTGCAAATTAAAGTCCTCTAAAAACTTTTAACATTTAATATAACACAAAATCTTAAAGTTAACGATTCCGTGGATACCATCTAACTTAGTTGGTAAAGTCTTGTCGGGGTGGTACCCAAGACCTGAAATCAAATCCACACCTTTTTTTTATATTTTCTACATATAAATCACAGTAGTCACATTAGAGTTTAGATATATTAAATAGTGCAAGAGTACAAGTGTGTAGATCAAAAGGAAACTGAAGGAGTATCCTTTCCCGTTGTTTTTAATCAATTATATGGGTTTTAAGATATGATTTGTGAAATAATGCAGCTACAATATTTGGTAATGCTTTGAAGTTGGAACCTTTGAAACCGGAGAAGAAGATGATGTGGAAAAGAGAAATGGACTGTCTTCTCTCAGTGTGTGACTACATTGTGGAGTTTGTTCCTGAAAATGGACAAGATGATGTTGAGGCAAGTTAATCATATCACATATACTAACAATGTTTCCACTGAATACTTGTGATGAAGATATATAGTTTTGAAATTGTGCAGATAATGTGTACCAGGCCAAGAATAGATATTCAGATCAACCTGCCTGCACTGAGAAAACTTGATGGAATGCTCATGGTATAATACGCCTCCATTCGAGGAAATTCCTAATTTATAACTGTCATATTAGGAAGTTCATCGAAAAGTTTAACCCATAATTTTTTCCAAAATGCCACTGTCATATAAACAATTTTGATTAAGTTGTGCCATTACAGGACATTTTGGACAGTTTTGCGGAGAAAGAGTTTTGGTATGCTGAACAAGGTAATGTAACCATGAATTCATCGAGAACAACCTCATTTAGGAAAGTTGTAGCACGGAAAGATGAGAAATGGTGGCTGCCGATCCCCTGTATCCCACCGGGTGGCCTCTCTGACAGTGGAAGGAAGCACTTAAAACACCAGCGTGATTGTGCCAATCAGATTCACAAAGCTGCAATGGCCATTAACAGTAATACTCTCAATGAGATGGAAGTACCAGACTCTTACATTACAGGGCTTCCAAAGGTAGTTTCAATATTCAAGATTTTGCCACTATAATCAGCATATTCCACTAAAAGGATCATGTATATACAATATCAACATATATATAATGAGAGAGAGATCAATATTTACTGTCTTCCTCTATTGTAAAAGTAATACTGCTATCGTTTCAGAGTGGAAAATCCTGCTTAGGAGATGCAATGTACAAGTACATGTACAACGCAGAAGTGTTCTCCCCGGACCAACTCCTAGATTCATTGAAGATCAACTCGGAACACGAAGCACTTGAGCTTGCAGATAGAGTAGAAGCTTCCCTGTATACATGGAAGCGTAAGTCTGGCATGACACATTCGAGATCATGGCATGGGATGAAGGAACTCAAGACAGAAGTAGATAGGAATGACAAGAATCACATTCTGGCTGAAAGAGCTGAAACTTTGCTGTTTTGCTTAAAGCATAGGTTCCCTGAACTATCACAGACGACATTAGACACGTGCAAAATCCAATACAACCGGGTACGTCTCATGACCAGTCTGTGCTTTGCTTAATAAACGTTGGTAGTGATATAAATTTCATGAAAAAAGAAGTCTCGTGAGTCGTGACAGATCCTGTAACCTGTGTTTTAATTCATACATTTCCAATACCACCCGTACCACCTGAAGTGGCAATGGATGGTAATAGATATTAATGAATAAGAGGTATCTAGTGATGGACAAACATTGCCATGAACATAAAGACACGAATATTCATTATCTTTACCATCATATGTTACCGCCTAGCAAACGATTCCTAAAAGATGGTGTTATATGTTTTTTGCAGGATGTAGGCCAAGCAATCTTAGAAAGCTACTCAAGAGTGCTCGAAGGTTTTGCATATAATCTCGTTGCTTGGGTTGATGATGTACTCTCTGCAGACAGGTTAATGAAAAACCAAGAATAACAGAGAATATAGACTTATCTAAGGATCTCCGCCTATTTTGCATCTTCACCGCATGGGAAATTATCAGCACAGAATATACGACAAAAGCAAGAAATGAGCAGAATTTGCAGATGTACATTTGTGATGAACACCAAGATTAGGAAATTAGGCCTTTACAGTTTAAGCCAATCTATAAATCAACGTTTAATTGTGCAGCAAGAACTGCAAAACCAGAAATTCATGTTTTTCACTTCTCTGCAATAACCTGTCATTCTCAAGTTAAAAGCCATTAACTACACAAAAGATAAACCATGTAACTTATATATGCTCTCTAAATGCACCAACAAGTGTTTGGATCAATTGTTCCAAGGGAATTATTCCAACTTAATCACAGTTCTCGAGTCAAATCCGTGGTAATGCACTAGCACTTGTTGGAAGAGCTTAACCCCATTGGAGTCTGTCTCAACTCGAATCCTAGATTACCTGGTATTTTTCACCCAAAAAATGGGTCTCCATGCACATATAGTTCTCTTAAATGTTAGACAGTTCCGAGTTTAAAACTTTAAACCCGATTTTAACATGCATTAAACTTTTGACAATATCATATACAGCCAATTGGATCAGATAAAACATGAGGGAACACAATTCCTAATTGTTACAAACAATTTTTGTTCCTAATAAGGAGATTTTGGCAACATCATCTTACTTGGAAATTATCCCATTGTGTTCGCAATCAGACACCTTAATTGACGACGAAAGCAGGAAATTACCCCCTTTAACTTGTGTCAATTGTGAAATCAAAATTCAAACCCCTTGAGTTTTAACTTCTGACTAAATTGAAACACCATAAAATAGAAACATCAAACATCAAATAACTTAGCAATTAAACAAAAAAAATTAATCAATATCTTTCACTAGAACAAAATCCAAACATCTCAAAATTCAAGATATCAAATTGCAAACATGGATCACTCAGAAAAAATAAACCATTAATTTGATAGAACAATATGTCGAGATAACATGTTGAATTACCACTAATCCCTTCAAATTGCCAACAAATTACCATATAATTATAGGGTTACCCTAACCAACCAAAATTTATACAAAAGGCAAAAAAAAAAAAAGAAAAAGGTTACCCTGCAATTGCATAAAATGAGTCAAACATCAGTGAGAGAGCCACTCCTAAAAAGATTGTAAGAAGGGGGTTGTTTGGGAGAAGGAGGAGAAGAAGCAGCAAATTTGAAAGCCTCAATCTTTGATTTACATTTAAGCACTGTTCTTTTGAACTTATTTTGGCTGAACTGAACTGAACTTATTTTATTTTGGTGAAATTGAACTTATTTTTCTTTGAACTGAACTTATTTTTACTTATTTCGCTGAACTCAACTTATTTTTACTTATTTTCTTTGAACCGAACTTATTTTGGCTGAACCGAACTTATTTTTGCCTGAACCGAACTTATTTTGGCCGAACCGAACTTATTTTTGTCTTGAACTGAACTTATTTTGGCTGAACTGAACTAATTTTTGCTGAACTGAACTTATTTTTGTTGAACTAAACTGTATTAACATAATATTATCAATACTTATTATTATAATAATCAATAAATATTAACATAATATTATCAATACTTATTATTATTATTTTATTATTTTATAATAATAAATAATAAATAATAAATAATAAATAATAATAATAATAAATAATAAATAATAACTAATAATAATAATAACTAATAAATAATAAATAACAAATAATGAATAATAACAAATAATAATAATAATAATAAATAATAAATAATTAATAATAAATGGTAATAATAATAAATAATAAATAGTAATAATAATAAATAGTAAATAGTTAATAATAAATAATAAATAATAAATAATAATAATAATAAATAATAAATAATAAATAATAAATAATAAATAATAAATAATAAATAATAAATAATAAATAGTAAATAGTAAATAGTAAATAGTAAATAGTAAATAGTAAATAGTAAATAATAAATAATAAATAATAAATAATAAATAATAATAATAATAATAAATAATAAATAATTAATAATAAATACTAAATAATAAATAATAATAAATAATTAATAATAATAATAATAATAAAAAATAAAAAATAATATTAATAAAAGATAAATAATAAATAATAAATAATAATAATAAATAGTAAATAGTAAATAATAATATTAATAAATGGTAAATAATAAATAATAAATAATTACTAAATAATAAATAAATAAAATATTAAAATAAAAATAAAAAATAAAAATAAAAAAATGTAAGAAAAAATAAAAAAATAAAACAATAAAAAAAAATAAAAAACAATAAAAAATAAAAAAATAAAAAAAATAAAAAAATAAAAAAACAAAAAAAAAATAAAAAAATAAAAAATTTTAAAATAATTACAAATTCATCGTTATTATAATTATAATATTATTAATAATAATAACAATATTAATAGTAATATTGAAAACAAATATAATAATTATAACATTATAGTATACTAAACTTATTTTTTCGTAACCGAACTTATTTTGGCCGAACCGAACTTATTTTTTGCCGAACCGAACTTATTTTTGCTGAACTTTGCTGAACTGAACTTATTTTTGCTGAACTGAACTTATTTTTACTTATTTTTACTGAACTGAACTTATTTTTACTTATTTTTACTGAACTGAACTTATTTTTACTTATTTTTGCTGAAAATAAGTCCAAAAGAACAAGGCCTTAGTCTTATCACCTTTGTTGTCTTCCAAACACTTCCTTAAAATTTCAGCATCACTAAGCTTAGATGGTTTTTTTTCCTCCGCAAAAATTTTTGGTTTTGCACTTTGAGAAGTCATAACTTTGAAGGTTTTTCTAAATAAAATTATACCCACTGTTGAAAAATTTGATCTTTCCAGGAAAAAGTATGGAAGTTTTAGATTCTGGGTTTAGGAAATTAAAGTGCAAAGTTAAGCGGAGGAGATCAGATTTTTTTTTTGGAAATTTGTTAAGAATTGCCTGTCAGAACTATTTGGCAATGAAAATACAAGTTCGCAAAAACAAAAAAAAAAATTATTATAGTGGACTGGGACAGGTGTTCATGGGTGGTTAACCGTCCAAAAATAACATTTCGGTTCGGTAACCGGAAATATCGGTTCGTCATTTTTGCGAATCGTAACAGTAATCGTTCAAATCGATAACCGCATAAACGGTTAACTGGTTTTTTGGTACGGTTTTCCGGTTAACCATCAACCATTACTCAAGTTTTATTAAATTATTTTACTAAATTTATACATTAGATTTCAAATTTTTCTCAACATAAATAATATACCATTAATACCAAGATTCTCTTTCAAAGACAATCATCTCTAAAAACATTCCGCACGATACAATACATATCTCAAAGTTCTAAAATACTTAATACTCAATGACTTATGTTTTCTCACATAAATCAGTCTACAGACTCTACACTCTACACTACATTACTTACTATATTATTGCATTTAATAAAAAATAATAATTAATTAATATAATTATTATAAAAAATTAAATAATAATAAAATAAATATATCTGGTTTTTCGGTTAACCGTTTTATAAAAAATCATAACCGTAACAGTACCGTTTAACCGTAATTTTTACTTGTTCGGTAACCGAACTGTTTAATCCCAAATTTTCCGGTTCGGTAACCTCCCATTTTCTCTGTTTAATTTCGGTTTCGGTTTTTTTTGAACACCCCTACTAGGACTAGGACTCTAGGAATATGTAACATGGTAAAAACTAGGGGGGGTTTAAAAAAACCGAAATCAAAAAACCGGTCAAAATGGGGGGTTATCGAACCGGAAAATTTGGGATTAAACGGTTCGGTTACCGAACCGGTAAAAATTAAGGTTAAACGGTACGGTTATGATTTTTAGGAAAACGGTTAACCGAAAAACCGGATATATTTATTTTATTTTATTATTATTTAATTTTTATAATAATTATATTAACTAATTATTATTTTTTTAGTAAATACTGTAATTTAGACTAAGTAATGTACTATAAGCCTCCTTCATCTTTCAACTTGTAATAGTTACTCTGTGCCTCTGTGCACTCATTGTGAACTACTCCCAGCCATAGTTTAGAGATGATTGTAATACTTCATCCGTTCCAAATTAAACGCAACAGTTTCCGTTTTGGGAAGTTTCAAATTAAATGCAACAATTCCAAACTTTCTATTTTTAGTAAGTTTTTTAGGTGTGAATTTACAAAAATACCCTTACTAAAAAATTAAACCATACTTAATTTACCTAATGAAAACTAATAAACCCTTAACAAGATCTTATCATACTAATTAAATAAATACAAATCCAAATCATCTTCCTCTCTCTATCTCCTCAACTCTCACCCACCACCACTTTTCTCCATCATCATCATTTAAACCTCCCCGATCTTCCATCAAACCACTCCGAAATCTTAAGGAGGCTCCATCATCACCCACCTTTACATTCTCTCTCCTCAAACCCACCCACCTCAAGTTTCTCCTCTACCGTCACCACCACCACCCCACCACCACCACCCCACCACCACCACCACCATCTTCATACCGCCACCATCCTATCTCCGGCCTCCAAGATTTCGGGCACCACCACCACCATCACAACCATCTTCACCTTCGATCTTCCACCTCCTCACCACTCTCGAATCAACATCCTCACCACTCCACAAATTCACCTTCGATCTTCCACCTCCTCACCACTCTCGAAAATCAACCTCCTCACCACTCCACAAATTCACCTTCGATCTTCCACCTCCTCACCACCACCACCATCACAACCACTCTCGAAATCAAACCACCACTCCACAAATCCAACCCACCGGGCCACGATTTCCACCAACACCCACAACGATCGGTTGCGATTTGCACCTTCGATCTTCTTTCGTTCTCTCTCCTCGATTCTATCTCTTCTCGGTGTTTTTAGGGTTTTTTTTATAGATTTCGGTGGTGTTAGGGGTGAAATTGGGGTTTGGTGGTGTTAGTGGTGAAATTGGTGGTGGATTTCGGTGGTGTTAGTGGTGAAATTGGTGGTGGATTTCGGTGGTGTTGGTAGTGTTTTGATGGTGGTGGCGTTTTGGTAGTGTTGCGGGTGCCGTGGTGGTGGTGGTGGTAGTGTCTTGGTGGTGGTGGTTGTTTCGGTGGTGGTGGTGTCTTGGTGGTGGTGGTTGTTTCGGTGGTGGTGGTGGTAGTTTCGGTGGTGGTGGTGCCTTGGTGGATTAGGTTGTGGCAGGTAGGTGGTGGTGGCATTTGGTGGTGGTGCTTAACTAAACTAATCACATACCCCTCTCTTTTTCTAATCACCCGTTAAGAAATTTCAACTAGGAGTCTGTGCCCTCTAAATTGTTGCGTTTAATTTGGAACGGAGGAAGTAGTTTAGATGTTTGTGCTTGTTTTTTCTTAGAACTTTGAGATATGTATTGTACGGTGCGGAATGTTTTTAGAGATGATTGTCTTTGATAGAGAATCTTGGTATTAATGGTATATTATTTATGTTCAGAAAAATTTTAAATCTAATATATAAAATTTGTAAAATAATTTGATAAAACTTGAGTAACAGTTAATGGTTAACCAGAAAACCGCACCGAAAATTCGGTTAACCGTTTATGCGGTTACCGGTTTGAACGGTTATGGTTAAGGTTCGCGAAAATGGTGAACCAATACTACCGGTTACCGAACCGAAATTTTATTTCGGGACGGTTAACCACCCATGAACACCCGACTAAAAACTCACAGTGTCACACCTAGGAGTGCTAATCGAATTGAGCAGCTCGAGCTCAACTCGGTCAATGTTCAATCAAAGTCTTTTTATATATTAGTTCGACTACATGTACGTGATTATTTTTTGCCTTATTTGTTAGAAACTACCTAATAAATGTCCACTTTTGAAAAAAAGTACCTTATATAATTTTTTTTTCTAAAAAAACTACCTTAAAAGTTCCAAAACTCACTAGTGGAAAAAAACGGAAGGACTGCGGTTGAAACAGCCCTAAGGGCTGCATTTTTGGCTAGCAACCCTTTCCGTAGCAGCCCTTCACTAAAAGTGAAGGGCTGTTGGAAGGCTGCGTTTTTGGCCTAAAACGCAACCCTTCTTTGTACAAAGGGCTGCGGTTTTGACCATAACCGCAGCCCTTGTGACCTTTTTTTTTTTTGCATTTTTTTACTCCTAAATATATCAAAAAAATCGAGAAGATCACAAATTTTATGAACGCAATTTCTTTAGCGTAGCAAAAATAGTATACACAAACTTTCACAACATCCCAGTATCACACACATAAACATAGAACATCAAAAAAACACAGCCAGTAAATCATCACAAACAAAAAAAAAGAGAACAATAGGTGTGTAAATTTAGTAAATAAAAATATACAATACATTATTTGGTTGCTAAACTGATATCAATTTATAAACCCACTGTAGTATGTTAGATTCGATACAAATCTATCTTGTCATGTTGAAGCATATTGCAAGGCTTAGTAAAAGCCCGAGCATTGCATTATCAATATGTTGTTTTTTTTGGTGCTATGCATTATCAATATGTTGTTTTTTTTGGTGCTATGCATTATCAATATCAACAAGTTGTTGACCCGGGCGATGCCCCGAGGTTAATATATATATTGCATTACATTTTAGTTATTTAAGATGGTTAATGTCGTTCTTATTTTTTTTTTCTTGTTTCGTTAAAGAATGTAACTATTAATGAGAGTTTGTTGTTAGGGGTGTTCACAACCGGTTACCTAGTTATTCGGGTACCAAATATGTGGTACCAGAATACGTGGGTACCTCCTTTTCGGGTAGCTAGAAAGCAGCCCATGACTCGACCCTGGATAATCGGGTTCCCGTAAAAGTGTCATAGCTTTTTTTTATGAAAAAAAAATCATTGGAAGAGCGATAGAAGAAGCTACTACTATGAGTATCAACTACCGATCCATGTTGATTACAGTGTTTTGAGGTACTACCATGAGTGACAATTGTTAATTGCATGCCAACTCTAATCCTCATTCCTCAAAAGGATCTACTACCAATCAACCATAACGTAAATATTCCACTTGGAAATTGCATCACAACTGATTTTTTCATTAACATGTTGATTCATCCAATCTATTTTTTTAATGTTGATTCATCTGATCCAACTTCTCCTGTAAAATGTTGATTCTTTTTATTATTCATATTTTCTTTCCCTTCTGAAAGTCCCAAGCACAACAATGTGGTATTGGGTAGCTTATAAGATAACTCAATACATTTTCACAATTGTTTCCGATCTTGTAAGAGGAGATTAAAGTTACTGTGAAAAAAGAAAGAGAAAAGAAATATAACGATGCGTTTATTCGGGATACACGTGTAACTTAAAATCAAGCTCGTTAACCGACCCGATTCTTGCATCTTTTTCTCGAGTCGGGTACCCGACCCATAAAAATGAAATTTCATATTTATACCTTTTTCGGATGACATGTCAACATGATGGGTCAAACGTGTCGGGTCTCTTGAACACCCCTACTTACAATTTGCTTCTTAAATTAGAAGCAATGTAGTTTATAGCAATGTAGTTAATTGCATATTTGCATATAATGTTGGGTCTCCTTAATAATTGTGGGGTATATTGTCGGATGTAAGTTACCATATATTTAAATGCTTTTCTTAGATGTATGTTATAGTTTTTTTTCGGTTTTTTCACCTGATACCCCCGAGTTTTCAAAAAATTCACGTGGTACCCTCCATGTTTTCAAAATTCACCAGGTACCCCTAAGTTTAAAACTAATTCACGTGGTACCCTCAAATACCCTTAATGACTAACGGCGTTAACTGCCGTTAGTCATTAACCCTAATTTTCTGCTTTAAACCCTAATTAACCTATAATCCTAACCCTAATCCTAACCCTAATTCTAACCCTAAACCATAAACCTAACCCTAACCACCCCTCCCCCCTCCTACCACCCCCGCAGCCTCTCCTCCAGCCCCGCCCCCACCCCCACCCCCTCCCCCCCCCCCGCAGCCCCCCTCTCCACCCCACGCCGCGGCACCAATTTCGAACAACCCCCCCCCCCACTCCCGTGCCCGCCACAAAGCACCACCCCTCTCCCCCACCCCTCGTAGCCCCCCTCCCCCCCCCCTCTCCCCCACTCCCGTGCCCGCCACAACACCACCCCTCTCCCCCCACCCCGCTGAACCCCAAAGGCCGTCGACTTCTGCCCACCTCCCCGCCCCCCGTCGAACCCCCAAAGGCCCTTCGAATTCCTCCGCCGTAATTACTCCCGCTAGAACGGCTTCAAGACTAACGAATGTCGGGAGGGGGCGTAACTCGACGAAAATTAGGGGAAGGGGGAGGTTTTGACGGGGGTTAGGGGAGGGGGAGGTTTCGACGGGGTATGCCACGGACGGAATAGGCAAGTTGCAGGGAGAGACGGAGGTGTTGCGGGGGGGTGGGGGGGGGTGGGGGAAGGGTCCTGGCCGGCGTGAGGGGAGAGGCGGGAGTGGGGAAAGGGGCCACGGGTGGTGGGAGGGTGGGGGAGTGGGTGGTGGGAGGATGGTTTAGGGTTAGGGTTAGAGGTATGGGTTAAGATTAGGGTTAGCATTAGGAGTTAATTAGGATTTAAAACAGAAAATTAGGGTTAATGACTAACGGCGATTAACGCCGTTAGTCATTAAGGGTATTTGAGGGTACGACGTGAATTAGTTTTAAACTTAGGGGTACCTGGTGAATTTTGAAAACATGGAGGGTACCACGTGAATTTTTTGAAAACTCGGGGTATCAGGTGAAAAAACCGTTTTTTTTCTCCTTATAATAACCAAAAAAAGATTGTAGATTAGTGGTTAGTATGTTTGTATTTCAAATGAGAGGTTGCGTGTTCGAGCTTTCATACATATATTTTTGTTGATTACTTTCTATCATTTGTTTAGGAGGGGGAAGTACATATGGCAGCATGGCATTTATTTGCTTTGAGTTTTAGATATATATATATATATATATATATATATATATATATATATGTTACCAAAACTAATGATATGGCTAACTCTACAGATCCCCTCACATATTTTCACTATTATCTCATAATAAGATATGAACTTTTTTTGCCGAAAAATTTCAAAGAGTCGCATATTCACTTGCCAAAAACGGAAAAGAGAGCGAAATCAAAAATATTGGACATTGGACAATACAATCAATTCCATAAAGATTTACAGAAATCGAACCAAATAAAAATTAGCGAAACGACGAGATCTGGGCAGCGGCGACGAATGCATGTCGAACCAACTTACAATCAATATTCCGGCGACGTTGGTGTGCGCGACGAGAGCGAAACGAAGCTTCAATTCCGCTCTTTGTACGACGTGTTGTGAGCGACGTGATGGTGCACGACGAGGAGGAGACAGGATAGAGAAATTCGAACAAATCCTTCAAGGCGAACCAAAATTCGAACCAAAGCTCGAACTCGAACCAAAGCTCGAACTCGAACCAAAGCTCGAACTCGAACCAATCCTTCAACGTAATGAGGGATATTTTGTTGAAATTTTAGGGTTTTTTAGGCATTAATCGTGAAATCTAGGGTTTAGAGGAAAGAGGAAACTGGAAAGAGAATAGGAGAGGGAGATAAAAAACTAAAATGACGTGAAACTGGAAAGAGGAGAGGATCCCCTCTTTGTGCGACGGCGTTGAGAGAGAGAGACAAGATGAGTGGGAGAGATGGAAATTTCATTCGGACGGGTTGAGTGAGATAGCAGAGGAAAGGGAACCCTAAATCCCCTCTTAGCTTTGTGCGCGCTCCTTTTAAATTGAAAGCCCAACCCATTAACGAAGGGCTGCGTTTTTGGGCTAACCGCAGCCCTTCATACACGAAGGGGTGCGTTTTCCGAAAAACGCATAGTGACTTTGAGTAGCACTACCAACTAATGGAAAACTTTAATTATTCCGTTAAATGGGTTCAATTTTATTTTTCCCCTTCCATTTCTCAATGTGAAATGACTGAAAGACCCCCATTAATTGAAATATGAGAAGAAAACCCAAAATTACTAGCAAAAATATCCTAAAATTAACTAAATTCCAGGGGTCCATTTTCCTCCTACCAAAAGAAAAAAATAAAATCCAAATGTAAAGATTAATGTAGACAGAGGGAGTACTTGATTAAACTTGAACTGTTGTCATGGATTAAGTTATTAACACCTTTTAATCTATTACTAGTATTTTGGCCCGGCCGATGCATCGGGTCAGTTACAATAAATAAATACTTTTCGTATTTTTTGTCCATTAAAAAATTGAAGAATTCACCTCCTCTAATTTCAGCCCTTAGCTTGTTTGTTTTATTTCAAATTCAATTCAAGTGCTATTTAGGCTATATTCTCATGATAATCTCATCACTTAGGAAAAATATTTTAAGTTTCAACAAGCTCTGATAATTTCCATTTAACTTTAATTAGTTTGGATAAGTTCCAATAAGGGCTGTTCAGCTCCAATCACAACTACATTAATTTGAAAAAGTTCAGAAAAATTTGTACAAGTATGAAAAGTTCAGATTAATCAAATTTGATTAAAGAGAAAGCACTCATAGCTTCATAATATTTCAGCTCAAAATACCCCCATATCTGTTTTGGTATCAAAGCAAAGCATTAGACGTCTCCTAAATATTTATATGGGGTGGGTTAGAACTTAGAAGTAGCTTCTTAGAATCTTTTATTAAGGTTTAAAATGAATAAGGTCATATGACTCGTATGGTCACATTCACATAACTCGCATTCATGGGTGTAGAAAATTTGTCAAGGATGGATTCTGTCCTATGCTCAAGAAAGCTATTGGAGTGTGTAATTTTAACGTAACACATTGTTTCTTTCCGTTCTGTTCAACTTATTTTAACTTATATAAGATTTTATAAGATCAGATAAGATCAGATAAGATAAGATAAGATCAGATAAGATAAATAAGTTGTTAGACACACACAATAAACTATCTTATAAGATAAGATAAGATAAAATCAGATCAGATAAGATTTTATAAGATCTTATAAGATAAGATAAGATAAGACAAAATAAGTTGAACAGAACGGACCCTTAGTAGGACATGATTTACCGTAAACCACATAAAAATTCTGTTGTATTCCATGTTTTGATGATGTCAAATACTTAGGTTGTCATATAGTTTTTATTTTGAAAATATATATATATATATAAAAAAAACCCCAAAAATAATGTATTGTTTATTTTTGCATATATATCTTGTGGAGAAAGATTATTTATTTAATCTAAGTCAAGATATCATTTTATACAATTTGAATTTTTATTATAAGGTATGTTTAATGTTCTAGTAACTTGGAATCTTTGAATAAAAGATTCTTCAAGTTATTAGATATTTGTTGCTGTTGCTTGTGCGAATTTCAGTTGGAAAATGCATGGCTGATTTTGTGGAGCTAACTCCTTGAAGCTCTCCAACTAACTCAATCCACTCGCTTAATTACTCGTTGGGAATTCTTCCACTAACGCCTAGTGGAGACGGTTTATGAACGTTGCAAGAAACGTGGAGAACATGCAGCGGATCTTAGCCATGATCTCCATTATTTTACTAACGCTAATTAAGGAGAACATGGAGCATTACATATCCAGAAGAAGAAGGAATTGCAGCAGCTATATAAGGAAGAAATTACTTGAAGAAAAAAATAACTTTCTTGAGCGAAAAATTGAGAATTACTTAGAAAGTTTTCTTGTAATTTCCTCTCATATTCAACATACTTATTATTGTAATATTCATAGTGTTTTGGTGAGAAAAAAAATAGAGAATATCCTTGTAATCAAGAGAGAGAAAGAAAGAGAGAAAAGAGAAGACTTCGAGTGAAGTCAAAGTGAGTGTCATCAGTTCAGGGGGAACTGGGTGACTGGGAACAAGTTCCTAAAGGAACATAGAAGGTCCATTAATAGGTTGTAAAAGATAGAGTCTTTTGGGCCTATTATAGTAAAGAGAGTTTGAGTCAAAATCCCTAGTGGTTAAGGTTTTTCTTCCTATTGGGCCTAGGAAGTTTTCCTTGTAAAAATACTTGTGTGTTTGTATGTTTCATTTTAAGATTATTTTAATTCCGCAATATAATTTGAAAATTTCTCCTCAACTACAATTCACCCCCCTCTTGTAGTTGGTCTAGTGTTCATACTAGAAAAAAATTGGTATCAGAGCCTAGTACCTCCAGAATCAGTTAACACTGATGAGATTGTACCTGGAACAATGAACACTACGGGAGAAAAGCTTGATGAAGGGTATTTAACTCAACGCCCACATATGTTCAATGATAAACATTATCCATACTAGAAGAATCGAATGGAAATATTTATCAAAGTTGAAAATTACCAAGTATGGAAGGTAATTGAAATTGGTGACTTTGAAGTCACAAAGAAGAACGAGAAATGGGAGCTGATTCCAAAACCCCTTGTCGAGTTTGACAAAGAAGACTTCGACAAAATGGAAATGAACAACATGGCCAAGAAGCTGCTCCATTGTGGTCTTGGTCTCCATAAGCACAGCCGAGTCATGGGATGCAAGACTAGCAAATGTGGGAACGCCTTCAAATCACGCATGAAGGAACAAGCAAAGTGAAACGGTCAAAAATTGATATGCTTATGCATAAGTACGAATTGTTTCACATGAAACAAAAGGAGCATGTTCAAGACATGCTCACCCGCTTTTCAAACATTATAAACGAACTTGAATTTCTGGGAAAAATAATATCTCCAGAGGAACAAGTTCGTAAGGTACTAAGGAGTCTACCACAAGATGAAAAATGGATGGCCAAGACTACGACATTTCTTCTGCGAAGTTGATGTCCCAAATCTGTATTTTTTGTCATTATTATTACTTCAAATGAGATCAGTTACAACTCTAATCAAAAGCATGGAGAACTAGTAATTACCTTTCAATACCCAAACTTCCAGAGTATCTGAGACACTGGATGACAAAAGATAATCCCTAAAAGCCATAATATCATAGGAGAGCCGAGATTTACGTTCCTGCATAATGATAAGGAGATTATTAGCACAATGGTTACTTAATATGTCATGGATTTAAGAGAGCAGGTGAACAATAGAATTAAATAAGAAGCAGTACCCCCTGATATCAGATACTAAGCATTTGTGTACAGAATCAAATGAAACGCCAGGTTGTTGATCTATAGTTTTTATTAGAGCCATCACATGCAATTTCTTGAAAAACTGCTGCTGCAAACACAAGAAAATGACAGCACAAATCCAATTCTACAGCTTGCATGAAAGAAGATGATTCAGAAACACAAGAAGTACAGTAACTTGACCGTCATGACTTGTAGGTCAGAGAGGCTGAAGAAAAATTATTTTAAAATGAATGAAGAATCCCTAATGAAATATTTACACATACTACAAGTATATTAATGCTACTCAATGTAAAGTCAAAAAGAACAGAGGAACCAATATATGGAAAAAAAGAACTGCAAGGTGAAGATACATAATGGGAAAGATTTGCGGCTCACGAACCAGTATTTTGGAAAAAAGGAAACCCCTAACTCACTCACTAAACTCAAAACTCACTCAAGCACCAGAGAAATAACGAAGTTAAAACTAAGGGACCATTTGGTTTGGAGAGGGGAAAGGGAAATAAATTTAAAACGAGGAAGGTAAGGAAAGGAATATAAGACCCCACTTTCCTATGTGTTTGGTTTCACAATTAAGAGGAGAGGATAGGAGCTTTAGTGGTCGAGCCTAACCAGCAAAAGCCAAGGTTTGTGCTTTAATGGTGGTTTTGTATGACTCTATCTCCCTCTGCTCTTAGATAATAAGTGATCAAAGAACCTGTTTCAAGCATGAAATGATACAATTGACCATTATAACTCAAACATCAAAACAGCAATAACAGCATAATTTCACTGATATATCTCCCATACTTGATAAAAAATTACAAGGAAAAATAAAATTAAAAGCTAAGACTCAAAAGTCAATACTTGTTACATGAGTTTAATTCAACGACAACGAGGGTCACTCCTAAAATATTTTTCTATAATTTCTGATACTAATGATAACCATTAACAAATTACAGCAGTCCAATTAATCAAGCACTTATGAGAAACAACATATAACAATGAAAAAAACACAAATAAAATGTCACAAAGTCCCAATCAATTAACTTAATATACATTCAGTCCAAGCTTTCAGACCAAAATCTTCGAGATACAAAAAAATAAGCAAAATTGAAATAGTGTAGCCTTAACTTCAACAATTAAGAAGAGAAAGAGGAACTATACCTCAATAGCTGATTCGTGAAGGAGAATTATATTGAGAATTTTGAGGATAAGGGAACCCTAAATTTTGGGGAAAATAGTCATATTGAGCATAAAAGCCATAAAATTTAAAAACAATAAAACAACAACAATAACAATCTGTAAAAGTGTGAATAGAGTAATATTTGTGATTCATTTGAACAATTTATCCTATAATTATGAATTTGAAGTAAAAAAGAAAGAGAGAGAGAGAGAGAGAGAGAGAAAGCAAGGAATTTACTTATTGTAGTTTGGGAGATTGAAGTCAAGGAATGTCGTCGTCAATGGAGTAACAAGGGTGGTCGGAGATGAGACCGCAAGAAGCAGATCTGAAGCATGCGATGATGGTTGTGTGACGGCTGGAAGTGGAATCCGACGAGGGTAGAAGCCTTGCAACATCAACACTAAAAAAATGTCGAGACTGCAGAGGGAAGAGAGATTGATGGGAGGGAAGTGAGAGAGAGGCTGGACGAAAGAGGAAGAGAGAGGTTGGAGGATGTCGTTTAGGGTTAGAGGGAGGAGCGAGGAATTCGCTCAAACATTTTGGGCCATGAAACTGGTTTTCACGCTGGCTGTTAGACAAAAAAAAAGAAAGAAAAAAGATTAACCGTTGCGGTTAACAGAAAATTGGATCGGATTTTTGTTAACCGATCTGGTTCTCTTAAGAACCGCAGCAGTTTGTGTTCCCAGGTTTCCCACCCAAAATTTCGAGGATTTGCCGATTCGGTTCTCTTAAGGACCGCAACAGTTGTATTGTGACATATAGCCTTTTTTCCACTAGTGTTTGATAACTGGTTAAATGGGAGAGGAAGCTTGGACAACCCAGTAGCCTGACTTTACCGAGTAGAACCGTTTTGCATTATTATTCCAGTAGAAAGTGTCCCCTTTAGGCAATGAAGGAATGGTGGTGGCTAGAATGTTTTTTGCTGTGTTAATGCTGAAGTTATTCCAAATCAAATTTGCATTCCAGTTTCCATTTCTCATAAGGTCTGAAACCTTCCCTAACCTTTGTGCACTAGAGTTTGAATGACTAGGCTGAGCAATTTTTTTGTTTCCAACCCACCAATGGTTATAAATGTAGTGAGATCACCATTGCCGATGTTATGCTTGAAGTGAGTTTTGAGGGAAACAGATTCTTTTAACACTTCTGAAAGCGTAAGAAGTTTGGGAAGGGACTTTACCTAAAATGCCTGCGGAAAGAGGGTCAATCTTGTACTTGGCTAAATAAATCCTCTTGATTACAGAGGAATCATAATTATAAATGCTCCAAGCTTGACCAACTAGAAGAGCTTTATTCATATTCATGTTGTTTTTCAGGCTAAGACCCCAATTCAGTTTATATTGCTCGAGAAGGCTTCTTTTCTCCAGTAGATTGGTTGTTTGTCCATCGAGGAACTCCACCAGAATTTTAGTAGTGTTGAGTCATTTTTTTTTTGAGATTTTAGATGGAGGAAGAAAAATGGAGAGGATGTGGAGGCTAAAGTGGTGAGGATGGAATTTATCAAAATCAATTTAGCTGAAGGGGAGAGATTGATAAATTTCCAAGATAGAATTTTGTTGTTGATTTTTGCGACTATGGATCTAAAACTTTGAGTTTGTCTTCCATCGATATCTATAGGACACCCTAAATAGTTACCAAAGGTAGATGAGTTTTTCATCCCCAAAGGTTTCCTAAGAATAGAAATGAAACGTCTTGGGGTGTTGGGGCTAAAGATGATATTTGATTTGTTGAAGTTTATTAGCTCTTCGGATTTTGAGCAGAAAGCTGCTAGAATCTCTTTTAGTTTCCAACAAACTCTTGGTATACCTTTGAAAAAGAAATGGGCATCGTCAGCGAAAAACAGATGAGTCAGAGAGGGGGCAGACCTGGCGATTTTAATACCATGGATAGATTTTAATAGTTGGGCTGCTGATTAATTTAAGGAGAGGACTTCGATACAAAGGATGAAGATGTAGGAAGACAAGGGATCACCCTATCTGAGACCTGTAGAAGATTTGAAAAATTCTGTTGGCTCTCCATTGACCAGAATAAAGTAGGTAACAGTAGAAAGACATTGGTGAATCCATCTTATCCATTTTGAGGGGAATTTCATGTGAATGAGGACAGCCTTAACAAAATCCCATCTGATTCGTCTTGCTTAGGCCGATCTTCATGATACCTGCATATAAAGTTCCTTTTTTCTTTTTCTTGACCCAATCCACCACTTCATGAGTAATCAAACAATTGTCTGACATTTGTTGACCCGGAACAAAAGCGTTTTGGAATTCACTAACTATATTTCCCAGGATTAACTTTAATCTTCCTACCAAAGTCTTGGAGATGATCTTGTAGGTAGAGTTGCACAAGCTAATTGGTCTGTAGTTATCCACAGTTTTTGGCCTTTCTGTTTTTGGGATAAGCGTAATATATGTTTTGTTCTTCTCTTTAAGGAGGAACCCGTTATTGAAGAATGAAAGAGCTGAATCCACGACATTTTGTTTGATTTGATCCCAATTTTGTTGGAAGAATACTGGCGGAACTCCGTCTGGCCCCGGAGATTTCAAAGGTTTAGCACTAAAGGTAGTTTTCCTGATATCCTCTTCAGTGAAAGGCTTTGTCAAAAGATCGATTTGATACTCTGAAAGAGTAGTTAAATCATTAAAGATATCATCTTGGTGGTTGATCGGTGGACAGTTTGAATTATTTGTAAAGATGTTTTTGAAGTGGTTTAGGAAAGCATTTTTAATATCTTCCTGAGAATCCAACCAGAGCCCATCAACATTCTTGATAGATCTAATCTCATTGCGGCAGCTTCTAGTTTTCACGCTTTTGTAGAAAAAAGCTGTAGTACTATCTCCAAATGTATCCCAGCGTGATTTGGCTCTTTGTTTCCAAAAATCCCATTTCATTTAAGCTTCAGTTTTCAACTTGGCAGTGTTACTAAGACTTGTAGAAGCTTGCTCAAAATTTTGTATTTCTTTTTGGGCCTCAAAAGCTTTCTCTTAGAGAGTAGACCAATTTATCCTATTATCATTTTTATGTTTTAGGCACACCTCCTTGGCTTCAAACAGGAATTGGCCCAACCTTCTTTGTAGTTTAAACGCGTTAGAGCCCATAGTATGATTTTCCCAAATGACTTTGGTTGAGCGTTGAATCTCATTATTATTGAGGCACCAACTTTCCAGTTTGTATGGTCTTTTCATTTTAGACTTGGGGGGGGGATGAACTCAAGAAGAATAGGACCGTGTTCGAAAGCGAGGATTGGTAAGTTATTGACTGTTGCTTCAGGGAAGGAGTCTTTCCATTCGTTATTGCACAAAGCTTTGTCCAACCTTTCCAATATTATGTTTGAGCCTTCTCTATTGTTTGTCCAAGTATATTGAACTCCATGACAATGTATATCCATTAGGTTATTCAAAACTTTCCATTGAATGAAATTGTTAGCTCCTAGAAGGTTGTCATTACCTCCTAATTTCTGGTTATTGTTTTCAACTTGGTTGAAATCACCTATAAGAATCGAACTGCCACCATTGTTGCTGATCAGGGAAGAAATAAGGTCCCAAACTTGTTGTCTATCCTGTAAGACAAAAGCCCCATACACAAAAGCTATATAGCTTTCATTACCATTAGATAGAGTTATCTTACAAGCTATTACATTGTTAGAGGTAAACATAATTGAAACTAATACATGTCGAGGCCAGCAAAGAAAGAGGCCACCACTACTGTTAACTCAATTAACCCCGTACTACCACTAAACCCTAACCTATTAAAAAATGGTTCAATATCTACTACATTACACTTAGTTTCAGCAAGGAAAATGAAATCTAAACTATTAATATTAGCCAAATTCAGGATGAAGGAATGTAGAGGGGAGGAATTTAAACTGAGCCCTCTATATTCATTTTGCTGCTGCAGACTGTTCTTGGTCAGTCGCACCATTCTTCAAAGCTACTTCTTTGCTTGCTGTACTCTAAACTTCCTTCTGCTCTTCCTGGCTCAGACCAAAAACTAGAGTACCTTTTTCTTTGTTCTTCTTTTGAATCTTCTTTCTTTTAGTACCCTGGTACTAATCCTGAAAATTCGCAGATGGTGGAATAACATTTAGATCTGGGATAATTTTGGGACCTAGGTCAGAGGAAGAGCTATGTGACAAATTCACAAGGTTTAGGGCAAGAAAGCTCGAGGGAGCCCAATTAGTAACTCTCTCGCTTTCTGCTCTTCTTCTTTTCACTGAGGTTCTTGGGAAGTATGGGTAGTAAGGATCTTCTTGAACCTTAAACTTGAAAGGAGGATTAATTTTCTGAGGAGGTGTTTTGTTCAGGTCTTCCTGAACTCCCATTGGTTTCTCTGTCTTCTCTTCCTCAAACTGGGAAGCAGTAGACTCGAAAGAGGTTTCTGACTCTGGAGAGTTGGGAGGAGGGTTTGGAACAAGAGAAGCAAAGTTTTGAAGATGACTGGGTAAGTGTTTCGGAAGATAATTTTCATCTTGGGCTTCAAGTGATTGATTTGCTTGAACAGAGATGGGGTTTAGCACTTGATCTGACAAGGTTGATTTTCTTTTTGAAGCTTTTAGGACAACCTGGCCTAATTCATCCCAGGGTTCAAAAGATAAAATGCTTTCTTTGTGGGTTAGGTTCACTGAAGGCTGGGCTATTGGGCTTAGAATTCCTGAGTTTAGGCTTAGAGAGTTGTTTGTGGAGCTGAAAATGTTATTGAGTTCTAGATAAGCTAACGACCCAAAGGGAATAAATGGATCTAGAAATGGGTCAGAGGGGATGTACATTCTATCCGCATCCTTCCAGGTGGACTTTTGTGAATAGGTTGGCCAATAAACCGTCATGTGATGATTGGGGATGCATTTCTTCTTCTGGTAGTTGGCTCATGATGAGTGGCGAATGAAATTTCCTTTTTTTGGTGAGGGATGGTGATAGGTCAGAAAACATGGAAGGAATTTTCCGTAAAAAGAGAGGGTTGAAGATGAAAGAGTTGGAGTAAAAATGGGTAGTTGAGCTTGATAGATGGAGAATAAGTAGGTAGTGTAGTAAATACAGAGAAGGTTTAAACTAGCTATGAAGGTACTGCATGAGTAAATGGTAATAGATAAAGTTGAATAAAATGCCCTTATTCTCTTTGACAGTGAGTGGATTTGAGGGGTAAAATACCCGGTTCTCCTTGCATGAGAGAGGAGGAGAAGGGGTATAATGGTAGCCCACTACAGTATCTTTAATAGGGAGGTTGGGGAGGTAAAATTTTCAGAGAAGGAAATATTTTTAGAGCTGTAAAATCTTCCTTCTGACAAACTTAAATTTTGCCATAACCTGTACCTTGACCCTTCACTCTCGGCTGGTGGCGCGTGCGAATTTTCCCTCTTTTGAATTCTTTTCTTGCATGAAAAATTTTCTTCCTTTTCTGTGAAAGAATCTTATTCTGTAAACTGAAATCTCCCAGAAAAATCTTCAAGACTTTAGTTCTGGAACTTGATGAAGATCCCTCTTGACCATCAAACTTCCTTTTTCTCCATCCAGAACCTTCATGTTTCGGGAGAGGGTCTGGGTATAGAGTGTTAACTTTACTATTCCCTGTATCTTCATGTTGAGTGTTCTTATTGTTTGATCCTCCATTTTGACCTCCTGAGCTTTCTGAGTCTAAAGACGAAGAATCATCATTATCCTCGTCATCTTCTGATACTGTTATTTCTGAAGGACTATCCCCCTCAATATCTCTCTCCCACGAGTATTCTACCAGGTTAATGATAGTAGTCCTGTTTCTCTTCATCCTTTTTAACCCTATGAGTTTATTTGTAAACAAGGGGATGAAATTTGGGGAAATATGAGGATGATCTGCACCTAGTCTCATGTTAGTCATGACAATATCAAAGTGTTTTTTAGCAACATCCTGGGGCATCCTACACCTAGGTCGTCTATGACCTATTCGACCACACTTTCAACAGTAGACAAACACTCCTTCATATCTAAATGACACCCAAACTAGAAGACCATCTTGAAAGTCAAAGAAAAACCTTGGAATTAGAGGGTTATTAACTGGAATAATTACTTTAGCTCTAAGATAATATTTAAACTTAGGGGTTGTGGAGCAGGTATCGAAGTAAACTACCCACCCTAGTTTTTGGAGTGCACATCTAGCTATGTGGGGTTTGTTATACATCATAGGCAGACCTTATGTAAAAAATGAAGAGAGAAAAACAGTTAGAGAGAGAAAGTATGGTGCGAAAAATTAAAACACGAAAAAAGCCCCAATTCCCAAACCCTAGCTAAGGTTGATAGTGATTCTTCTACTAATATCATTGAGCCTGAAAACCCCCCTCCTGTTGCTGTTATTCCTGGGTTGGGTGAGTCTGACCCTCCTAAGGTTAATTCTGTTGATTGCAAAGATCCACCCCCTCCTCCCTCTTTCCCTGAGGCGGTGGTGTTAGATGACTTACCCCAAGTTCAGTTAGACATTGTTGAATTATCAAAATCTTGCCTCATAGGCAAGATGCTGTCAGCCCCTATTGATATTCATACCATTGTTGCTAGGTATAGGGCAGACTGGAGGTTTGTGAAAGGTGAGGTAGAATATCTTGAGATGGGTATTGGTTGGATGTTGTTGCGTTTTGCAAACCCTCATGATCTCTCCCTTGTGTGGAGTGAAAGACCTTGGCATATCCAAGGTGATTTATTTGTGATCTATCCTTGGAGACCCTCATTTGATACCTATCTCGAGGAGATCAAATGGGTGGATCTTTGGGTTAGAATCCCTCGCCTGCCAACTGAATTAATGAATTTTGATTCAATTGCCAATCTTTTGGCTGCTAATGATGTGGGGGCTTTGATCAAGCTCGATCAAAGATCCCTTTTGAGAAACAAAATCAGGTTTGCAAGAGCTTGTATCCGAGTTGATATTCAAGGGCCTCTCTTGGAGTTTGCTGAGGTAAGTAGGGTGGGTGATCATCTAGTCCAAGGCTATATTGTGTGGTATGAGGACTTTTCCTTAGGCAGTTCTTCTTGTGGTGATTCTGTGCACTTGATTGATGCTTGTCCATTGTTAAATTCTCCAAAGAAAGCTATTTCTGTGCAGTTGATTAAAAATCCAAAGCAAAAATCTCTCTATCAAGCCTTAGCCAAGGCTGTTGGACAAGAATGTCATGCTTCCACTACTGAGGAAGCAAAAGTGGTGCATGTTCAGTCTAAACACCTTGGCAAAAAGGCACGTCAACCTGCTGTGGTTCCATTCAAGAAAAGGTTTGGTAATGGAGGGAAGTGTATTCTTCCTAAACCTCCAAGTAAAGGTATTGTCATTGCTGAAAATGTTGATGTTTCATCTGCTGTCTCTAAGAAGAATGCTGCTAGTGCTAACTTGGTTTCTGCCTCTGAAAAAGGTAAAGGAAAACTTATTATTGCTTCCCCCATTGATAACTAGTGACTCCTCTGATGATGATGAGGAGGATTATACTGCTACACCTCTTACCCCCCTTCCTAAGCTGCTAGAGAAGGGTTGGAATTCTCCTGTGGAGGAATATGTGGATCCTCCCATTGATGCTTTGCCCCTGAGAGTCTTTGCTGCTGAAAATTTGATTGATATTAACCAGTATATGCCTCTTCAATGTTCTGCTAATCAGTTTTTCATGATTGAAGATGAGAATGCTTATGATGATCCAACTCTTTTAATGGCTGATGATCTTTGTGATCAATTGGAGGAGGATATCCCTATGCCTGAGAGTTCATTTCACTCCTTACATTCTGACAATTCCATTATCCATCACATTGAGAAAATGGGTATGGATCCAAATCTCCCGGTTGAGGTATTTTCCCAAACTGGTTCAGCAAAGAGAAGGGCAGATATCATGGAGGAGGATGATGCATCCTCTGCCGTGAAGAGGAAGAGGTTCTAGGCTATCCCCACCCCACCAGATTCAAGTGCCTTGGTATGGCTTGCTTTTGTCTATAATTATAAATAATGATTGCGTGTTGGAATATTAGAGGTTGTGGATGAAAAAATGCACTTTGTGAAGTGAGGGACTTTTGTTTGAGTAACTTTATTAAGATATGTATGCTTTGTGAAGTCAAGTTACAATCCCCCCCTTCTTTAGCTTGTATTCGAAAGTGTGGCTTTGAGCATTTTGACTATATTTCTACCCTAGGGTATTCTGGTCGCATGTGGTTAATGTGGAAAGATTGTAATAGAAATCCGTTAATCTAAATGTTGTTTTTAAGTCTACTCGTTTTATGGCTTGTTCTATCAATATTCTAAACCAAAATGTTTCATTCATTATAGTTTTTATTTATGCGCCTGCAAATAATGCTTTCAAATCTGAGTTTTGGGAAGAATTAGTTCTTTACCTTGGTTCATTATCTTCTCCATATGTAGTTTTGGGTGACTATAATGAGTTAAGTAGTGCTCAAGACAAAATGGGAGGGGCTGCTTTCTCCATAAATAGACTAAAATATATGAATTTTGTGTTTGCTCATACAGCAGTAACCGACATTCCTTTCAAAGGACTGCGGTTTACTTGGAGGAAAAAATTTGACAGCATTGATAATGTTTACGGAAGACTTGACAAGGGAGTGGCTAATTTGCCATGGCTAAATTTGTTTCCTCAAGCATATGTTCAGCATCATAACTTCACGTCCTCTGATCATTGCTTTATTTCGTTAAATATTATCCCTCCTCTAAAGCCAAATCCCCCCCCCCTTTCGATTTGAGAAGATGTGGTGTCTAAGAAAAGACTTTGTTAATTTAATTGCCAAGACTTGGTGCACTAGATTTAATGGTTCTAATATGTTTTGCTTGCTTAAAAAATGTAAACTTTTAAAATCAAAAGCTAAAATTTGGAATCAAACCCAATTTGGCAATATTTTCAGACAATTGAGAATTGTAGATAGTCAACTTCAAAAAATTCAAGAGCAAATTACCTTTAACCAACAAATAAGTGATAATTATATCAAAGAAAAAATGTTTATTAGAAAACGAGCTAAGTTGCTTTCTTTCCAAGAAGAATATTGGAAGCAAAAAAGCAAAGTAAACTGCTTATCTAAAGGGGATGTTAACATCAAGTATTACCATGCTCATTCAACAATTAGGCGCAGTAGAAACCAGTTTAAAGAGTTCACTACTAACACTAATATAATTACGACTAAGCCAGAGGATATTGCTTCTCAAATGACAAATGAGTTTAGACAACGTTTTATTTCGATAACTGAATGCACTTTCAATATAGATTCTGATTTTAGTCTCCTATCTTCAATTATTTCGGATGAGGATAACTATTGTCTTACCCAGGAGGTTTTGGGTGAAGAAATTAAAATAGTTATTTCTTATTTAGCCCCGGATAAGTCTCCGGGTCCAGACGGTTTCCCCCCTTTCTTTTTTCAAAAGTACTGGGGATTGGTTGGAAACTCAGTTATTAGGGCGGTTAGAGCGTTTTTTCATTCAGGAAATATTCTAAAAGAAATTAATCATACTTTCTTGGCGCTCATTCCTAAAATTGATAACCCTACAAATTCAAACCATTTTAGTCCAATTAGCTTATGCTCTACGATATACAAAATAATTTCAAAAAATTATTACTTCTAGACTTAAGATTGTTTTAGGGAAAATTATTCACCCTTTACAAGGAGATTTTATTCCAGATCGTCTAATCCAAGATAACATTCTTATTGCTCATGAAGTTTTTCACTCCTTTAGGAAGAAATCGGGTAAAGAAGGTTGGATAGCTATTAAGCTTGATATGGAAAAAGCTTATGATAGGCTGGAATGGAACTTTATTTATACGTCTCTTAGGAAGCTTGGTTTTTGTCAGAAATGGTATGATTGGATTTATACTAGTATCTCGTCTGTTTCTTTTTCAGTTCTAGTAAATGGAATTCCTAGTGACAGGTTCTTCCCTTCCCAAGGTATCAGATAGGGTGACCCCTTGTCCCCTTATCTCCTTATCCTTTGTGCTGAATTATTGGCAAAGGAATTAGCTGCTGCAAGTTTACAGAAAGACAAGCTTATAGGGGTGTCAGTTGGTAAATCTGGTGTTAAAATTCCTTTTTTAACCTTTGCTGACGATACAATGATTTTCTCTAAAGCTTCAGGCCAAAGTTGTTTTCGGATTAAACAAATTCTTGACAAATATTGTCAATGTCTGGGCAACTTGTCAATTTTCATAAATCTGCTTTCCAGGTGTCAGCTAATGTCCCCTTGGAGGCCAAAGTAAATTTCAGTAGAATTTTGTGCATGTCTGAAACTTCTTCATTAGGTGATTATTTAGGCTGTCCTATTATAGATAGTAGGGTTACTAAAGAGACTTTTGGGTCAGTTCTTGTGAAATCAGTTAATCAACTTCCTAAATGGAAGGCTAATTCCCTTTCTCAAGCAGGAAGATCTGTCCTTATTCAGGCTAATTTGGCTACCAAAGCTAATTTTCATATGCAAAGCTTTAAACTCCCTAAATCTATTTTAAACAATTTTGACAAAACTTATAGAAATTTTTTCTGGAACAAAAATGTAGATAGCAAAGGGGGTAATCTTATTGGTTGGGACCGTATTTGTACCCTAAAGAGAGGGGAGGGTTAGGGTTCCGTAAAGCCGAGCCTCATAATGTGGCTCTACAAATGAAACTTCTTTGGAAATTGGTTAAGAACCATCCTAGTTTATGGGCTGAGCTTGTTAAAAAGAAATATTGTAAGAACAAGAGTTTAATGTCTCATAAGGTTTCCTCTGTCGCTTCTTGGCAATGGAAAAATCTAATGAAGCTCAGACCTATTTTTAGGCAAGGGCTTAGATGGCCTTTAGGTAATGGTTCAAGCATTAATTTCTTTTCAGACAATTGGGTTTTCCCTTATCCTCTTAAGGATCTTGCCCTTCCGGGTACTTTCTCAGATCATTATGTAGTGGCGGATTTTATTCTTCCAGGTGGTCTGTGGAATAGGATCAAACTAGAGGATGTCCTTCCCCCTAATATAGTCAAGAGTATTAGTGAGCTTTATATTCTGGGTAATACTTCTCAAGATACCCTAGTTTGGGGTCTTACTGTTAACGGGGAATATTCAGTCAAATCAGGTGCGAAATTAGCTCAAGGAGAATTTAATGCCCACCAAGATGACATTGAGTTTAATGGATTTGGAATTTAAAGGCTCCTCCTAAGATTAAGATTTTTTTATGGAAGGCTTGTAATGATGGTCTGCCTACTAAGGCTAGAGTAGAGAAGAGCCATGTTTTTCTCCCTAAAGAATGTGTCTTCTATAGTAACTTACTTTGAAAATATAAACAGATATTAAAAACAATACGCAGATATGAATAATAACTTACTTTGATTGAACTTGAATGAACCTTTACAAGGATTGAGTAATACAATTAGTTTGAGCGTAAGGCTTTTGTAGAGGATTTTTTGTAAATGAACATACGAAAGAGTTCTCTCAAAACTTGCTTCCTTAAGGAACTACATGTTCCTATTTATAGTACATGAAACTTGGAATTAAGTGAGACAATTGTGATATGTGTTGCCGCTTGAAAGAGGAAACTGGTTGCCTTTTGAGTTTGCCTCATGACTTGGGTTTTGGAATTATCCTTGAATATGGTTTTTGGCTTCTTGTGAAAGGTGGGTGCATTTCTGAACATGCACGGAGGATGAAGTTGATGAAGATGCTATTTGGGTCTTTTGTAGTAATTGAAATTTTGTTGTTTTGTGTCTTTGAGTGATGAACTTAGGATTCGTCAGATAATCAGGTGGTGAATGCTTGGTTTTTGTAGTTTTGTCTTTAGTAAATTTGGTGTTTTGTTTATTTGTATGGTGTGCGCCGAGTTTTCTTCAGGTAATCAGGTGGTACACCTGGTTGTTATTATTGATGAGTCATCGTTTCAAGTACCTGCGTCGAAAATATTAGTAAATTTGTCCCTTATTGTTGCCTAAGTGATAATCACTTAGCGGGATCTTTTTAATTTTATTGCCCTAACTTTTGCCAGGAAGATCCTGCAGGCTATTAATATTATTTTGAGTAAAAGAATTTTTTTTTATTGTAAATAAGGATCTTGAGCACAAGGTCCTCCAAATGGGTCTTCAGGTGAGGAATGGACTGATGAACCGGATGAATCGTCTGAATTTCGAATTAATAGTTGAGTTTGTCGTTTGAGAAGTTTGATTTCTTTTTTGAGTAATTCAATTTCGGACTCTGGTATTTCTGGTCTCTTTACTTCTTTTTCCTTTCGTGGAATAGGGGGAATCTCTTTGATAGCCGTGATGAGTTGATTATCTGCAACCATTTGTTCTTGGACTGTCTTTAATGAGCAAAATTTGTCAATGGCAAATTTCTCCCACCACTTAATCTTGAATTCTCGTACCAGTGACATAGGTAGTGGTGCTGGGAACCATTGAATAATGTTATAGGACCAGCACATTATCCATGGAACATTGAACTCTCTATGAAATAAGAGTTCGGTGGAATATGGAGCATTGGTTTGCACATGTGTAGAGAAAAATTCATAGGACTTTTTGACTTCCGTTGGCCAGATTTGTTGAGAGCTTCCAAAGTAAAGCCACCATTCATAAAACCATATGAGAAAATTAGTTGGACATTAAGGACAAATGCTAAAGAACCATGAGTGATTGAATGCTCCGAGTAGGAATGCTCGAAACCATGCTAGCTGATAGTCGATGTAATTATATTCCTGTGGTTGAAATGGGACTGAGAATTCTTTTGGGACATAAGCAGATACCCATTCCGTCTGTGGGATGATCTTCTTAATTTTGCACTTTGAATAAGCTATAAAATTACCCTTTTCAGTATGCTCTATTTCAACAGATTTGGTGTCAACAAGTATGAATTCATAGAACCTTTGGTTTTTGTAGGATGCTTCAGGTCGGTATTGGCAATACATTGGGAAAAAAGAATTAGTATATTTGATAAGTTCAGGAATTTGAGGGGTTTCTTTAAAACGGGTAAGGAGCATGTGTTCTTTGTGTGGTTTGGTGATGTATTTGTAAATTTCGGAATTTGAAGATTGGGACTTTTGAGTAGTTGGTTTTGAATTTGAACTTTGAGAAGGATATTTGACTGCATGAGAGTAAGATAAAGGTGGAAAGTCGGAAAATGCATCAAGCTTATCTGTCGAAGATGTTTTCGTACTTGATGGTCGGAGCTTATGAAATCTCATAACATAATCTTCTGGTTTTTGAATACCTTTGCCTTTATCAGAGTCTTGATTCATATTGTTTCCTGTAATAACATGAGTTTAATTATTATTACCTTTTCCTTGTAAAAATTCTCTAGTTAAAAAATCAGGAAGAGAATTATTTTCGCCTTTTATGAATTCTATTTGAAAATCAAAAACTGATAATATAGCTTGCCATCTGGCAAAAATTTGTTTTGAAATAATATTTTGAACATCTTTTTGTAATATTTCTTTTGCTGATTTGCAATCTATTCTTAGTAAAAAGGTTTTATTATAGAGATCATCTTGAAATTTTGAAATACAAAGAACAATAGATAAAATTTCTTTTTTAATGGTTGAATAATTTTTTTGAGAACCTAACCATAAGCCTGAATGAAATCTAACTATTTGTTCATTTTTATTTTCAGGTAATTTTTGTTTAAGAATGCCTCCATAGCCCATGTCAGATGCATCTGTTTCTACTATCATAAATGCGTTGGGATTTGGGAGACCTAAGCATGCACTAGTACAGAATTAACGATTTGCGTCGGACCTGGGACCACCATTTGCGTCGGACATTGGTCCGACGGCACAGGTCTCGTCGCAGATGAAGGATTTGAATCTGCGTCGGATGAGGATACGACGCAGTTAATAGGCTATTTGCGTCGGACCCGCGCAACATGCGACGCAGATGGGAGTAATAATACAGAAAAAAAAATGTGTGTTGATTGTTGCACGCATTGAAGCAATTGGAGATAGAAAAACAGTAATTTGCACGCAAGAAATGGAGTTTCATCTCCAACCATATCATTAAAGGAACCATTACAAATCGTCAACCTCTCAAGTTAACCCATTACAAATTAGATCCCAAAAAAATCAGATCTAACACAAATAAAAAAAGTATGCTGAACATGCTCGAACACACCGCGGAATTCGAAAAAATATGTACAAAATCAAGAATTAGAAACAACAAAGAAATTGAGAAAAGAAGCGTGCAGATCTGAAAAAATGTAGAAATACAACGAAGAATTGAAGCAACAATTCGTTAATCCAAACAAAAAATACTCTAAAAATCGCAAAAATCCTAAAAATCGAATCTCTCAACAACAAACGTAATACATCAACTAAAAATCCTAAAAACCTGAGAATGAGCGATGCGTTCTTCGTCGATGACGGGAGATCTGAAAACTTCGTAGCTTCCCGATGGTTGTAACGCACAAAAGAACAACAGCAACAACCGCGGAACCACCAACCGCAACAACCAGCGCGACGAGCTGAGGAGAGAGAGATTGAAGAAGATTCGGCGAGGCAGCACCAACCGCAACAACCAGCGCGACGAGGAGAGAGAGAGACTGAAGGGAAGATGCGGCGAGAATTGGAGAATTTAGGAGGGAGAGAGTAGATTATTAGTTTTAGGTTACAGGAGATTGAAGAAAGGAGAAAGATGAAGAATTTAGGATGGAGAGGCGCTAGAGAGGAGTTGGGAGTTTTAGGTTAGAGGTGAAAGTGGGAGTTTTAGGTTTAGGGGAGTTGGGCGCTTCTTTTTTTTTTTTAAAAGAAAGAATTGGGCGCTCTAAGTTAAGTTGGGCCAATCATCTGCGTCGGATGGGCCTAGGTGATCCGATGCAGATCACTTAAACCATCATATGCGTCGCACAGAGCATGGGGTCCAACGCAGATGAACCATGATTTGCGTCGCGTTCAACACCCATCCGACGCAAATGACACTTCTGCGTCGTTTCACTTGTTGTGCGACGCAATTCAGGAGACGCAAATCAACGTTTTTCTACTAGTGATGGAAGAGACTTAATCTTTTGTTTTAACGTTTGTATTATATATGTATGTTTGGATGACCAAGCTGGAGGATTTTTCCGTAATCTTTGGTAAAGACATGAACAATATTGTCTTAAATTCGGGAAAAAGTCTGAAATATAATTAAGACATCCTAAAAATCTTTGTAATTGATTTTTATCCTTAATTTCATCTGGAAATTTGTCAGCAAATTCTATAGCTCTATTAATAGGTTTTATGGTACCTTGGAAAATATCATGTCCTAAGAACCGTATTTTAGTTTGAAATAGTTTCATCTTAGGAAATGAGACGACTAAACCATTCTTTTTAATAACATATAAGAATGTATTAAGGTGTTTGAAATGTTGATCTAAGGTATCTGAAAATATTAGAACATCATCAATATATACTATAATATTTTGATTATAAGGATTAAAAATATCATTCATAATATTTTGAAATTCTGATGGAGCATTTTTTAAGCCAAAAGGCATTACATTCCATTCATATTGTCCAAAAGGAACATTAAAGGCGGTTCTGTATCTACCCTTTTCTTCTATTTGAATTTGCCAAAATCCACTTTTCATGTCAAATTTTGAGAAGATTTTTGCATTATAAAGACGACTTAATAAATCTTTTTTATTAGGGATTGGGTACCTAATCCATTGTAAGACTTTATTAAGAGGCTTATAATTAATTACTAATCTAGGAACTCCTCTTTCTTTTTCTGCTTGATTCATAACATAAAAAGCAGCACAACTCCAAGGAGATTTCGATGGTCTAATTAATTTTTTATCTAATAAAGTTTGAATTTCTTTTTGACAAAATTCTAACATTTCTTGATTCATTTGAATAGGTCTTGCCTTAGTAGGAATAGTTTTTTCTGAAAATTCTTTTTCATAAGGGAGTGAAACCATATGTTTTTTTCTTTCCCAAAAAGCATTAGGAATATCCGCACAAACTTCTTCTTTAAATTTTTGTTCTAAATCACATATTTTCTTTTGAATATAAGGATTTTTTAATTGTTCTTCTATTTTTAAGTATGATATTTCTTGTTGTAAAAGTGATATTTGAGATTCCTTATTAGTTATTGTATTTACTTGTTGAAATATAGAAGACGATTGTAATATAGTTAAACCCTTTTGATAAACTGGGGCAAGGAATTGAAAAGATATTCTCTTCCCCATAATATTAGTATGAACACCATTACGATCTACTGAAAAAGGATATATTTGAGTAATAAAAGGAGTGCCAAGTATTATTTCATTATTTATATCTTTTACTAAAATGCATGTATTCTTAAAACAATATCCTTGATTACAAATATATGCATTTGGAAGTTTATATTTTATTTTTAATGGTTCACCATTAGCACTATGTAATTTTTCTTTTGTTTTTTCATGATAGACGCTAGGAATTAATCCTTCCCTTATACAATTTTGATCAGCTCCACTGTCAAGTAAAGCTATAGTATTTAAGTGAAAATCATTACCTATTTTAAGTGAAATGAGAATATACCACTTTTGAAAATTTATTCTATCTATAACATTTATTTGTTCATCATTAGGATCTTGAGACGAAATTTGAATAGAAGGTAAAGTTGAAGTAGAAGGTTGGTCCTTTTGAATATTATTTGATTCTAACAAAGCTATTCTAGTCTGAAGCTCTAAATCTTTAGTTTTGAATTCTAATAATTGCTCTTTAATATATTTTACTTGTGTTTTAAGAGTATTAACTTCAGTTTGTAAATCTTTAGTTGTAATTTGTTTGAAAATATTAGGAGTGGGATATTGGTCAAATATTTTTGATAAAGTAACAGGTTCAGTTCTAGAAGGATTTTCTTCTTTACAAATAATATCTTTTAGCTTTAAAAGGTATTCCTTTTTTATATATCTGTATCATTAATTTTGTCTATAAGTTCAAATAAAAATTCTTTTTCATTGTTATTTTTTGTAATAACATTGATAGAAGGAATAGAGATAATATCTACATATTTTTTCGGCATAGTCCAGTTTTGAAAATTAATCGAAAAAGATATCTCTTTACTATGTACTATGTTTGAGTTACTATTATCATGTGAGAATAACTTTCTACAAAAAGTAGCCATGATCAACTAGTAATAAAATTTAGTGCATATAGCAGTTAAGTAGATGCATATAAATGGGACCAACGGGACCACCCTTACCGGGACCACCTTTTCTCCTTTTAACAGCTGACCAACGGATTTAACAAGGGCTGACCAACGTCTGACCAACACTTAGTGCAACTTCTTAATTACTAAACTCACAAAATTATATACTATATGATGTAGGTAACTTTTAGTGAAAAGTAGTAACACTAGATAGCTGAACTAAACTTAATACACATAAGGATAATAGATTCCCTTTTAAATAAACAAAACATAAACTAATCCTAATAAAATATAGTAGCATGATATTAAGAATTGTAAGTAGTAGCAAAGTTTACGTAGCAAATGTATGTAAGTACATCAAAAGAGCTAAAAAACGAAATCACTAAAAGACAAAATAAGAACCCATCTTTTAATTTTAACACAATTAGTAGTACTAGTATGAGTATTTAGACTGTTTTAGGCTTAATATCGGCAGATCCTACCCCCGGCGTTTTTTGGCTCTGATACCAAGATTGACCCCAGGACTGGACGATTGACCCCAGGACTGGACGGGTTGAGTTTAGGACCGTCTCGACTGTGTTTTAGATTAATTATATAGCGAAAGGGGGACTGTCTGGTAGGTAATTAATCTCGTCAAAGGATGTATTAAAATTGTTAAATTATGATTATTAAAATTTGTATCTTGATCTGAAAAGATGATTTATTATTAAGATTAATAAGTAGAAGAAATCAGTTTTGAAAATATAAACAGATATTAAAAAACAATACGCAGATATGAATAATAACTTACTTTGATTGAACTTGAATGAACCTTTACAAGGATTGAGTAATACAATTAGTTTGAGCGTAAGGCTTTTGTAGAGGATTTTTTGTAAATGAACATACGAAAGAGTTCTCTCAAAACTTGCTTCCTTAAGGAACTACATGTTCCTATTTATAGTACATGAAACTTGGAATTAAGTGAGACAATTGTGATATGTGTTGCCGCTTGAAAGAGGAAACTGGTTGCCTTTTGAGTTTGCCTCATGACTTGGGTTTTGGAATTATCCTTGAATATGGTTTTTGGCTTCTTGTGAAAGGTGGGTGCATTTCTGAACATGCACGGAGGGTGAAGTTGATGAAGATGCGATTTGGGTCTTTTGTAGTAATTGAAATTTTGTTGTTTTGTGTCTTTGAGTGATGAACTTAGGATTCGTCAGATAATCAGGTGGTGAATGCTTGGTTTTTGTAGTTTTGTCTTTAGTAAATTTGGTGTTTTGTTTATTTGTATGGTGTGCGCCGAGTTTTCTTCAGGTAATCAGGTGGTACACCTGATTGTTATTATTGATGAGTCATCGTTTCAAGTACCTGCGTCGAAAATATTAGTAAATTTGTCCCTTATTTTTGCCTAAGTGATAATCACTTAGCGGGATCTTTTTATTGTTATTGCCCTAACTTTTGCCAGGAATAACCTGCGGGCTATTTTTTAACAATTTGAAAAAGTGAATTTTGCCTTCATCAAATAGGAATTTTCCAGCTCTGAGCTGAGATAAATATGGGTCCAAAGGTTCTAAGTGATTGATGCCAGTAATGAAATATTCTTGTAGCCATGTAGGAAAAACAGTTGTTGTATTACCATAATGAATAAAAGTAACTGGATTTTCATCATATTTGCTGATTAATTCTTCAAGTTTTCGAATGATGTAGAAGTAACCATAGGCTCTTGCTTGAGTAGGATGTAGGATAGGCGGATCCTTGTTGTAAAGATCACGTTTTATAGTATTAATCAGTATGAAGTAATGAGCTGGCTTGATCTTGCCATTCACCATTTCTATGTTGGCGCTGATGATTTCTTCATAAATCCATTCTTGTCATTGAATGGAGTGTAGTGTTGAAAATATATATTGCTGGAATTTTGTGAGTTCTTTGAAAAAATCTGATCCAGGCTCTGGTATTTCATATACTTTCCTTACTAAACCGTATTTCCATGTATTAAAATATGGGTCAGTCTTCTGAAGGTCTCTTGTTGAGATGAAAAAGCCTCCAGTTTGATAATATGCAAATAGTAGTATTGATCATCCCCATGTTCGCCAGATGTTATAGGGAGATATGGTTTGTGATGATAGAAAATTGATATACCAATTGTCGAAATTTGCTTTTTTAATTTTGTTGATAATAATTTCTTGCATATCTGTTGGAAGTTGGTAAATCTGGATGATAATTTCAAGTATAAAAAGTTTGGAAATTGTTTTGTATATTGTGGGTAAAGCATAGGTTTTAGCATTTTGAGTAAGGGTTTTAGAGAATTCTTGTGAGGAAGGAGAAAGTTTTTTGAGTAAGTCTTGGATTCCTTGTCTATGAATTCTTCCTTTTTGTGCGGAATATAAGGTTTTGGTTTTTTCTTTGGAAGTAGAAGATGATAGAGCATTCTGCATCTAGAATAATTAAATAAGTAAGTAATAAAAATATTTTTCAGGAAAATAGATCTTTTGAAATGATACAAATATTATTACAGCATCCTTTGACAAAATGGGGCTGACACTTTTGAACAACATGAATTTGACTCATTATCAGATATTCTATTTGAAGTAGATTATTTTCACTATGGTCAGTAAGGTTATGGTCTGAGGAATTTTCTAATAAACATAAGGCTAAAATTTTTTGTTGAAGGTCTAAATCATGATTACATAACTCATTGACTTTTTGTTTTAGATCACATTCATTAGCTTTATGACCTACCCTACCACATTTATAACAATAAATTGGTTTTTTAGGATCTATGGTTTTCTTTTGTGGTGGTCTTGTAGGTTTTTTAACGGTTTTTTTATAGTATGGATCATTGTTTAAAGGTTGTCTATTTGGTCGAAAGGTTTGTTTAAATCTTTTCCTATTAATAGCTGAAGGAGGTTGGATTTTAGGTAGTCCGAAGGCAGCACAGAAACTACCTAATTCTCTACATCTTTCTCTTTTTTCTGATGAATAGTTACTTTGAATTGCTAATTCCTGACATAAAGAAATTGCTTCTTTTTTAACAAAGGAAAATATTTGTCCATAGGTCATACTATCATATGGTATTTCGTCTTGACCTGCACTTTCTCTTAGTTTCAAGAATATCCTTTGAGAAAATAAAGATGGTAGATCGGATATAAATCTTTCTTTCCAAAAGGATTGATTACAATCAACTCATCTAAAAATATTACTAAGGAATACATCTTTGTACCAACGATAATCATCAAGTGTAGGACATCTAAGATTAGTGAGAACTACTTGATTTGTTGACATTTCTTCTTTAGGATTTCCAATAAAATGCATAGCAATCATATTAATAAGAATTGAACTTCCATCTAGAACTTGTTGTACATTTTCTACTTTAATATGATTAATTATTAGAACTTTAGTTTCTGCATTAATACTATTGTTCCACCAATTTCTTAATTGACCAGTAAAACCAGTTGTAAGAAAATCGATAATAGTATGTTCATGACAATTCTTTGATCTATAAGTAGTAATAGCCATAGTCATTTCAGACAAGACATTTAATATTTCATATTCTGATTTTCCATCAACATTCCATTCATAGACTGCGGATCCATCATATTGCGAGTTTCAGAATTTATGTCTTTCTTCATATTGAATATCTGGTGGAGTTGGTCTAGTGTAGTAATTTCTAGTAGAAACATTTTTCCAAGAACTAGTATTTATTTTATTAATTTCATTTTCTTCATCATTAGAACTAATTATTTTATTTGAATCTAAGACATTAATATTATTAGTTGATTTAGAAGTACCTAAGCTAGATAATTTTTTCTCAATTTTACTAATTAAAGGGGTTGTTTTTTCAGGTAAGTTAAGAGATTTTTGACGATATATGGGAATGCTTGAAGTATTAATATGTGGAGTAGCTATGTCAAAGGGGAATTTTGTATCTTTTTTGTCTATAGATAAAGCTGCTATTTTGGATGTTATGTTTTCAATTTCGGAAGATTTTATAGACTCTATCTGTGTAGATAACACATCTATTTGTTTTGAAATGGTAGTAAGAAGTTGATTAGAATAATTATTTTGATGATATAATTTTTTAATGTCACCTAGGTTTGAAATGTAATATCATCATTTCTTCCTTTTTTAAAAGGGGCCATGACAAACGATCCTTCATTATTATTAACTTGAATTTCAGTTAAAGGAGGATGAATGGATTGAACTATACTTCCATCTTTTAAAGTCCAACTTTGAATTAAACTGCTTGTCATGTTTATTTGATTTTTGTTGAATGGATAAAATATATTATTTTTTATGGTAAATATAGAGAACCATGTGAAAAAAGGAATGTTAATTTCTAATTTGTTCATGTCAGAAATCCATTCTAGTCTAATATGATTTTTAGCAATTTGATCAAAGCAACCAAAGAACCAGTCTTTTTTATCACTATTTTCTTTTGAATAAAAGTCATTATGAATATAATCTAAATCTATTTGGAATTCCTTTTTTATAACATTAATAGAGGATAAAGTAGGTGGTTTCATAGCTGAAGAAGTAGGTGAATTTGAATTGGTAGAGGATTCTCCTACTGGTTCAGGTATTGGGTTTTTATAACAGAACTTTGAAGATTCCTCAAAATGAAAATTTTTAGAAGTAGATGTTCGAGGATTATCAAATGAATTTTCTTCATAAGAAGGTCGAGCGTTTTCGTAAGAATTTGATGGTCTAGCTCATTCAAAATTAGTACCTAATTTTATTATTACTTGACCATCAGGTTCTTCTATAATTTGATCTATTTTCTTTTGGACAATATTTCTAGGAGGAGGATTATAGTGAATTAAAAATTGTTTAGGAATAGTAATTTCATTCCATTTTAGTTTTTTAGGAGTAAAGGTAACAGCACTATCAGTTTCGACTTTTAATAAAATGGTCTCATCTATAGTAGGATGAAGTATACATTTTGGATTTAGTTGAGAAGTTAATAATCTGAAATATACACGATAAATTAATGCGAAATTTTTAACATATTCTCTAAATTGTACTGTTGAATTATTTGAAAGGTCGACATCTAATACTAAGGTATCTAGTATCCAAGGATCAGTTAAGTCAACTGTAAAATTTGGGCAACAATTAAAGTAAATTGGGCCATTATAAATATTAGTTTGAATCATAGCTAAAAGAGAATCTTTATAGCCAACTAAGCGGTTATCTCTTAAGGCTATGTATATTGGACAATCAAGGCCTTCTCTAGAAAGAGGTTTTAAAGCTATTTGAATCATACCAAAATGAATATATATATATGTCTTTAAATATTTGTCTATAAATGTCTTATTAAGTAATTTAATACTTTGAAATTCTTGATTTAAACTTGTAGTTTCTTCATGATGCTTAATAGAAAAGGCAGTTTTAAAGTCAAGTTTTCCTATTTGATAAATTGTATCTATATGTTTTTTAGGTATAGTCCAGTTTTGAAAATTAATCGGAAAAGATATCTCTTTGCTATGTACTATGTTTGAGTTACTACTATCATGTGAGAATAGCTTTCTACAAAAAGTAGCCATGATCAACTAGTAATAAAATTTAGTGCATATAGCAGTTAAGTAGATGCATATAACAGGGACCAACGGGACCACCCTTACCGGGACCACCTTTTCTCCTCTTAACGGCTGACCAACGGATTTAACAAGGGCTGACCAACGTCTGACCAACACTTAGTGCAACTTCTTAATTACTAAACCCACAAAATTATATACTATATGATAAAAATTGGGCGAAGGCGAATTCTGTGAACAAGTCCAATCTTGATTTGTTGATTCGCTCGTACCCTTCGTCTTTTAAATTCCAGCCTAGATCTGGTCTTAATATTCTTTGGTCTCCCCCCTCGGAGGGTTCGTTTAAGTTAAATTTTGATGGTTCTAAACTTTCTAATAATATGGCTTCCTTTGGGTTTGTAATTCGTAATGATCTAGGTGATGTGGCTTTAGCTGGAGCAAGGAGTCTGGGCTCTTCTGTTTCCATTCTTCAGGCTGAAACTTAGGCTTTAGTTGAAGGCCTTAAAGGGGCGAGTCAAATTGGTGTTACAAATATTGAGATTGAAGGAGATAATTTAGCTGTGATTAATGCAGCTAATTCGGTTTGGCAGATTTCTTGGGAAATTAACAATATTATTTGTGATGTAGGTGTGCAGTTGTCTCAGTTCGAGGATTGGCGCATCTCCCATTGCTTTCGAGAAGTTAACAAGGCGGTTGATTTTATGGCTGCTAAAGGCCACAACTGTTCAAATAATTTGTATTGATTTCCTCCTTATTGTATTGATTTTTCCCTTATCATCCGAAAGGATGTTTTAGGTTGGCCTCGAGATTAGGAGTCTAGCTTAAGTTTGTTTTCCTCATCAAAAAAAAAAAAAAAAAAAAAAAAAAAAGCGGACCTTCTATTTTTACCAAAGAGGTGCATGGAGGAACTAGGAAGGTATAAGAATGGAAAGAAGCTCTAGCATTGCAGTGGATAAACAGGAAAAGAGCTTCCTTTTGGGAACTGGCGGAGCCTAGGGCAGATAAATTTTCTTTATCTCTTGCTTCTAAACAGAAAAAGAAGAAAAGCTTGCCTATTTTTTTAACTGAAATTTCGTCGTGCGTGATCCAGTGGTAGTAAACCCAGTCTTTGATGGAACTTTCTTGAAAGTCCCTTATGTCCTTAATCTTTCCTACTACTACATTTGTTGGAGATTTAGAGTATAAGGTTAGTTTAATTCATGATGTGTTTATTTAAGTTGCTCGGATACGGTGTCGTAACTTAAATAACATATGTAATAACATGCTATATATGTGAGCCTTGCTTAGTATTCATCATGCGAAGTAGCAATAGGACATCAATGGCATCGCACCCCTCGCGAGCAGCTATGTGGTAGCCAACCAGCAGCACGCTGGTTTGGTGGGAGGCAGAGAACTGGTCGCGACTCGCGACCAGTGTCGCACCTCGCGACCTGCTGGGTCCTGCCCAGCTCGCGACTCGCGACGAGGCTTCTGTCTTGTTTGTTCATTGTGTTATTTCGCGTAGTTTGACGGTTTGTCGATGTATCGTTTCGGATTTTCTGAAACAGTATAGCATTGTTATATATATGAGGCTCTCTCATATGATGAAGGTTGTTGAGAAAATAACTTCTCTCTTTTGCATACAAACTCTAAAGATCAAAAATCAGAAATTCTTCATCTCTACAAAATCTCACAAACTCATTTTCATTGAATAGTGTTCATAGTGAGCGTGACCACTATTGTTTCTTCTTTGTATCTCGAAGGTGAATTCCGTGAACCCGTGCTTTACGATTAGGGTCGGAATATTACTTTCGGGAAAGTGATCCACGCCTAGAAGATTGTGATCTTGTGACCCTTGTTAATTTCCTTTTAATTCTAACAATCCAAAAGTAATATCCATAGCAAGATGACTTCAATTCGTGAAATGTCTGCAAATTTTCACAAACTTGACAAGTTCGAAGGTGTTGGATTTCGAAGATGGCAGAAGAAGATGCATTTCCTTCTCACTTCGTTAAGTGTGGCGTATGTTTTAAGCACTCCCAAACCCGAGGAAGTGGAAAATGAAACTGTTGAAGAAATTCGGAGGAGGAGCAAATGGGAGAATGATGATTATATATGTCGTGGCCACATCCTTAACGGTATGTCCGATGCTTTGTTTGATATTTATCAATTTGTTGAATCCGCTAAGATTCTTTGGGAAGAACTAGAAAGTAAATACATGGCCGAAGATGCTTCTAGTAAGAAATTTCTTGTTAGTAATTTCAATGCATTTAAAATGGTAGACTCTAGGTCGGTAATGGAGCAATTCCATGAAATTCAAAGAATCTTAGGGAGTTTTAAGCAACACAACATTGTGATGGATGAAACCTTTGTTGTTTCCTCAATAATTGATAAATTACCACCCGGTTGGAAGGATGTTAGGAATTCCCTTAAGCATAAGAAAGACGATATGAATGTTGAACAATTGGGTGCTCATCTTCGGATTGAAGAGGGCATTCGGGTCCAAGATGGACAAAAGGATGTCAATCCTAATTCTTCCACCGTTAACATGGTGGAGGATGGTAAATCAAAGGAGTCTTCTAATCCTAAGAAGAGGGCTAACAATTTCACCAAAGGCAACTATGGCAAGAAGCCTAAGTTTGGTGGAGGTGCTCAACGAGGTTGTTGGGAATGTGGAAAGCCCGGTCATTTCAAGAAGGATTGCACCATTTGGAAGAAGAAGATGAACAAAAAGAATGGTGGGAATGGCGAGTCTAGCCAAACCCATACCAAGCAAGGTATGTGTACACAAGTTTCACTTAATTCAAATCTGAATTTTGTGTGTATGATTTCTGAAATCTTTTGTGTACAGGATGATTGTTCATGGTGGATCGATTCAGGAGCATCAAGACATGTATGCAAGGAGCGTTCTCTATTCAAGACTTTCAAAGAGGTTGAGAATGGAGAAGTTCTTTACATGGGCAATGATTCTACGGCTAAAGTTCTAGGTGTAGGACAAGTAGAATTAGTGTTTAGTTCCGGAAAGCCTCTTATTTTAAGAGATGTATTGTATGCTCCGGAACTTAGGAGAAATTTAGTCTCCGGTGCTACTTTGAATCGGTTAGGTCTTAAGATGGTGTTTGAAGCTGATAAATTCATATTGTCTAAGGGTGGTACATTTGTAGGACTTGGTTATCTTTGTAATAGTATGTTCAAACTAAGTATTTTGAATGCTTTGAAAGATACTTGCTTTGTTGTTAATGACAATTCTTCTCTATGGCATAATAGGCTTGGTCATGTTAACTATAAAAAGTTGTATTCCATGTCTAAGCATGATTTGATTCCCTCTTTTGATCCAAGTATAGAGAAGTGTAGAACATGCATGTTAACAAAGATAACTAGAAATTCTTTTCCAAACAATGTGGAAAAAGATACTTCATTGCTTGATTTGGTGCATAGTGATTTATGTGATTTTCATAGCACTCCTTCCTTGGGGAACAAGAAATACATGATAACTTTTATTGATGATTATTCTCGGTTTTGTTATGTATACTTGTTATTTACTAAGGATGAAGCCCTTGATAAATTTAAGATCTATAAAAATGAAGTTGAATTGCAACTAAGTGACAAAGTTAAACGGTTTAGAACCGATAGGGGTGGTGAATTCTATGACCCGAGTTATTTTCAATCTATTGGCATTATACATGAAACCACAGCGGCTTATACACCACAACAAAATGGTATAGCTGAAAGAAAGAATAGAACTTTGCAAGAAATGGTAAATTCAATGTTATCCTATTCAGGTTTAAGTGATGGTTTTTGGGGTGAAGCTATGTTAACAGCTTGTCATATTTTAAACCGAGTTCCAATGAAAATGAACGAGGTTACCCCATATGAACTTTGGTATAAAAGAAAACCAAACTTGAGTTATCTCAAAGTTTGGGGATGTCGGGCAATTGTAAAAGTGCCGGAACCCAAACGTAAAAAGTTGGGAGAAAGGGGAGTTGAGTGCATCTTTATAGGATATGCTCTTCATAGCAAATCCTATAGGTTCTATGTTATAGAACAAAATGACTTTTGGTCAATTCACACTATTGTGGAGTCAAGAGATGCAATTTTTGATGAAAATCGTTATTCATCAATTCCTAGACCAAAGGATATCACTCCTAATACCAATATTCAAGCAATTGATCAAATTAATATTGATCAAGGAATTGGTCTTGATCACACTAACATTGATCAAGAAGTTGATGAACAAAACCTTGAGGAGAATGTTGCATCAACATCATCACCACCTAGGAGAAGTAAAAGGGCGAGAAAAGAAAAATCTTTCGGCCCGGATTTTCATGTATATTTGGTTGAAGGATCAAGGAGTTCCATAGTGACTAAGTTTCCATATATATTTAATGTGGAAGAGGATCCTTTAACGTTTAATGAGGCTATGAGGTCTCAAGATGCCGCTTTTTGGAAAGAGGCAATTGATGATGAGATGGATTCCATCATGGGAAATAACACTTGGGTTTTAGCTGATTTACCTCCTAAGTGTAAACCAATTGGGTGTAAATGGATTTTCAAAAAGAAAATGAAAGTAGATGGAACTATTGATAAGTTCAAAGCCCGTTTAGTGGCTCAAGGTTTCTCACAAAAACCGGGTATTGATTATTTCGATACATATGCACCCGTTGCTAGAATCTCCACTATAAGGTTATTAATAGCTCTTGCGGCTATTCATAAGCTTGTGATCCATCAAATGGATGTCAAGACGGCGTTCTTGAATGGAGAACTAGAGGAAGAGGTTTACATGCGACAACCGGAAGGGTTTGTCGTGAAAGGTCAAGAGCATAAAGTATGCAAGTTGATTAGATCTTTGTATGGACTAAAACAAGCACCTAAGCAATGGCATCAAAAGTTTGATGAGGTTGTGTTGTCTAATGGTTTCAAATTGAATAATTCAGACAAGTGTGTTTATAGCAAATTTGATGACAACGGAAATGGTGTCATGATTTGTCTATATGTAGATGACATGTTGATATTTGGAACGGATTTGTCACAAGTTGAGTGGACAAAATCTTTTCTATCTTCACAATTCTCCATGAAAGATTTGGGGGAGGCGGATGTCATCTTAGGTATAAGAATTAAGAGAGACAATGGAAAATTGATCTTGTCACAATCTCATTATATCGAGAAAGTGCTCAAGAAGTTTAATGTTAGTGATTGCTCTCTTGTTTCAACTCCTATGGACCCAAGTGAAAAATTATTGCCAAATGATGGCAATGCCGTGTCTCAACTTGAGTATGCGAGGGTTATAGGTTGTTTGATGTATGCTATGACGAGTACTAGGCCGGATATCGCATTTGCGGTAGGGAAATTAAGTAGGTATACTAGTAATCCTAGTATGGAACATTGGCAAGCTATTCGTCGAGTGTTAAAGTACTTGAGGAAAACCATGGACTATAGTTTGTCCTATAGTGGATATCCTTCGGTTTTAGAAGGGTATTCGGATGCAAGTTGGATCTCTAATAGAGAAGATCATTCCTCCACGAGTGGATGGACATTCCTCCTTGGGGGAGGTGCGATATCTTGGGCTTCCAAGAAACAAACTTGCATTGCAGATTCTTCAATGACATCGGAGTTTATAGCTCTGTCATCGGCAAGCAAAGAAGCCGAGTGGTTAAGGAATCTCATGTTTGAGATACCTTTGTTGCCAAAACCAATATCACCTATTGCTATACATTGTGATAGTGATGCAGCATTGGCAAGAGCTTATAGTCAAGTGTATAATGGTAAGTCAAGACACATTGGTGTGAGACATAGTTATGTCCAAGGACTTATCAAAGATAGTGCTATCACTTGTTGACTATGTGAGGACTACGTATAATCTAGCGGATTGTTTCACTAAGGCGCTAGCTAGAGATACGGTAAAGAGGATGGCAATCGGTTTAGGATTGGTGCCTTTTGGAAATCACGAGTAAGGGAATCTTAACTTAACGCCCAATAAGACGTTGGGTCTTGAGTTCAATAAGATTAATTTCCTTATATTTGATGATTGAAAGAACTTGTATAATCATCCAAGGTAAAGTTCTTTAAATCTGTGATGATTTAAGAGGTTGTTTAATCTTAATAGGTCTCTTGACATTGTGCTTTGTCACAGGAGCATGCTTTTCTAAGAGATCTGCCTATGTAAGTGCGAAGTTTGGCCGCTTCAAGGAGCTAGTGAGGCATAGCTTTGATGCACTTATGAATTGATATGGACACATGGCTAATTAGTGTCAAGTATATATTGAAAATGAGTAGTTAATCTTGTGTGTGTAATATCTTCAAGTTTTCATTATGTGTTGCTAATGGTTCAATCGTTTATCGACACCATTTGGATACGAATGCTTGGAATGTGTATTATACTAAGTGGAAGTTCAAGTCTTTGTACACTTTCATTTATGCATGAGGTTGTTTTGTTATGATGATGTTTTGTGCAATAACTATTTTGTATACTCTAAATGGGGGAGGATTGTTGGAGATTTAGAGTATAAGGTTAGTTTAATTCATGATGTGTTTATTTAAGTTGCTCGGATACGGTGTCGTAACTTAAATAACATATGTAATAACATGCTATATATGTGAGCCTTGCTTAGTATTCATCATGCGAAGTAGCAATAGGACATCAATGGCATCGCACCCTCGCGAGCAACTATGTGGTAGCCAACCAAAGGCGACGCTGGTTTGGTTTGGTGGGAGGCGAGAACCGGGTCGCGACTCGCGACCAGTGTCGCACCTCGCGACCTGCTAGGTCCTGCCCAGCTCGCGACTCGCGACGAGGCTTCTGTCTTGTTTGTTCATTGTGTTATTTCGCGTAGTTTGACGGTTTGTCGATGTATCGTTTCGGATTTTCTGAAACAGTATAGCATTGTTATATATATGAGGCTCTCTCATATGATGAAGGTTGTTGAGAAAATAACTTCTCTCTTTTGCATACAAACTCTAAAGATCAAAAATCAGAAATTCTTCATCTCTACAAAATCTCACAAACTCATTTTCATTGAATAGTGTTCATAGTGAGCGTGACCACTATTGTTTCTTCTTTGTATCTCGAAGGTGAATTCCGTGAACCCGTGCTTTACGATTAGGGTCGGAATATTACTTTTGGGAAAGTGATCCACGCCTAGAAGATTGTGATCTTGTGACCCTTGTTGATTTCCTTTTAATTCTAACAACATTGAGGAGAAGGCTATCTTCTGGCAGGAGATCTCCATCTTGGGCTAATATTTTTTGTCCCATTCTTCTAAGAACTGGTTGCTGGCCTTGGGTTAGGATAATATTTTGGTTATTGTTCATAGTTTTTGTAGATGATTGATAGAATAGGAATATGTTTGAAGTTAGGGAGTAGGATATGGATGGGGAAAAGAAATAGAAAAAGGAAATAGGAAGTTAGGGTTTACTAAAATTTTCACTCTCTAGCTTATTCTAGTGAGAGATGCTCTCATTTTTAGTGAGATGAAGATTCCAATCGTTGTTGTTACATGTGACTTGATCATCTCCTTTATTTCTCTATTTGTTACATCAATTACATGTTAGCAGCCCCTAGCTGTGAATCCTGTGATGTTCTTTCTAATATGCCAAATATGAAAGGTGATCCAATGACAGGTCTGGTCGAGCCTAGGCTTGTTTAGCTGTTTTCCGTTTGATTTTCTTTGTTTTTTCTAACATCGGTTGCTTTATTTAGGATAAAATGACGTTGGAAGTCTCATAATAGACAAGTTGGTCATTTCCATTTGAAAATGTTAAAAGAGGATGTAATTCAAGATTGATTGAGGTATGATCGGCGAGATATAACTAGAATACATGTCTCTTTGATTGGTTGCTTCCCTACCAAAAAAATATATAGTACATTGTATAAATGTTTAATGAATTAGAACACGTTAATAATTTTGAGTAGTTGACAGCCAACTGTACAAAAAAATTATCATAACAAATACAAAGGGCTATAGAGTTTTTCATTTTCTATTTTCCTAGATTATTCCTTTTTCCCATTTGAGAGAGAATTAAGCCCTCAAGCTTTATATTTTAAATGTAACCATGGTTTGTTGCTTCAAGTGCTTTGTAGCTAGCAAATGTTTGAACTTTAGTTCATCAATAGTGCAAAGTTGGAGCCTGGAGGTGCCTTTTTAACAAATCCTTCCAAATCTCAACATTATCCTTATTAAACTTCCTACTATTTGGTGCGGTCTAGTAAAAAAGCGGATTCTTGTAGTGAACTATCACCTCCCCCTCACGTCCATCATTTTTGGCTGTCTTCTTTCCATTTCTATCCTAAATTCATAAATCTGCACTAGTACTTCCCTTCGCCGCCCACCCATCGACGCGCCGTCTTACACTATCTTGTTTATCAAGGAAAGCCTTGATAACTTGAAGTTCTTGAGGAGGTCGTAGGATACATGGGTTTTTCTTAGAAGGGCCCTTAACCATACTGTCTAGTCTAAATTGCCTTTGTAGTCCTTCTTCAAAGCAAGCCATTTTTTCTGAGCATGTTTCATTGGCTCCGGGAGGAATACTCCCTCCGTCCCATAATATAAGTCCCCTTTCCTTTTAAAGTATCCCAAAATATAAGTCATGTTTCTATTTTCAATCAATAATTATGTCCAAAATACCCTTATAAAAATAATTTAATTCCCAAAAAGTCCTTATAATTTCAACTTCCAATGCACCATTATTAATGATAAAATGGAATCTTTTACCCCATTGAACTCATCTACACAATAAACCATGCAACATTAATGTTTATTTTTTATTTTTTGTTAAAAAGAAAAAATAATATAGGTGTTTTCCAATAAAAATGAATCTTTTTATTTAAATAAAACAAGATTCTACTTTACCTTAATTTCCATATAAAAACAGAATCAGGACGTATATTATGGGACGGAGGGAGTAGTTGGTTTATATCTTAAGAGTTTTGCGTACTCGTTTAGCAAATGAAACATGTAGTCGTAGCCATTATCCATCATCAACTGTTCTTGGACGAATTTGCTGCCCGCTTTTCCTATCTTTTGTGCCTGTGATTTACATAAACATATAATTAAGTAGTGATTTTTTGGTGGTTTACAAAAATTGAACACACAACCAACTAGTACTCCCTTCGTCACTAATATATTTACCTTTTAGTTTTTGACGTCAAGATTAAGAGCTTAAAAAAAACCATCAATGTGACATAATGACCTTTTTTCATATAGTCACCTTTTACCGTCTAATGTTACACTAATCTACCATTATTTAATATAGTGACTATTTTTTTCATAGAATCACCCTTTCTTACATTAGTTTATTATAATGAAAGTTACACTTTATAGCATAATAACTTTTTTCTTCTTACATAGTCACCATTTACAATCGATAGCTACTCATCTCTTATATCTATAATTTTTTAACATAATGACCCTTTTTTCATAAATTACATGTATGAGTATTAGGTCCACACTAAATTTAGTGTGGATCAGATCCATACAAGTTTTTTACATTATTGTGTATTTGTGTGATAGCAATTTTTGAAATTAGTTAACAATGGGAAAAGTAGTGTGAAAGTGAGTTCGATGTTGCGTAAAAGGAAATTTTACTTACCATCTAAGGAAACAAGAAGATCTTTTGAAATAAATACAGGAAAATCTTTTGCATACGAAGGAAATACTAATCAGTCATCAGACTCATTACTAGCATTAAGATTTAATAAATATCTTAATTTTTACTTACCTTTTCTCTATGCTTGTTACCCCAGTCAACAGCAAACTTGATGGACTTGCACGAGTTCTCATGATCAGGATTAATAGGCCAGAAATGCTTCATGGGTATCAAGCTTCTTGTAAAGAACTCGTACCACTTAGGTGTTACAAGTAAGGCCACTGAATTACATGCTAGGATATATTTGTCACTCACTGACCATGCTATTCCTTCTATATAGATCTTGTACCTTTTTCATACCAAAAAAAAAAAAAAAAAAAAAAAGATAGAAATCACCAAAGTCAATATCTTCATATTATGATCAAGGAGTAATCATAAATTATAATTTTAAGGTTATCTTATAGTACTTCCTTTATTTCTTTTAAAGTACAATACTTTGACTTTACACCTTTTCCATACCTTACTTTGACCATATTATTATTCTAATATATGAAACAAAAATCTATACTCAAGCTTAAAATACTAAAGTTTTAACCACTAAACCAAGTAATGTTTGGTATTATATATAATTTTAAAGTAAAATATTAATAAATGAAAATTATAATTACCCGGGGCTTAGGCTGGGCCTAAAAACTAGTGATCATATCAAATGTTGTTGGATTAAATTTGTTTCAATAAATAATTTCATAACATCAACTTTTAAAAGTTTTACAAATAATAATTACATATATTAATGGTCAAAGTTCTGCATTAACAAAAGTAAAAGTCAAATTGTTGCACTTATTTAAAAATAGAGGAAGCATTGAAGTAAGTGAACGCATTACAAAGTTCAATATGTTATCACTACAAGAAATAGTTTGTTTTTTTTTATTTCACCATTTCAATTTTTCACGTTTGTCAAGACATTTCTTTGGACGTCAATATCTCTAACTACGTATGAGTAAAAATTATAAAATTTAATATTTGAAATCCTTGATTATTTAAGACGAATCTTACACTTGAGTACTTGACTATGTTTTTTCTTATATAATGATGCAAGATATCTTAACCAAGTTGGTTGATAAATAGTACCAAAAACGAAATGGTGTAATTAGGAAAAAAAAAAAAAAAACCGAGTAAGTATATACCAACCTATGCACATTGATCAGCTAAATTAGATGACTTGAAGCCAAGTTCAGTTTCCTGCTCCCAGTCCTACAAGTGTCAAAAAGTCCAAATGACCAAATATATTAACTTAAAATAAACTGAGTGTCAATTATGATGATTAATTTTAGGATTAATGTTAATTACTACCTGAGTAGCAATCTGAGCTTTCAATTGATCCGTGGAATTGCATTGAAGAAGCTTGATTCTGTCACCCATAATAGTATTCCCTTTCCAGAAGGCAAAGGGTAACCTATCCATCCACGAAACCCTATTGTTTCCTCCTGTTAAATCTTTCTTCAACCCTTCCCACCCTTTTATATTGATTTCTGGCATATGTAACACGGAAAAAAATCGATATATGCTTCGCCAAGGGCAACCATAGGCCCTATTCATTTTACCTTCACGCTCGTTTGGTTAATGGTCATTAACGGTGGATAAGGGGACATATGGTAATGTAATTTAGTGTAAAATTGTAAAGAAATTCTAATATTCATACCCATGGTAATAAAATTTCATCACAAAACATAGTTCTCCTTTATAAATTTTCATAACCTCCCAATACCACCCTCTCAAGTAATAATGGATGGTAATGAAATTTTAGGAAGAAAATGGATATTTGGGGATGAGATAACATTACTATAGGTAATGACATGAGATTTTCTTTACAAGTTTTTATAACAACGCATTACTATTACCACAATTTATAACCACTAACCAAATAAGCAGTAACTATATTTAATTGAAATTGATTTTACTAATTGAACTTTTCCTACTAATTAAAATTGATTTTACATATTCCCTACTGGCTACTGCTTTGTATCTTTTGTTTACTACTTTTGCTAACTGGTTTTCACTCATTTAAACTAATATTTGAGGATTATAACAGATTTTTGTTGATTTTTACTACTACAAAAAAATTTATCAAATATTATCCTTTTAAGCTAGGCCTGGTTCACTTCAACTATAAAAAATAATTTTAAACAGTACATATAAGTCTTAATCAGCAAAAGTCAATTCTTATTAGCAAAAATCATTTTGAATGTGTAAAAGTGAGTTTTAGCCAATAAAAACAGTCTCATAAAATGACAACTCAACGAGCCATAAATTGAAGTGAACAGAGCCTAATAATCATATCGAAAATATGCATATAGGTGGGAAAAAAAAGGAAATTAGAGTAAATTACCATCCCCAGAAAGACCAATCAGGAAAGGCAATATCAAGAGTTTCATCATCTCCACAATAATGAAAGAAAGGAGGAGCATCTCTTGCATTAGTGTAATTACTTTTATGAATCAGAGGAACATCTCCTGCTCCAAACATTATATCCAAATCTGGTAGCTTCCCTGGATAAAGTCTTAAGAGTTGCAATATTCCCCAAATAGTAAAAACATCTCTTGTTTGATAAGAATCTCTATATTTTTCCCAATATACTTTACCATCAACAACAACTAGTCTAAAAAATGCCACTTCTTTAGCAGCTTCAACCATTTCTTTAGTAATGCCTTTCTCTGATGATCTCCAAGGTTGTAGGTCTTCATGGATCCATTTGAAGTAGTCGGGGCACGTACGGGTTGTCGGGTCAATCGGGTTAAATGTGGTTGGATAGTTTGAAGGGCATGTTTGGGTGGTACTATCATTTGTCCCTACAATGCATTGTAGGGGAAAAACTGTTTGTTTGATGATTTCTTTTGAGGCAGCTGAAGGGAGTGTTTTTCTCACTAATCTTGTTGCTGCAAGGGATGGCTGTGTAACATCAAATTGCTAAGGATTAGTTAAATTCTAAGTATTATAATGTATGTAGTAGTCTTTAGTTGGCTAATTAGTGCATGAATCATGATTAAAGGTCATCAAATGCATAATTTTCTTGAATAAAAAATTTTAGAAAAATTTGTAATGAACCTTTTAAATACAAGTTTTTACAAGAAACAACCTTTTAAAAAATATCCAGCAAAATAAGACCTTAAAAGTAATTTTTTTCGAGGAACAATCTTGACCCATTTTCCGGGCATTGACCAAGTATTTTGCGGCTTCGATTCACTAAAACCAAACATGACAAGGCATGTAAACCACATTTCTTATGTTTCAACCCCATTTCCCTTCATATGCTAATAAAGTCAACATCGGAAAATACTTGGTCAATGTCGAAAAATGGAGAAAAACAATGTTGAAACATAAAAGATGTAGTTCACGTGCCCTCCACATGTTTGGTTTTAACGAGTTAATGCTAAAAAATGTTTGGTCAATGCCCGGAAATGGGTCGAGGTTATTCCTCGCAAAATATTTCCTTCTTAAGATTTTCTTTTGCCAGATTTTTTTAAAAGGTTGTTTTTCTCGCAAAAACTTGTTCTTTTCCATTAATTAGAGAAGAGGAGAATATATGTTTTTCATCAATATATTTTTATTGAAACTTAAAGATTGTAACACTTGTCGCTAATTCATATCCTCCATTCCTTGTTATACATATATTGATATATGAAAGCGTTGAGTTTAGATTATACTCCACGTATAAAGATACATCCTATATATAATACATCAGATAACTAATGTAGCTTAAGCTTAGGAAAGACAAATATAAGCAGAGATAATACATGAGAAACCTAAGAGTAGATAATACGAAGTTGGAGGGGTGTCCTGGGTAGGAGAGGAGGGAGTAGGCGAGGGAATAGCAGGTGAGTTGGAGGCAGCAGCGGGAATGGAGGATGTAGAAGAGTGTACAGGCGAGGGAGTGATGGCCTGGGCGTGCGGGGGGTGTGCTGGCAGGAGATAGTACTGGGGGAGGGGAAGGCAGGGAGGGGGATAGGATGGGGAGGGGGAGCGAGCACCATTGGACTGGGTCAGGGTGAGAGATGGGCGTGGGGTGCTGGGAACAGGTGATGGTGGAGTGCACGCTTGCAGGGAGGGGAGTAGTAGGTGGTGTTATTCTAGTATGAACACTAGACCAACTACAAGAGGGGGGTGAATTGTAGTTGAGGGGAAATTTTCAAATTGTATTGCGGAATTAAAACAAACTGAAAGTAGAAAGAGACGAACACACGAGATTTTTACAAGGAAAACTTCCTAGGTCCAATAGGAAGAAAAACCTTGACCACGAAGGATTTTGACTCAAACTCTCTTTACTATAATAGGGCAAAAGACTCGATCTTTTTACAACCTATTAATGGACCTTCTCTGTTCCACTAGGAACTTGTTCCCAGTCACCCATGAACTGATGACACTCACTTTGACTTCACTCGAAGTCTTCTCTCTTCTCTCTTTCTTTCTCTCTCTTGATTACAAACACTATGAATATTACAAAGTATGCTTGTTTAATAAGAGAGGAAATTACAAGAAAAGCTTTCTAAGTAGATAATTAAATTTCGCTCAAGAAAGTTATTTTCTTCTCTAAGTAATTCCTTCCTTATATAGCTGCTACAATTCTTCTTCTTCTGGAAATTTAGTGCTCCATGTTCTCCTCAAATAGCGTGAGTGAAATAATGAAGATCATGGCCTGCTTTTAGCTGCATATCTCCACGAACATTGCAACGGTAATAACCACCTTCCACTATCCGTTAGTGGGCAATGAATCAGCGAGTTTGTTGGGTTCATTGGAGAGCTTCAAGCAGTTAGCTCCACTTTTTATGCCACGCCTATTCCAACTGATTTTCAAGCACTAACAACAACAGCAAAAATATCTACTAACACTAAGAATCTTTTATTCAAAGATTCCAAGGTAATAGATTATTAAACGTACCTTATAATAAACATTCAAAGTGTATAAAATAATATCTTGACTTAGATTAAATAAATAATCTTTCTCCACAAAATATAAATGCAAAAATAAACATTACATTATTTTTGGTATTTTATATTTTTCGCAAAATAAAAACTATATTATAACCTAAGTATTTGGCATCATCAAAACATGGAATACAACAATATTTCCCCTTTTTGATGATGCCAAATATAAGGCATATAAAAATATAAAAGAAACAAAAACTAATAAACTAAAAAAGAAAAAGAAAATAACTAGAGCAAAAGAATCAAGAGCTATTGACTTTAAAAAGTAAAACAAACAAAACTAACAAGAGACTAATAAAATAAAACTAGCACTAAACTAACAGGGACGAACAATCTAATTAATCCTAACAAAAATCAGTTTTGGACAAAATGAACAAGAAAAATCCGAAAAGCATAACCTAGAAACTAAGAAGACTAGAATTGAATTTTTATGTGCTACTCTACTTCCCCTTTTGTCATCATCAAAAACAACTAAGTACCAAGCAGAACTCGAAGAGTGCGTAGTAGCTCAAACATTCATCTAATAATACTAGCCATCCAACATGTAAATGAGCATATAGAGACAAAACAGATGCAAACAAGCAAGGTATGAGCCATAGCAGAGTTCAAGAGATGAAAAGAAGAAAGAAAGCAAATATAAGAAGAATAAGAAAGAATAGAAGAAAAATAAACCAAAATAAACCGATGTGATTAACACATCTAAAAAACCAACAGGAACAACGAGCACCAATGTTTAGTTACAAAAACCAAAAGTTATATTGTTTAATAGATTGAGGGAAGAGTGATAAAGGGCGGGATCAGGGCTTGGGACGGATGACATAGGTGGAAACAACGGAGTCAATCTTCTCACGAACAACCACTTCACCTTTCTTCACAGCAGCAAGAAGGTGCTCCTGTTGAACATTTATGCGAGCAATCCTAGCTTCCAACCCCTGGACCCTTGAATGGAGAAGAGACAGGGATCCTTGAATGTCTTTGAGCAGACCAGCAAGTCCAGCAGTAGAGAGCAAGGGAAAATCGATAGCTTTGAAAGTAGATCTTGTAGGAACTGGATCCTCCTCCAAGTCAATCATGACAGCATCATCATCATCCTTGTTCCTTGGGGACTTGGTATCTGCCAACCTCCTACTCTTCCTCACTGACTTGGCTCCCCCGGCACTCACTTCCTCAACAGGTTTCCTCTTAACCCCTACTTCACTTTTAACCTTAGGCTCTTCAACATCAAACACCACTTTACCACCTAGCACCTTCAAACTCAGCCTTACAAGTGTATCTTTGGTCAAATAGTTCTCAGGTTCAAGTTCAAAGGATGGGCTAGAAGAAAGTTTAACATTACTCTTTTTGAAAATAGTAGTAAAAATACTACCATAGCCAACTCGGTTATTGTGGATAATGCAATGGGTCAAATGAGTAATCATGAGGGAAGGAAAATTAATCTTGATGTTGTTGGCAAGACAGTACATAAGTGACAAGTCCATGAGATTTGCTTGGGTTCTTTTAGAAGTACGGGCCAGGATAAAACGCCAAACAAGATGAAATAGGAATTTGTGAAAAGGTGAAAGTTATTTTTGGTCAAGAGAAAAATCAGTAGACTTTCCACCAAAAAACGACAGGACTTTATCATTTGAAATTCCATTTATATTCAATTGAACCTTGCCCTTAATGTAGGTCTTGTACCCATCAGTTGGTACATCCAGCCAATCTCCTATAATTTTTTCAGTAAATTTCACCAATTTGCTATTGATAACACTCATGCACCCATCAGAATTTTCAAACTTTGAACAGAACTCACCCATTTCAGCCTCAAACAAACCCTCATCATAACAAAAAATTTTAGACCACTTCTGAAATTTAACTAAGTCAAGAAATTCTACTCATTTGACTTTCTTGCACCATGCAAGATCAACACATAACCCAATCATGTATTTGGAGGATTTTGATTTCTTACCCCTTTTTATCGGCACATTGATGATCTTTTCTTGCTCTGTTTCATCCTCGCTGACATGCTCTTCTTTCTTTGGTGAGATTTCTTAATTTCCAGAGGATTGCTCAAGTGAATCCTGGGTTTCTTGATTGGAATTTGAAGATTCGTGATCGCTCTCGTCGTATTCCACCAAAGGTGAAGATTTTCCAGCAGGGAAATTTTGATGGGGTTTTGTCTCTTCAGAATTTTTCCGTTTTGGGGCCATTGATGAAGCTTTGAGAAGGATGAAGAAGATGAGTAGTTTTGAGAGTTGATAGTTTTGGGTGAAAAGTAAAACTTGCCGTGTAAAGAGAGATGATTTGACAGGGTTTTTATATGGCGTTAGATTTATGGGGTTTTGTGAAGGAATTAATGACGGCTTTTCACTCTCCTCTTAATCCATTGAATTTTTTAACTTTGCTTTGAACTTGTACTTATGTGATGCGTTGCACTGTATCAGAGTGAGATATTTTTGTGGAAAAATAATGATGAGAGAAAATAAAAGAAAAAAATAGAAAAATAAAAGTGAAATAAATGTTTACAAGAAAAATAAATATTTATAAGGAAAAAAAATATTTACGAGGGAAAAATAAAATAAAAGAAAGGAATAAAGAACTCATGCATTTTTCATGTACAAGCTTTATTTACACAAGTCTCATCAAGTTTTGCTCAACAACTATGTATGGACAATAAGGGGAGTATTATGAAGACTAATGTGAGTCCTTTACAATGACTGTGTAATGTATGAATAAATTCACAAAATGTTGCTGGCCACTTAGTGTAATCTTGTAACTAAGGGTTTTATTTGAGATAGCACACTTAATGAATTCTAATCATCCCTAGTTCTAAGCGAATTTTTTCAAACTTTTCTCTAGGAAGTGGTTTAATCAATATGTCAGCTAGATGATTTTCTGTTGGACAAAATTCGACTTTAACAAGACCTTTTTCTACATTATCCTTAAGGAAATGATGCCTAATGTGAATATGCTTGACCCTTTAGAAATACAAATTGCACTAGTATTATCACAATAGATAAGAACACATCTAAACTTAATGCCAAAGTCTCTTACGTGTTGCTTGATCCAAAGGACCTGGGAACAGCATGCAGCAGCAGCCACATACTCTACCTCTGATGTGGATAAGGCAACAATATTTTGCTTCTTTGAGCTCCAAGAGACTAAGCTTGTTCCTAGGTACTAGACAATGCCTGATGTGCTCTTGCGGTTAATCAAGTCTCCAGCATAATCTGCATCCGAATAGCTTACTAGGTCAAAAACATCACTTCGAGGATAAAACAAACACAAGTCATCACTTCCCTTCAAATACCTTAGAATTCTCTTAACTGCTGTTAAGTGAGATTCTTTGGGATTTGATTGGAATCGAGCACATAAACCAACACTGAAAAAAATATCGGGCTACTTGATGTTAAGTAAAGTAATGAACCAATCATACCTTGATATTGCTTCTCGTTTACACACTTACCATTTAAATATTCATCTAACCTTGTTCCTGTTCCTATGGGAGTGTGGTTGGTTTTTGAATGTTCCAGTCCATATTTCTTAAGCAGTTCCTTGACATATTTTTGTTGATGGATCATTGTTCCTCTTTCAGTTTGCTTGATTTGCAATCCCAAAAAGAAGTTCAACTCTCTCATCATACTCATTTCGAATACACTACTCATAAGATTAGCAAACTCCTTACAAAGAAGATCATTAGTAGCACCGAAAATTATATCATCAACATAAATCTGGACTACTAATATGTCTGTTCCTTTTGATCGAAGGAACAAGGTTCTATCAACTTTACCTCTTATGAAATCATGTGAAAGCAGGAATTTTGACAACCTTTCATACCAAGATCTAGGAGTTTGTTTCAACCCATAAAGTGCTTTATCAAGCTTGTAGACTTGATTTGGAAGTTTCGGATTTTCAAATCCAGGAGGTTGTTCCACATAGACGTCTTCAATTAAAAAACCATTTAGAAATGCACATTTGACGTCCATCTGGTACAACTTAAATCCCATAAAGGCAGCAAAGGCAATCAAAATTCTAATTGCTTCTATTCTAGCAACAGGAGCAAAGGTTTCATCAAAATCAATACCTTCTTGTTGATTGTAACCTTTGGCAACAAGTCTGGCCTTGTTCCTTACCACAGTTCCATGCTCATCAAGCTTGTTCCTGAAGACCCATTTAAGTTCGATAACTTTCTGGTTCTTTGGTTTAGTCTCCAGGTGTCAGACCTTGTTCCTCTGGAACTCATTTAGCTCCTCTTGCATAGCATTGATCCAATCAGCCTCTTTGAGCGCTTCCATATGGTCCTTAGGTTCTGTCATAGATAAGAAAGCGTGAAAGGTACAAAAATTCTTCATTTGGTATCTCGTTTGAGATCCCTTTTCAATGTCACTTATTATCAATTCTAAAGGATGAGAATTTTGGTGTTTTCAAGGCTTTTGATCAAATCTCGTAGTTGCTTCTTGAGTTTCTTGAGGTGATTGATTTACTTGATCTTCTTCAGTTACAGGAGCTCCTTAATCCTCCTGAGTTCCTCCTATTGCTTGTTCCTCATGAGGATTAGGCACTGGGTTATCAGGATCAGGAACTTGCTTCTTCTCTTTTCCTGCAGGGGTTAGTTCCTCATCACAATGATTAAACTCATGAGGACGAGTCAAACCAATTTCAAAGTTATCATTATGACTATGTTCCTGCAAAGAGTTAGTCTCATCAAATATAACATGGACACTTTCCTCAACACATATTGTTCGCTTATTGTAAACATGATAAGCCTTACTACTTAAGGTATATCCTAGAAAAATAGCCTCATCACTTCTAGCATCGAATTTTCCTAAATTGTCCTTTCCATTATTATGTACAAAGTATTTACATCCAAAAACACGAAAGTAAGCAATATTGGGTTTTCTTCCTCTAAGGAGCTCGTAAGATGTCTTCAAAGTGATTGGTCTTAGCATGACACGATTGATGATATAGCATGCTGTATTCACTGCTTCAGCCCTAAAAAAATTCGGAAGACCGTTTGCAATAATCATCGTCCTTGCCATATCCTCAAGGGTCCGGTTCTTCCTTTCGACTACACCATTCTGTTTTGGTGTTGTAGGAGCTGAGAAGTTATGATCTAACCCTTCATTGCTGCAAAATTCACCAAACTTGAAGTTTTCAAACTCCTTACCATGGTCAGATCTTAAATGCTTTAATTTAAAACCACTTGTTCTTTGAATCTTTTTAGCAAAGGTTAGAAATTCATCAAACGTTGCATCCTTACTATGAAGAAAAATAACCCACGTGTATCTTGAAAAATCATCTACTATGACTAATATATTGTAATCCCCCGTAAATTTATTGGATTTTATAAATATATTTTAATGTATAGTTATTTATATTTGAATATATTTATGTATTTTAACGATTTATTTCTTCAAAGGTGGATTATTTGAAAGTTAAAGGATTTATTTTAATGATTTATGCAAGTCAAATATTTTAGTAAAGTCATGCTTTGAAAGTATTTGAAACACTTATTAGATTTAGAAAAGAGTTTGTAAATGGGTGTGAGGAGCCCAAACCTTTTGGCTTAACCTATAGTCATTCTCATTGAATTAACCCATCAAAGCCCAACTCTTTATTGGACCCCTAATGGGGGAAACTATAAATACACTCATTTACACAAATCCCCACACATAAAACACATTATTTTTCTCTCTCCTCCTCCCCCTCACTTTCGGCCCTCCTCTTTTTCCTTCCTCTCTCTTCCTCTTCGGCTTTCTTCCTCCTCTTTCCGGCTGACCACAGCCGACGACCACCAGCCGCCGACCCATGCCACCACCCTTGGTTGCCGGTCCTTCCTCCATCCTCTTTGTTTGGTTGTTATTTCTTCCTCAAGTTTTATTTAATGCAAAGTTTGTATCTTTAGGGTTTGTTTTAATAAGTTTATGTTAAAAAGTTATGATTTGATGATTTGTTTATGAATCTAAGATTTAATAAATTATGTATTGAAGAAATAAAATTTCAGATTTACTTGTTATGTTAAAATAGGGTTTAAAAATATCAAAGCATGGATTTTTAGGGTTTTACATGTTGGAAAATCATAGTATCATGTTATAGTTTATGATTTTGGGTTTTCTTATGATTATAAGCATGTTTAAATATGTTTAAAAAGAGTTTTAGTGCTTATTACGTTGCTGGAAATTTGGAAAGAGTAGTGTTGATGGAGTTTTTATGATTTAAACATGAGTTTTAAGGGTTTTTAATCATCTAGTATAGTAGTACTATACTAGGAGGTTGTACTAAGTAAGTTTTAATGGTGGGAAAAGTTTTTAAACACTTTTAAGAAGGGTTTAAAGTATTTTATTATTGCTGTAAATTCATGGTGTATTGATTATGCATTTATGTTGATAATTTTAGGCGGAGAATTCTCTCTAGGCGATTTTTAAGTCTGTTATAGTGGCATCTCAGTTTGTCTACACAAGGTACGTACATACCTATGTGTGGATTGAGATAATATCATGATTTAAGGAAGGAAATTATGTAGTATCATGTATAGGAACTATGTTGAGTTCATATGTGATATTTATTATGTTGGATTTTGCATGTTTTATGCTGTGGTGTGAACATGTTGATTATGAGATTTATATTATGAGATTTATATATTATGTTTGTATGGAAGATTGATGCAAGCATGGTTGTTGGGAACTTTATTTTATTAATTCACATGGGGGAATTAATATATTTATTAGTATTGGATCATGTTTGATCATTGTTCCCTTTTTAGCACTTCACTGCTTTATAAGGACCGATGGCCTTGTTTGGTAAGTTGATATTTTATACCTATGAAAGGTAAATTGGTTGTTGGCTAGGTTCAACAAATAAGAAAAATTGGATTAAAGTTGATATTACTCTTGGATTGTTAAGTTGTGTGATCACTTATCTAATTCTAAGATAAGAAGATAAAGTTGTGATTGTTTGTTGATTCTATTATTGGTGTTGCTTGTGAGTCATAACAAGTAATAACTGGTAAATCATGTAAAGTGAAACTGGATAGTAATAGCTTTAGACTGGTGCACGTCTGAAGTGTTGGACAATTAGGAGTTGAAGTACATGGTGAGCGAGCCATGACTTTTCCTGGGGCCGGATTGATCACTGTGTCCTGTTTTATTTAGAAAGGTTCCTTGATATCGTAGGTCATGGGAATACGGAGTCGCACCCTTAAGGGAAGACTGGTTTTAGTTAGACAACTCGGTCCATTGACTATTCCTTTAAAGTAATAAGAATGTTGTTAAAGTTTAGTTCAGTTTAGTTCAATAAAAGTTATCTGCAAGTTATTATGTTATTATTTATTCTTGCCTATTATTTATTCTTGCCTATTATTTATTAGTATCAAGTTAGGATTATTTACTTGTTAGTATGTAGTACTCAGCTTTGCTGATTACGTGCTTTTGTTGTGTATGTTGATCATGGCTTTGCCTTATTGATCCTGTAATGACCCATTTCGGTGAGCAGTCTCTAGGGATCAATAGTGCATAGTCCATCTAACAGGTTCGAAGATGATGCATCATTGAGATCGGGATTTTGGAGAGCTTGTGTAGTTTATATTCTGTACTTTTGAGTTATACATTTTATAATTGGTTTTAAGGTTGACTTTGGTTGTTGGTCGGTTTTGGAGTTGACTTTATGGTTGACTAAGTTTATTTATAAAGTTTATTATTATTGTTTTCCGCTGCAAAATTCTGAATAAGCCGATACGTTTTCACACGGGCGATAATACTTTAATAATTCTCTAGGTTTTATATTAAAAAGTTATTTTAGAAAAGAGAGAATTGTCGGGGTGTTACATACATATCTCTTACCAGATCGGCTTTGGATGCGTACAGGGCCACATAAGTCCATGTGAAGAAGTTCTAATGGACTTTGTGTGCTTACCATTTTATTGGATTTGAATGAGGATCTCACTTGCTTGCCTTTAACACATGAATCACAAATACCATGGTTCAAAGACTTAGTTGTTGGTAAACCAACTACCAAGTCCTTACCACTAAGTTTATGCAGTAGGGACAGGCTTGCATGATTGCAACATTTGTGCCATAGAAGAGGTTCAGCTTCGATCACACTTAAGTATGTGAGATTATTCCTAGGAACAAGGTTCAGGGTGACCATGAAGGTGTTCCCTTTCCTTGTTCCCTCAAGGATCTTGGTTCCTGTACTTTCATTGCTAACTAGTGACTACACAAGACCCATTAGTAAACTTCACTGAATTTCCCGTATCGCAAAACTGAGATATACTAAGTAAACTATGCTTTAAACCCTCGACCAAAAATAAATTATCTATGGAATGTGACTGAGATTTACCAATCTTACCAACTGCTACTATGTTACCTGTAAGATTGTCTCCAAAGGTCACAGTTCCTCCATTGAAGACTGAGAGTGAGAGAAATTTGGATCTATATCATGTCATGTGCTTAGAACAACCGCTATCGAGGTACCACAGGTTGTTCCCCCTCACTTCAGTCTGTACCATAGCAAACTAGTTAGTGGTAGGAACCCAGTCTAGCTTGGGTTCCTTTGTTGGACTTGAGTCTTTCTTAATTTTCCAAACCTGTTTTACTAGGTACATGTTCCTCTCAATACGTTCTTCTCTGGTGGAACAGTCAGACACAATGTGACCACTGTTCCCACAGTAAGAACATATTCTACTACTTGACAGATCAACATATTTTTTTCTTTTTATTCTTCTTCTTGTGATTGAAACCTAGACCATCTCTTCCTTTATTTTGATACTTTTGTATCCATGTGACTGGATCAGGAAGCTTGTTCCTTGAGGATTCCAGTTTCTTCCTTAATACCAGATTTTCTTGAAAAATATTTTCATAATCAGTTTTCAAATTTTCGACATTAATTCTGGTATTATTTGAAGAAATTGTTCCTTCAGGAACACACAGTTTCAATTCTGCCAATTCCAAATTTAAAAGATAATTATCGTTTTTGACATTTTCAAATGCTTCTTGATAAACTCTACTCTTGTCAAAAAGTTCAAAGAATCTTTTTTCAGTATCACATTTTAATGTGTTAAGCCAATTAGAATGATTCTTAGTGACTCTCAAGGCATTTGTTACTTGATCTCTTTTTGCACATACTTCCTTGTAGTCAACTAAGGTTTCTAATTATAATAAAAAATTTATTAATTGGCTTTTATTAAGTTCTGTAAGTTCCTCTTCAATGGCATTAAAACTAACCTTGGCGTTTGATGATTCCACTTTGTCCTCGATATTCGCCATGAGACATAGATGGGCAGTTTCTTCCTCAGTCTGTTCCTGCTCTTCCTCTTAGTCAAACTCTCCCCATGCTACAACTATGGCCCTCTTTATATCATTTCTCGAAAAGGACTTTTGTTGTTCCTTACTCTTCTCTTTGTATTTCCCTTTTGCTTTCTCGTTTTCCCATTGAGGACACTCCTTGATGAAATGATCAAGGCCTCCACACTTATGGCAACTTAGCTTCGTTGGTTTCTTTGTGACCTTTCTTTGTAATTCTTGTTAAAGAATTTCTTGAATCTTCTTACAATCATCGCAACTTCTTCATCATCAGTTTCTGAGTCTTCTTGTTCCTCAGACCTGAGGGCCAGAGCCTTAGGCTTTGATGATTCAGTTTCATGAGTTTCTAGGTGTAACTCATGAGTCATCAAGGAACCAGCAAGTTGTTCAATGTTGAACATTGTGAAGTCCTTGGTTTCCAACAGTGCCGTTGTCTTGGCCATCCATTTCTCATCTTGTGGTAGACTCCTTAGTACCTTACGAACCTGTTCCTTCGGAGATATTATTTTTCCCAGAAATTCAAGTTCATTTATGATGTTTGAGAAGCGAGTGAGCATGTCTTGAATAGGCTCCTTTTGTTTCATGTGAAACAATTCGTACTTATGCATGAGCATATCGATTTTTGATCGTTTCACTTTGCTTGTTCCTTCATGAGTGATTTGAAGGAGTTCCCACATTTGCTTTGCAGTCGTGCATCCCATGACTCGATTGTGTTCATGAGGACCAAGACCACAATGGAGTAGCTTCTTGGCCATGTTGTTCATCTCCATTTTGTCGAAGTCCTCTTTGTCAAACTCGGCAAGGGGTTTAGGAACCAGTTCCCCTTTCTCGTTCTTCTTTGTGACTTCAAAGTCACCAATTTCAATTACCTTCCATACTTGGTAATTTTCAGCTTTAATAAATATCTCCATACGATTCTTCCAGTATGGATAATGTTTGCCATTGAACATAGGTGGGCGTTGAATTGAATACCCTTTATCAAGCTTTTCTCCCGTAGTGTTCATTGTTCCAGGGACAATCTCCTCAGTGTTAGCTGATTCTTGAGGCACTAGGCTCTAATACCAATTGTTATTCTAGTATGAACACAAGACCAACTACAAGAGGGGGGTGAATTGTAGTTGAGGGGAAATTTTTAAATTGTATTGCGGAATTAAAACAAACTGAAAGTAGAAAGAGACAAACACACGAGATTTTTACAAGGAAAACTTCCTAGGCCCAATAGGAAGAAAAACCTTGACCACGAGGGATTTTGACTCAAACTCTTTTTACTCTAATAGGGAAAAAGACTCGAACTTCTTACAACCTATTAATAGACCTTTGTTCGACTAGGAACTGTTCCCAGTCACCCAGTTCCACCTGAACTGATGACACTCACTTTGACTTCACTCGAAGTCTTCTCTCTTCTGTCTTTCTTTCTCTCTCTTGATTACAAGAATATTCTCTAAATTTTCTCTCACCCAAACACTATGAATATTACAAAGTATGCTTGTTTAATAAGAGAGGAAATTACAAGAAAAACTTTCTAAGTAGATAATTAAATTTCGCTCAAGAAAGTTATTTCTTCTCTAAGTAATTCCTTCCTTATATAGCTGCTGCAATTATTCTTCTTCTGGACATTTAGTGCTCCATGTTCTCCTCAAATAGCGTGAGTGGAATAATGGAGATCATGGCCTGATTTTAGCTGCATATCTCCACGAACATTGCAACGGTAACTAACCACCTTCCACTATCCGTTAGTGGGCAATGAATCAGCGAGTTTGTTGGGTTTGTTGGAGAGCTTCAAGCAGTTAGCTCCACATTTTATGCCACGCCTATTCCAACTGATTTTCAAGCACTAACAACAACAGCAAAAATATCTACTAACACTAAGAATTTTTTATTCAAAGATTCCAAGGTAATAGATTATTAAACATACCTTATAATAAAAATTCAAAGTGTATAAAATAATATCTTGACTTAGATTAAATATATAATTTTTCTCCACAAGATATAAATGCAAAAATAAACATTACATTATTTTTGGTATTTTATATTTTTCGTAAAATAAAAACTATATTATAACCTAAGTATTTGGCATCATCAAAACATGGAATACAACAGGTGGAGTGGTTTTGATTTGGTTTTCACGAACTAAAAGTTTCTCGTGAAACTCATCAAAGGTGATGAGTGTGTCACACCCTCAATGAGAATGGCATAGGCAGGGTCTTGGATACTATCCCAGACTTGTTCGATGACATCGTCGGGAAGGACGGTGTCGCTTGGTCAACACACATACGAATGGTGTTCACGTAATCAGTGATACACGAGGAACCTTTTGTAATGTTTTTAAATTTGGTTTTGAGGAGTTTAAGGTGGCCACGAGATTGGCGAGCATAAGTGTTTGAGAGGATATCCCAAGCTTCCTTGGATGTGGAAGCACGGGAAACTAAGGGTACAAGGGTGGGTTCCAACGTGCCAATGAGCACACCAAATAGGACGCGATCTTCGCAGAGCCAAGTGAGGTAGTCGGGGTTAGGTTGTTCAGTTATGGAGGAGGTGGCAGTTTGGTGATAGTTGTAGGAGGTTTGGGGTGCGTTCCATTAAGGAACCGAAAGAGATCGTAGCCAAATAGGGTGGCTTGGAGTTGTAGTTGCTAAGAGAGATAATTGGTGGAGTTGATTTTGAGGATGCTAGAAAGAGTGACAACAACAAGAGGGTGAGATGGGTCAACATTATTGGTTATGGTGGTGGAAGTCATGGGAGGAGGAAGCTCGAAATGGAAGCCGGAAAAAAAAAAATCAGAACCGCTCGGATACCATGAAAGTGTTGAGATTAGATTATATTCCACGTATAAAGACACATCATATATATAAGACATTAGATAACTAACTTAGCTTAAGCTTAGGAAAGATAAATACAAGGAGAGATAATACAAGACTAAGTAATCTTATCAATATATACTTCATTAGTTTAATTGTTTTCATTCAAATAAGTCGGTTTTTCTCATGGGTATCGGTGGTATTTAAGAATTATTATGCAACTCCTATAAAAAAAATATTATGCAACTTTTTTTTTATAGAATTGTGAGTAGTAATAAAGGATGGATTTTTTTTATAAAAAAAAACAATAATTGGACTAAAATATGTGCTCAAGTGGATGAATATTGTGTTGAAGATAAGAGTTGACTACGTCAATCTCTATCTTATTATTAAGCTTTCCTATACTCTAAGATAATATTAGGTTGTTATACTGGTAGCGTATTTCTATCTCATTAGCTACTAGGATATTCCTAGTTTGTAGATATTATTTTTTGCTATTATTATCCTCTGAACAACTTATTAGCTGTAACTTTACTCCTCATTGTATATATATACGTTACTGTAAATCAATGATAATCAACATTCCTCTATTTCTACATACTAGTATTATATGCACGCGATGCGTGCGAAAACATTTAGAAAGTTAAATTAATTGTAAAATTACATCTAATAACCCGAAATAATATATAAGAAGATTATGGAAAGAAGAAGTGAAATAACCGCTCCTCTTTTATATGGTAGAGTTTTATTTTTGGTGGAACTCGAAGTCCTCCTCTCTGTTATATAATAGAGAAAAAGATACTTCCTCCGTTCTTTAAGAATATCCCACTTGTGTTTTACGTAGACTTCAATGTATTATCAAACCCCCTCAATCATTTCCTTACCTATATTAATTATCACCTAGGAAAAAACTTGACCACTTGAATAGTCATAAGGGTGATCCTTAAAAAATAGAGGTACCTTTAATTATTAATTACAATATATGGGTAACTTTTAGTATTTCTGTTAGAAAGAATTACTAACATTGTACGAAGGATTCAATAGCAAAACTTAAGTGAAAATCAAAGACTTTCCTCATCCCAAAAAAAAAAAAAAAGTCGTCACTTTCTGAGTACAACCTAAATACAACCTCACATACTTTGACTTATCACTTATCAGTGCGCAACCTAGCTACAAATACAAACACCCTTCAACCTTTTTGGTATTTGGCTACAAACTCACTATCATTCAGTCACCTCCATTACCAACAACAAAATTCAAAAACTAAACCCCAAACTTACAGCAAAATCAACACAAAAAAAACTCCCACACCAAAAACTAACCCACCTTCATCACCCACCATCAGTCCATCACCACCCACTTTCACCGGCGTTTTTGGCAACACTACAACGGCACCAATTGAATGGAGAACAATTTGATTTTTTGAGGAATTGAGGTGAGTTCGAATTCTCTGCTTTTTCTGTTTGCATGCGAAAGTATCTCAATTTTTAGCGTTTTCGTCCTGTTGTTTGGGTTGGTTTGAGTTGTTGTGAAAAAGCAAGAGATATGTGTCGAGTTTTTTGAAATTTAGGGTTTCTGTTGAAGGGAATTGATTTATTTGTGGATGATTGTTTTGGTTGAAGATAATTAAAGATCTTTTACTTGAAGATAATTTTATAGCCTAGCCCCTTTTTTGCATCAAAAAAACTGATTGTGTAAAATACAATTCTCTTGTTCTGATTTTCCCTTAAAAATGAAAGATCTTTGTCGCTTCTCTCTGTTTCATCTTCTCAAACATATAATTTTGATAACTCTTCCGGTTTTTTTTATTCTGTTTTATCTAGTCTAGTACTTAAGGGATGTAGTGAGGTTTTCTTCTCATGTAGATTACAATCATTGCTTGACTCCATCTTCAACAACTTGCTCTAAGTAGACTACATAAGTTTCTATTTTATTATTTTTTAAGGCTAGTCTTTTAAAGTCTTGAACAAGAATACCTAAACCGTGTGACATACTCTATGATGTAGTAGTAATATTGACTTGTATATTGTGATTTTGAATCTAAATTATCATGTGTGCAAATTTTGGTGTTGTAAGAACATACCTATTTTATTATTTTATACTTGGTTGAACCTCCAAGTGCTTTGATTGCTGCTCTTGTAACTGCTTTCTAGCGTGCTCTTGACTCCATGACTAAAATCACAAAAAAAAAAGAATGTTAGACGTTATAATTGTACGGGGTTTATGGGAAAATCAAATTTACTTATGCTTTATAATTACCTAATGTCGATTTTCGGTTTTAAATTGTGTAGGGGCTTGGAAGGAGATGAACAGAGTATTTGCGGTGTAATTGCAGGTTTAGAAGAGGAAGAAGATGGAGAAGAGTGGAGACAAAACCGTCGTGTAGTTTTTTTTTTTTTGGGTTACTTTATTGGTTCATTGAAGTAACCGCTTCCCCGAGTGACAGCTTTGTTAGGATCGTAACTATCACCCCCGTTTTTTGTTAGTGTTATTGGTTGGTAGGATTTGTAATATTTGTTGGTAGTTGGGGGTAATTTAGTCATTAAGGGTGGACACCAAAAGGTCAATAGTTCACATATAGAATAGAGATTGTCTTCTATAATGAGAAACAAGAAGTTCATATAACAAGGGATGGAATATTTAAATTCCATTATTATATTTATGCATTTGACATCAACAAATCGTTTTTGCATTTTTCAATGGTAATGGTTCTTTTATGGCCTTTTCTAATGATTTTATTTGCAAAAAAAATCATAGGATTTTTCAAAAATTTAAAAGTCGACATTAGGGTAAAGAGTTGTTAAAATACACGGAAACTAACTTTGGATTCCAACAGATGTAGGGAAAAAAATGTGATGTCCTAATTGGTGAAAAACTTGAAAGGTTAGGTCCCAATCATAAGTTTGGGCAGTTAGAAACCATGTTTACATCACCCACACTGTTGGTCATAACCACTAGCATCATATATACACAAAATATTATCTTCCTATTCTTCTTCTCTTGTTGGTGCCAAAACTCTAGCAAGACTTTGTGAGTCTTCCGTGAAAGAAATTGGAATCGTGGAGAAATAAATATCATCAAGTCGAACCTTAAACAATTGAACCCAAGAATCATGCCAATTACCATACTTCTTCAAATGTAGACGCTTGGATCAACCAGGATATGAGGGGGAGATCTTAGATATTGAAGAGGTTGATTATTTTGAAGGTGAAAAAAATACCTAGGGACATACCAACCGCGAGTACAACACGAATGCTGCTAGTAACTACGCGGGTGGCAAATCAATGATTCCTATATACAATTGATATCTCTTTTCAGTATCAGCATAGGGAGCCAAAATATAAAGGCGAATCAATGATGCCAATATACAATTGATATCTCTTTTCAGCATCAACATAGGGAGACAAAATATAAAGGCGAATCAATGAGCAAGACAAGAGTATCTAATGCTAATTTCTAAGTATAGTATTGATCAGCCTATTCTTGCCCACCCCTCTACGTCCATTAAAATCTCTTCTTTAGTACTAAGAAATGTGTTGAAGATGATGAGGATTATAAGCAGGATGTAATTTGCAAGGGCTTGTTTGGGAAGGAGTTTTTACTAGGGAATTAATTTTCCACTGTTTCTCTTTCCCAAGAGCCTTGCAAACCGTTGTTTCTGAACACACTTCTACAGCTCCTGGAGGTACAGTTGGCTTGTAATTTAGGAGTTTTCCATATTCATTTAACAAATGGAACATGTAATCATATAGTACATTCTTCATTTTTAGCTCCTCCATTATGAATTTGTTGCCACTCTTTGCAATCTCTTGGGCCTGTATGATATTTCATTAAAAAATATTATAGTTGCACTTAAGTTTCTTTTAAATGGTTAGGCGCTACTTTTGTGGTCAACATTCGAAAACTGATAGATTATGAATGTAATTTTCACTTAAAATATCAACATGTTTTATTTTTCCTAATACCTTATTAAAGATAATAATGATCAAAAGTGCATGTTCGAGATCATGAAAAAGCGAGTTTAACTATTGAAAGAAGCAAAAGAAGCATAACTTAATCTCAAATTCAGAAACTAAGTGGAGCAGCTTTCAACAGCTAACTAAACTATAGAAAACATGAAATCAGAGTCAGAGAGAATGTGAAAATTGGGTTATCCATGAAACAGGGTGAGAATTTTAGTCAGGTTTTCATTCCATAACCAAAATTGGCAATGGACCAAATAATTCCTTAAGATTATATGCATCACATAATACAGGGCACAACCAATCTTAGAGTAGAAGCAATGATATCTACAACAAAATAAAGAATGCTATGGTACTAAATAATCCTGTAAATGGTATTTGTTGGCTTAATTTCTTTTCTAATTTGAAAAGTGAAAGCAATAAAAACTCTATAATGTTGCCCAAATGAATTGAAACCACATGAATAACAGTTGGCCTTGTAAGAGACGGCCTACTTTTAGATTAAAATTAGGCACAGCCCAAGCCCAATATTAAGAAGAGAACATGCCACTTTTTTTAATATAGTGACTAGTTTAATCTATTTAGAGACCAGTTTAATCTATTTCGTGACCAATTTAAGCTATTCAATAATGACATTCTCTAACCAATTCAGTGACTAGTTTAATCTATTTAGTGACTAGTTTAATCCGTTCGGTAACACTATCGAGTTAATTTTTGAAATTCTATGTTGTAGTTCGAGAATCAACAAAACAAATGAAGGAGAAGAGAAGGGATGACTATGATAGTGTTGCATTATAGTTAAATGGAATGGGCTTGTTAGAAAAATTCAGTATTGGTTCCGTCTAATTTTATGTTAAAATTAGACCGTCTATTCTAATAATTTGTGGATGAATTAAAGGTGACTATATTGTTGAAAATTTGAGAGAAGATAAAAGAGGTGTACCTTGTTTGGATTTTTATTACCCCATTTGGCCATTTAACCGCAAATTTGATGGATGGACATAGTTTTGAGGGATTTATAGGCCAGTAATGTGTCAAAGGCAGTAAACCCCTGGTGAACAAGAGGAATGATAAATGTCTAATCGGTAGACATTTATCATTCATCTAACAACCATATGTCACAACATAAGTGGGTGTAAGGGAATTTGTGGCAACACACATGTCATGTTGTTATTTGTCCAAAAAATATTACTTTTCTAATTTTGAAACTTGTATATCTCAAAAATTATATATTTTTTAAAATAAAAAATATACTAATATTCATATATTTTTATTTTCTACAAATAGACATCCATTTTGATATAATTTCATCATATTTTTATTTTACCCTTCTCTAACTATTATTTAGATAGGTAGAAAAAATAATATGAACACTATATGTTTATACACAAACACTATATGTTGTTTGTGTATCAACATATATATGTTGTTTTTGTATAAACAAAGAGTGTTTGTGTATAAACAGATATTGTTCGTATTATTTTTTCTACCTATCTAAATAATAGTTAGAGAAGGTTAAAATAAAAATATGATGAAATTATATCAAAAATGGATGTCTATTTGTAGAGAATAAAAATATATGAATATTGGCATATTTTTTTTTTTTAAATATATTTTTTGAGATATACAAGTTTGAAAATTGGAAAAGTAAAAATTTTTTTGGACAAACAATATAATTAGCTATTTTTCCTGGGTTGTTTTTCTTTCATTCTTCCATATATATAATTTGTGCCTTCATCATTAATTAGCATATTCAATTAATTAAACCAACAAAAAATGTTAAGATATTTCCTCATTTTAAAAAATTTATAAGTATATATTACGTTACGTCCATTCAGAAAAGCATTGTTCAATATTCATGTCTAAAGTACAAGTGATAAATGATGAAATAAACTTGAATTGTGAGGACAAATTTATAGTGATACGTACAGGATCGTCCAAAGAGAGAATTTTTTAGTATCGATTTCCTAATTTACCTCGCCTAAGTGAGCTGCTCAAGCTTGAAGTTGTTTACTAAGGGTGAGTTTATCCCTCAGACTCAACTCTAAACTTCAGACTGTGCCACATCAGCTTTCCACTACTTTTTAATTCTACAGACTCACTCCAGACTCATTTCAGTTTTATACTCTATCCCTCATACTCTCTTTAGACTCACTCCACTTTATTGTAAAATAGTAAAATGCAGTTTAACACGTGTGGCACATTTTTAGTGGGTAACAAAACTTTTCATTGCATGCTAGAGTCTTGTGTTGAGTCTTGGATTTTAAAACCCAGCTCAAGACTCCCTCTCATTTTTTGATGCAATATCGGTGAGTCTTGACAAGACTCCCTCTAAGACTTCCTTTAAGACTCACTTAGAGACTAGGGATATTCACACCCTAAAGGGGTCGTGTTCTCTGTTCTATGCCTAGTCATAAGCATTGCATTACTATTTACTACAATGTGTTATGACTATCTTATTCTCAAATTCTCTTCTTTAATTAGATTACACCACCTAATTCAGCAAAGCTATTTGTATTTACCCCCTAAGTATATCATGATCGTTCATGTTAGAACTATATTAGAATCTCGTTTCATATTATACATTGAGGTTAAGTGATGAATATCAGAATATGTATGCAATATTCGTATAAGACGCCCTGTTGAAAAGTTCTATGAGAAAGAATGTCTAAATTGTCATTCCGAGTTACATAAACCATAATTGATAAAGAAAAACATTTGCAAATTTCTTTTATATATTACTGTTAAGTATTTACCTAATACATTTTGTATTAACTTATGAAAAGAAATAGCAAGTGCCTACATCTTGAGACAGTCTTACAACAACGCTTTATATGAATCCAATGAGATTTTTGATTCTTTTTCTTAAAAATTACTTATGATGTTTTAAATCCGTCTAATAAAAACATTAAAAATTCATGAAGAAATTGAACTTACCTGTAGTTACATTTTTTTTTTTTTTTTTTTTTTTGTGAACAAACGGACATAAAATTAATTAAGAGTCTCCAACGTTATCGTTATTACAAATCGAGAAGTACTCAAACATGCAACAAAGGGGAGGGGAAGAGAAAATCCTAGTCACATTCATGCAATGATGCAATCATTGGATCTGTAAGCTTCCTTCGCAAGGCAATCCGCAACCTTGTTCCGCAATCTAGATACGTGCACAACCCGAACCTCGTTAAACCTGCTCTGGAGCTCCCTGCACCCATTTTTAGTGGGAGTTTTCTTGTATGTAAGATATTGGTATCGCTTATGCTTAAATTTGCAGATTTCCTGGATAATGGGATTGCAAGTGTAGGCTGAAAATTAAAGGATTGAACAAACAAAGAACAAGTGATTGGAATCAACATTTTATTTATTGAATCATGTACAGTAAGTCTATAACTCAAGCATTAATCCCTCATTCTGGAATTCTCTATGTAAATCAAGCATATTATTAACAACTAGAGCTATGAATCTCTGAGACACAACAACATGAGTAAAACCCACCTACAACAAATGCAAAGTCAACGAGAGAAACTAAAACACACGAACATAAATTCAACCCGAACCCAACCAAATTGGGTCAAATTGTCATACTATGCAATAATCCTACATTGTACATAGTCTTTGTAATGTGTCGTGAACAATATCAAAACAACACGAAATTTAACATGAACACGATACTTCTTTCAACAACGTAGTTCCAAACTTCTGATGGGATTCGGTGCATAAATATTACTAATGTTAAAACTCAAAAACTTCAAAAAGACCATCTCGTTATTAAAATAAAAAAAGTACCCCATAAGATCTCTAGTAATTGGACAGTCTAGTAACTAGAGAGGATCTCATTCACTATCACTAAATTTAGATAATGGACCCCTCTAAATCTCCATCAAATTAGACCATACAGTATAACTAGATAAAAACATGATATGATTATATGAAGCTCTACAAACATATATAAAAGCATAAACTTAGAAAAATATAAAGAGTTGATAGAAGAACTTACCACATTACGATGAAAGCGTTGAACTAAAATGAAGCAGACAAAGAAAACAAGGATGTAAAAGTAGAAAAGAAGTCTCTTTTTAGTCATAGTAAGCCATCCCATCTTCTCCAACACCATTTGTTGTTTTAAGGCTGGATTTTGAGCAACTTCTTCTTCTTCTGAGCTTAAAAACTTGCATATAGTATAAGATCTTATTTGTTATTTCTTCTCATAATTGTCAAAAGCTGAGCACCCCAAGAATAAAATTTTGGAGGAAACTTGAAGAATTTTTTATTTCTCAAACCAACCACCCAGACAATGAAATTATTTACATTTGCTTTTCTTGAATAATTGAAATATAGTAGAAAAAAAGGTTTTTGATATTATTTTTTTTGTATATAGATGGTGAATTATTGATTATTATTCGCATGTGTCTTTGATTATCTTCTCAAGCTAAAGTTGTATGCTAGGATATTCGAGACTCGAGAGAACTACGTCATGCTAAATAAGATTTGTTATAAGAGTAAATTCACAAAAATGTCAGTAAACTTACGATTACAAACCATAATAAAAAGCAGTACCAAAATAAAGAGCAATCTAACGATTACAAATTAAAATAAAATGTACTTAATGCATTACAAATCAGATCTCTAAACACAAACATAATACATTACTATTAATCAGAACAATCTCCTCCTCTTTTCTCCGGAACAATCACCTCCTTTTCACACATTATTTGCTGCCACTAAAACAATAAAACAATAATACACAACCATTAAAACAAAAACTAAAGTAATAATACAAGATATCATTCTCAACCTACAAGAAATTAATCAACTTAAACATATTTAGATTCACAATAAATAGTAATTACATTTCATAGAGGTAATAAAACAAACACGCATAACATACGAAGTAATAATACAAATTAATAAAACAACATTCTCACAACATTTTCACAAGAGCTCGTTAATGCATGACCCCCAGTCCCCCACCCATTCCCTTCCTTTTTATTTTATTTAACTTTTTTCCGAGTTGAGTACGTGACCCCACCTATTTTTTCCCAATTTCAATTACTATCAGTCTACCATAGTACTACCATACAGTCTGTGATACCTGGAGTCCTGGCCTGGACACGGCAAAATTGCTTCCATACCCGGGTAAAGGGTTAATACGACTCAACACGGACTAGGGTATGAAATCTGTTCCGGATACGACATCTACTGTCAGCTTAGTCATTCCGTTCAAAATCACACATCTACAGCTCCTGATTGTATCTTAACTTACAATTTCACTTAATTTGATCAAGATCAAACAGTTGAGTCCAAATTTCACCATTTCAAGCAGATCAGGTATAAGCCATAAAAAATACATAAACTGCAAAAACTTTGGAATTTCCAACGCAATGTTTATTTAAATTTAAGCAACACAAATTACGATATTTACTACAATATGACACTGAAATCAGCAATTTCAGGCGTAATACTCCAAACTAACATAAGCTAGCTTTTAATTCAGGTTAACTCCAAGTTACATTAACCAATTCAACTCTTACAAACTCAAAATCAGCACAAATCATCAGCATTTTCCACTTAAAAACAAAACCTAGAATTGAGAATTTCACAAAAATTACGAGCCAAGAAAAAGAGTTGAATTACATTAAAATTAGCTCACCTGAGCAAGAGGTCGAAATTGCACCCTAATCCTTGAACAGTTTGACGATAGCCCAACGGGAAAGCTTTAACGGGTGTTGTTCATCTTGTTGTTCATAGTTTGCATACTCCCAATTTTTCAAAACATACTCCCTTATGGTAAAACCCACCAAACCCCTCACGACCCGTCTTTGTGGTTGTACTACTTGTTCATCATGTAGTTTATAGGTTGTCTTATAACCACGCGTTACCCCTCGTTCCTTGACCTCTTTAACCTGTGTCGCTTCCGACCAAAAGGCAGAATTAACATCTGGGTGAAGAGTTGCTTGGCTCATGTCTTTTGCTCTTTTGGTTGGATGGCCAATCCAGTGATGCAAAAAAATGAGTGGCCTGTTTTCTTTGACATCATTCAACGGGATACCATAGTGGTGAGTTAGAGCTCCAATTGGATATTCTTGAAAATTCAGTGGTTTGATGACATGCTCATCATTCAATCTACTTCGAATATACTCTCTAAGAATATCGATTAGCTCAAGATCCGTGTAATTAGCAAAATCTTCCGGGTATTGGATAGGGTTTCCTAAAGGTTGTACTTCATTTTGAAGAATGGGTAGATTTGGACGGTAAGCCATATGAATGTTTGAGGTGAAATTAGGGTTTCTGAATTGCAATGTTGTTTGGTTTCGGGTTGGTAGGGTTTCGTGGTGGCTCAAGAGAGAGGAAAGAGTAGAGGGGGATGGAGTGATGACTGATGAGAGAGGAGAGGAATGTGGGTGGTTGTCTTGCAAGTAAGAGAAATTTATTACTGGCTTTTCTCTCTCCTAAGTCCTAATGATAAACCTCTAGGCTCTAGCAGCTAGAGGGCAGACAAGGACCAAAATGCAAAAAGAAAAAGATGCAAGCCCTTACTTATAAAAGAAATGGCTGAAAAAGCCGAACCCATCAAATCAATATCAAAAAAGTAAAACAACGTTTGAAAAGTACACAACTTTAGTATGGAATGTTGAGAAAATATCTGATTTGTTGGAAAAGTGGTTGCATATTCTTTCTAACAAAGAAAATAACATATTTGTCGGAAAAATGGTTGACATATTATTTGTAACAAAGACACAGTGAAGAATTTGACAATTAAACCAATTATTATCATCGCCAAAAAAACACGAGAAATGATAAACCGTTATTGGATTTTGGTTTAACTAACCAATATCCATGGCACAATGGGAGAGATGATACATATACACTTGGTGTATGTGGGTCGCACATACGCTTGATGTATGTGTTCTACTAAAATGTGTACTGTTACTGAAAAAATTATAAACTTACAATCATTTGAACATGTTTTGTTATTCAACCATATTTGAATTTACATAATACATAAACGATTGAAATACTATATTTCGAATTGAATTTTATTACATGGTAGAGATGAAAATATAACATTATTTTTCTACAAACAAATTAAATAATTGAAAATGACAGGAAAATTTAGTAGAAAATCAATAGTAGAAAAATGGTGAAGATTAATAAGATGAAGCTAATATATGAATAATCTGAAGAAAAAAAAATTACAATTTTTTTTTTTTTTAGTTTTAAACAAAGGATTCATACAAATCTAAATAAAGAAAACTTCATAAAACATATTTTTTAAACAAAGATAAAGAACAAATCATTAAAAACAAAATTATCTGTCGAAATATTGTAAGATATTTTTGGTAATATTATATATTTAGTAGTAACACACACAATATATAAATTTTAGTAGTGACACATACACCTAGTGTATGTGTGGCCCACATACACCCAGTGTATGTGTAGCCTTTGTGGCACAATGGTAAATACGGCAAGGGAAAAGTAAAAAGTTCAAAGTCTACCAATTGTAATAATTACTTGCAGTAGGTATCAAGCTACAGTACAAATGTACAATATTTGATTTCGGCTTTGGCGGAAGCTATGAAGCTACAGTACAGTAGGCTGCCAACCCTTGTGATATGGCAGCTGAGATGGAAGATGAAATAGCCTTTTCTTGTTTTTTTCCTTTTTTTTTTACACCAGCTTTTTCTTTTCTTTTTACAGCAGGTATTATCTGAAAATATGGTTCTTTTAATGTGCGTCAATTAAGTTTGTAAGTTCCAAAATAAATAATTTTTTTCCTACATCTCGCCACTTTGACTGATTGTTAAAAGACTAAACACGCATTTAATGACAAGATCTTCCAACATGAAAAAAAAAAATAGTTTTATCTTTTTTGAACTTATTATGCAACATGAGTTAAATATAATTGTCATCTAGTTATTTTACTCAATATTATAAATTTTAAATTACTTGTTTACATCTTTTTTCAAGAGGTGTAAAAGTTGATACGACCCGCCAACTGGACACGAAATCGACCCATTATTGGATCAAGGGGGTTGACCTGTTTAGTACAAGCGTCGACACAACACATATTTTAAACGGGTCCGTTATAGCTAAGGGGTTTGACCCATTTAAGTAAGCGGGTGACACGACATGAAACAACTCGATCCATTCAATTCTCAACTTTAACGTGCAAAATCCGACACTTGCCAATACGACCTAAATCGACTTATTATTAGCAGGTGTGGGTCAAGGGCGTTGACCTGTTTCGTACACTAGTCGACACGACACATTTATTAAATGAGTCAGGTTTGGGTTAAGAAGTCCAACAATTTTGAGAGTTGTGGCAACACTTTTCATTCATTGTTGTCATAGGCTATATTTCTTGTAGTGTGACCAAGTTGGCACAAACCCCACCCGGTTATAAGCTCTACTTTTTTTTTCCTTTTAAGCACTACTTATCTCCATCCTTTTTATGCCACCGTTTCAACCATAACCAAATAAAAATCATTTAATTCTTCCACATTTATCATTTTCTTTTTCAGTACATGATAGGAGTCTATACATGCTCTTTGTATTTTAGTGGTTTGTATACAAGGGACCTTTTTTCCCCTTTTTCTTTACTTTATGCACCTCAAACTACACTCATTATAAGTTTGTAACTGACATTGTACAATATAATTAACATCCCAAAATCCTAGTAAAAAAAAAAAAATCCCAAAATTAAGGCTAATAATTAGAAATAAGTTATGAGTTATGAGTTATGAGGGGTATTTTGGGTAATTTAATGGGTTTGTGTCTAGTAAATTGGGGTTGCATTTAGCAACCATTTCCGGGGGCCTTGCCGGAGATACTGGGTAAGTGAATTTCATTTAAAGTATGTAATTGAAGATGGTAAAGTTCAGTTCATCATGTTTTTTTTTGTAAAGTTGAAGTAATTTACATGCTTGTGATAATAAGACTTGCTTATAAGTAGCTGTTTAAATTTCATAGTTGGGATTGTTAACGGTTGAAGGTGATAAATGGGTGCAAAAGGCAGAAAGCGTAAAAATTTAATAGTTGTTGCTAGTTCATTGTAACTCCTAATTAATTTTAATAATAATATTAAATGTTAAATTGTACAAGTGTGGAGAATAATTGTGTTAACCTTATTAGGTTAACACTGGCATTATATATATATATAGGGTTACAATACAGACCTAATACGATTGGAATTCCTTTCTATTTGGTGTACATACAATATTACACTAATACACCCCCTCAATCTTTACGGGGTGAAACAACGGATAGATTGAAACGATCTTTAGTAAACAAATCAGTAGATAGGCCTTTAGTAAAAATATCAGTAACCTGCAACTGAATATGAACATGATGAACCATAAGACCTCCTTTGGCAACCATTTCACGAACAAAATGGTAATCAACATCAATATGTTTGCTTCAATCATGATGAACTGGATTAGCAGTGAGATAAGTAGCAGAAACATTATCACAATACAATATCACAGGTCGTCGAAGGAAATAACCAAGATAGGCAAGAAGTTGCCTGAGCCAAATAGATTCGGCAGCAGTCTACGCAACTGCACGATATTCAGCTTCAGTGGAGGATTTAGAAACAGTACGTTGCTTTTTCGAGCATCAGGAAATCAAGTTCTTCCCAAGAAAAACAGCATAACCAGTAGTAAAACGAAGAGTATCAAGACAACCCACCCAATTTGCATTAGAGTAGGCAATGACAACAATAGGATAACTGTTGCTATGTAAGAAAAGACCAAACTCCAAAGTGCCCTGCAGATATCTGAAAATTCTTTTCACAGCATGAAGATGAGTAGTAAGAGGAGCATACATAAACTGAGACATCATATTAACAACATAAGCTATATTAGGACAAGTCATAGTTAAGTATTGCAAAGCACCAACCATACTACGATAATCTGTGGGATCAGCAAGAAGTTCTCTATCAAGAAAAGACAATTTACTCTAGAGACAACAGGTTTGCGGACTGGTTTAACAGTATGGAGATGAAATTTACGGAGTAAATCATAATCATAGTTATTTTGAGACAAAAATAAACTAAATGGAGTACGCACAACCTGAACTCCTAAGAAGTAATGAAGATCCCCTAAATCCTCATAGCAAACTGAGAAGAAAGAACAGAGATGAATTTGTGGAAAGAGTAGAGCTACTACCAGTAAGAACAATCACTACAAGAATCCGGGTTTTTACCGACCGGAATTTACCTACCGCTCTAATTTCGGTAGCTAATGTTACATTTACCAACCGCTTAAACATTGGTTAGTATTTACCTACTGTCAATAAATATTACCTACTGTCCAGCGGTAGGTAATGTTTCTAAAAAAACCGACTCACAGTTACTAACTACGAAGTCCAGTCCATATTTAAGCAAAAACCCTATCCTCATCTCAAACACTGCCGCCTCACTACTATCCTCATCTCCTTTTCTCACATTCCTCTCTTTCAATGGCTCTTATCTTGTTATCTTCCCCTTCTTCTTCCTAAAGTTTCGTCTCATATTCTGATCGAATTCCTTTTCTTCTACAACAACATGGTGTTTAGACTCCTTTGCATTTTTTTTGGCAGATTATTTCCTCTCGCCCTCATTAAACCAACAAAATCAAGTCGTAATATGAAATTGAAGAACCAAATTCAAGTTTTGAGGCTTTGGAATCGAGCAAATTAAAGTAGAAGCTTTGTGGTGAAGCATCGAAAGAAGAATAATGGAGTTTTCGGCAAAAATCCAAGAAACAAGGTTTTCACATTTGGTTTTTTATCTTAGTTTAGATCTAAATTTTAGGGTTAGTCTAATTTTTTCTACTAGATTTAGATGATTTTGGATCTTAGGATTTAGTCTGATATTTCCTGTTGTCATGAGTTAAAGGTTTTCTTCGGATTCTTTTTTCGTTTTATAATCCTTGTATAAGTTTATTATTATGTAATAATTATATGCATCTTATTTTTGTTGCATTGAATATAATTATCCTAATTTATACTATAATTTTCAGGTATATCAATTGTTTTTCATTCATTAGTATTTGTCTGGTTGGCGTAACTTATAATTGCTCTTGTTGTTATCCTTAACAATTGCAAAACGATATCTTTTTTATTGTTGGAGTGCTATGATTTTGTTCATTGCAGTTAATTGGTTCGATTTGAAAATCAAAAGTTTTGGCTGAAATCAATGGGTGGTAAACTGGTAATGCCATATACGGTTTTCATTTTTTTTTATTTTTTGAAAACTATAATTACCGACTGACTAGCGGTCGGTAAATTTGACTTTACCTACCGCTGGTCAGTAGGTAATTTTACCGACCGCTAGACGGTCGGTAATCTTGAATTACCGACGAGCAATATAGCGACCGACATCTCCCGACCGTTTAGCGGTCGGTAATCAGATTACCTACCGATTTACACTCTTTACCGACTGTGTAGTGCGGTCGTTAAAATCGCGGATTCTTGTAGTGAATGTCATCAACATATAAGAGAAGTATAAGAAGATGACCACGGAATTTGAGAGTGAACATGGATGTGTCACAACTGCTGCACTTGAAACCAATAGATAATAAGAAGTTGATGAACCGAGAGAACCAAGCTCGAGGAGTTTGTTTCTTACCATAAATCCATGTTTGTTTTGTTATTTTAGTAAACGATATTTAGTTCACGGTAATACAGGTTTATTGTATAAAAACACATGTTTGGCGTACTATTACACATGTTTTCCGTTTAATAATCCATGTAATTGGTATGCAGACCCATGTTTCGCGTACTATTACAAATGTTTTCCGTTTAATAATCCATGTAATTGGTATGCAGACCCATGTTTCGCGTACTATTAAACATGTTTTCCATTAAATAATCCACGTTATTAGTATACAGACCCATGTTTGGTGTACTATTACACATGTTTTCCGTTTAATAATCCATGTTATTAGTATACAGACCCATGTTTCGCACATAATTTTGTGGTACATCGAAAAGAAACCACCATTTTTTAATAGATGATAAATAATTTGAACATTTCCTGTCAGAAAAAGCATCTAGATCCAATCGTTCAGATTATTAACTAAAAATTTAAGAAGTTAGTACAAGTGAATATGAGAACGAATAAGTTTCTAGTTCAACACGGAATATGTATAATAATCTACAAGATGTGTAGAAGCAAGGAGTTGATATATTTGGCTTGATAACCACAGTCATTGTCCGAAACCATGGAATATGTATAAGAATAGACCGATTTCAATATTAGTGAAAATGGAATGAAAATGACAATATCGAAGATGTGTAGAAGGAGTTGATATACTGGGCTTGATAACCACAATCATTGTCCGAACCCACGGAATACGTATAACAATATACCGATTCAGTGAACAATAACAATAAGTCATTTTTTTGTATAATAACCCATGTTTAGATCCAACCATATTATATGCTGAAACCATAAATAATAGTCCATATTGCATTCATATTAACCATTGTTACCCTTTTAAGCACCCATGTTGAAAACACAATAACTATTGTTTGTTTTGGTTTTACCCTTCTCAGTTATCAGTTATGCATTAGAAGTTGTTGGACCTTGGTTTTTGTTGCTATGTAACGGATACATATTCTAAATACTTGTATTCAACCAGGGTCCGGATCCTCTAGAGTTTTATGAAAACTTTACAAAGTAGAGTTGAATCCTAACCATACATTATAAAATTAAGGGCTCATGATTAATGGAAAAGGAAAAGATATGGGCAGGATATTCGGGGGGAAAATAGGGGGGATTTTTGGGAAAGAAAATACAAGCCTTTGATTTCTTAATCAACGACTGATATTTAACGAACTCTACCGTGTAGAGTTATTTTGAAACTCTAGAGGATCTCAACACATTCAACCAATATTTTATTGTGGCACATGTAAAGTAAGTAGTAACGGTAATGCACGTGTAAAGGAACTAGTAACGGTAATATTATAAAATTTGACTTCAAACATAAATTATAATGTGTCCTAATTGAAAATCTCATTTTCCATTTTACCATCACCCTCATGGCCACAGAACCCTGAAATTCCGGTGGATCCCGGTCCACAATTCGAATTAATGGTTTAAGGAGTTGCTTTCTGAAAATATGGTGAATTTTATATTATAAAATCTCATATAAGATCGTCTTACTATGATTCATGGTAAGATGAGGTTAAGTTGTTGTTCTAAATGGGTAATTTATAGAAATACTTATAAAAGTAATCAATTATCTAAAATTGACTCATTTAACTTATCAAATGACTCTTTTAAATTACACAAGACTTAGGCCTTGTTCTTTTGGACTAAACTAATGGAAATTCAGTTTAGTTTCAGTTTATTCGAACAAATTTAGTTCAGTTCAATTAATTCATACAAATTCAGGTCAATTCATTTCGGCCATTTTCCTCTCACGGATTCAGTTCATTTCAAGCAAATTAAGTTCACTTCAATTTAATTTATTAGACAAATTAAGTTTTATTCAGTCTAAAAATAGGGCATTACTAATTTCACGTCATTGTAAATTGTAATCCTTGGAGTAGCTCTCAAATGTCTTTAATGATGTTGGTTAACTATCGCATCTATTAATGTACTAGAAAAATATGCAGGGCTAAATCATGCATAAAATTAGAAAATTAAATCTCAAAGTAATTAAACATATGTTATAATCATATCAAACAAATTTTATGTTTTTACCACTAACACATAATTTAATCCCACGTTCTAAGTAATAACTACTCCCTCCGTTTCTTTTTAATCTACACACTTTCCTTTTTATTCTGTTTCTTTTTAATCTACACATTGTTGTTTTTTCTAGTTTTGGTAACATGTCACATCTACTTTCTCCTCCTTTTCCACCCATGTAATCCACTTTTTAGTATTTTAACCCACTTTTTAGTTTGTCTCTCTCAATTTTCAGTTTCTCTTTCCACCTTTTCAGTTTCTCTCTCATACTTTTGTACTTCCTCCTTGGTTCTCCCCCAAAGTGAAATGTGTAAATTAAAATGAAACGGAGGGAGTACTATATGTACTTATGTCTAATGAAGTTCCAATTTGTGAATGACCAAGTGAATTAGTGAGTTTAACTAAGTAAAGTATCAGTGCCTTCATTCTCACATAAAAGCCATTTGCTATTTGTCTTCTTACTCTATCTCCCTCCTCCCTCAAAATCTTAAGGATTACAACCAATCTTATGATTGCAGGGCTAATAATATATTTTCAATCAGTTACAATTATCAAATATATTATTATTCATAAATTTCATAACTAATTTTATTAGCTTTTTGTAATTTTATGTCTACTGCGAAATTGAAAAATGGGCGTTCTGTCGTGATAGGTTGTTTTTTTTTTATAAAAAAAAAATTATAAGGAGTTAGGGATAAAAGTGTAGGATATAATCCTTATTTGAACGCGAAATATTTGGGCGAGGACCTACCGCGACTCGCGGTGGCCGGGGTCGTGGTTTGTGTCTTGTTCGCGGTAGTTTGCCGCAAGCTTACCGCGACTCGCGGTGTTTTCCGCGATTCGCGGTTTCCGAGGAAGTCGAAATCTTTTATTTTCTTCTTGATTCCGGATTTATTTCGGAGTGGTTTTATAACCCTTATAAATACCTTCTTGGCCGTTTTTCTCCTCTCTCTATGGTTGTTCTATTAACCTAAACACATGGCCAACCTCTTCCTTCTAAGAATTGAGCAGTTCTTGAGAATCTCCAATCCTTGATCCGGGTGCATGGAGTCAGGGATCGTTGTGTGAACCTTGGGGGACGAACGTCATCAGGAATCCGCACCGGAGATGGCGAAATTCGTTTCTAAGGCAGTGGCCTCCATACCACGGCGCAACGTTGTTCTTGTGGAATTAAATCAAGTTCAGTTGATTATTATCTGCAGATAAGTTTCTTCTCTATATTGTGTATCAATATAGTTTATATATTTGTTCTTCATGAATACATTAATTTAACTCATATTTCCAACAATTTAGAAACGAATTTATTCAGAATGTTGTATTCATGTTGATGAACAATTTATTCTAACCTAATTTCAATTATCTACCTTGGAAAGAATCCTTGAGTATTGTTTATTTGAATAGGTATGGTTAGAATAACTAAGTCTTGTGAATAGACTTATTAGGGTAATTTGTGGAGCAAAGTTACCGTGGAACTCATGTTGGACTTTGTTGGCTCGTAAAGATTGAATCTTTGATCTAATTGTTGCCATTGAAATTATTCATGCTGTCGTATTCCTTCTTAGAGTTCTCGTCTTTGAAGAAGTTCTCAAATGTACTTGATGGATACTCAAAGACTTTTATTATTTGATGAATAATTTCAGAGATCAATTGGAGGGTTTTGATATTGATGAAGGAAGTCAACTTCATGTTTATACTTCTCATTGAGTTCTTGATAGCAAAGAAGCTGCTATCAAATATTCAAGTCAATTGGATATTGTTCATAAGACGTATTAGAAGGGAAGTTTGCTCTCTAATTTAATTTAATTATGTACTCTAACTTATTTACATGAATTATTTTATGTACCCCTTTCATATATAACAGTCAATTTTGTGACATGTTAGGTTTGTAAGGGTTGAGTTAGAGGTTGAAACATTCAAGCAAGCAAGGGGAGTTAGAAGAGTGGCAACTATGTGGAATTCATAGCACCTTCAGCAGGCCATCTTGGCTAAAGGGAAGTTCCAAATCCTTTTTATGGCTAATGTCCCAAGTTCATCTTATATGCACAATTCATTTTATGTGGCACATTGTTTGATATTTAATTTATACCTGCGTTTTGGCAATTGTTGTGCCTTTTGAGGAATAAATTAACGTTTGGGACTGGCTAGTGAGTCAGTTAGCCTCACTGTGGGAAGTGAGGGTGAGGAAGGGAACTTCCATGGGACTTAATACAGTTGGGAACTCTTGTTTGTTTCCTTGAGCTATGAATTATATACTTCTGCTTGTTGTACTGTATATATTGCATATAAGTCGTATATGTGGTTCTTTAGAGTTGCTTTGTAAGACTCTTGTAGTATAGGGTTTACATTTGTTGACCATGTCTAGTCATATGGACTTTTGGATTGGTTGAATGACCTTTTGGGTAATCTATCTGCAACTCTAGTGCTAAGTCATGTCTTGGAGTAAGCCAATAGTTGTGTCTATTAAGGTTATTGGATTATTTGAGTTAATTCTTGAGGACTTAGCTTCTTTGGTAAACTTGGAGTAATGATTGGTGAATGTTATCATGTTTCATGTGTTGATTGATCAGAGGCTAGCATTCCTATCCTTTTGTTAAGGGTCTAGGTGAGACCATTTGGGACTCCTTGTAAATAAGCAGAATTTGAGGTTAATGGTGGCTGTGTTCCAAGTCAGTGAAATCATTCAAGAATGAAGGAACATGAGGGTTTTAAGAGGGTCATGAGTATTCTTCAGACCATCTTTGGGTATCTTCTCTCATGTGGGGGTTATCGTTATTTTCAGCAAGTTATAGCCTATGTAAGATAAGCTGATGAGCTGTTAGTTATTCTCCATGTTCTTATTGTGGGGGTTTCTAGCTATGGTCGGATTTCTATCCTTCCGTCACACAGTTGGTGTGAGGATTTAGTTCTATGTGGCTGTTCTTGTGCTGAATTTGATGATGCGTTTATTTCTTCTTGAATAAGCTCTGTTGGATGAACCTCATGATATCATTGATTATTTGTTAGTCATTGATATGATTGTTCAGAAGTCATGATTATGTGTTTGTTGCCTGATTCTATTTGGTGTCTCTCCTAGTATTGTTGATGTGTAGCTCAGCAAAGGAGTAGCAAAAGGTTAATTCTCTAAATTAGCAAAGTCTAGTCTTGCTTGTAACCTCCGTGGTTAGAAAGTTGACATTGTTGATCAACTATGTGAAGTCTATGGGTTATTATCTGGTGGTGATGATCAGTTCACAAGGGGTTTATGACTTCTGATTGGGACTAGTGCTTAGAGAAAATCAAGCTTGAACATGACTCATTAGTGACCTGTCATACTCGCTGTGTATGTCTTTGCCGGACCATAGTTGGTACTTTGGGTGTGTGTTGTTCTTCAATAGAATTTGAAGTTCTGAGCCTGAATAGCTATGGGCAAGGAACATGATTCTGAGGTTCATTAATGTTTGATATTGACCTATGTAGTTATTTCACCTGCTGCTAAGTTTGCCTAGGCCAGTGGCTGTGTTTGCATTGGGATCGTGTTATTTGATTGCATATCAATTTGATTCGGAAAGTGCATACTTGAATGGCATCTTAGAGAAGGAAGGGTCATAAGATCTTCCGGGATTTGGAGTTGACCTGTAAGGTTTCCTTTGTGAGAAGACTTGAATGGTCTGTAAGTGGTTTATGGTTTATACCACTTGTATAATTAGTTCCTTGTGATGAACTATGTTTTGTATCTTGGTTTTTCAAGATGGTATTTGTTTGAGTGATATTGATCAAATTGACATTGTTTGGTGATCATGTGTCTATGATTG